>OX578133.1:161577388-161983093 GCA_951213105.1 Amaurobius ferox
ATCCTAAAGAAACACGACTGAGTTAGTAAAAAAATTCGAATAAAGTAGCAGTTCATTTTTCCTAGTATGTTCAAATATAAATTATCACATTACATTTAAATATCTTTCAATTGAAAGAAAATGATTTTCTGAAGAGAAAATACACTGAACATTATTAGAATATTTTTTATTTAAAACAGGTTACTTGTTTTGTTTCTTGGTAATATTTATGTTTTTAAAATTCTTTTAAATATACTAGTGTAAGGAACTTAAGCCTTTAACTGCAGTTCTTCGAACAGAGCAGGCGAAGATCTATCCATTAAGCTACTGAGTCGAAGTTCTTATTATAATAGAAACCTTCAGTTAGTTGCCTTCAGGTTTAAGATCCAAGTAAAATTTCCGATCTGAATGATTTATTATTCATTCCCTACTAAAAATTATTAATATTTTGATTTCTTACAAGACATTGTAAATAATCGTATAATTGTTATGACCATACATTGAGCTGTTTCAGTATTTTCAAATTTTACTTTTTATCATACGCTATACATTATGTTTCACACATATTGAACGGCTCATATTTCTTCAACTATTCGCAGTACACACATAGTCCAAATTTAAGAAATATTTTAATTTAGACTAAATTAAGGTAAAATGTTAAAATGTAACTTTTTATGCAGGCGCTCCAGAAACATACTTTCAATTTTAAAAATATTCACCATAGCCTAAAGCATATATAAAATTTTACATGTTGTACTTTCTCTAAATATATCACATAATCAAAATTCTTTTTTGAAGCAATTCTTAAATTGGGACTATGGGTCTGTGACCAATCGTTCAAGATATATTACTTTCCCTGCAATACATGGTAATGTATAGGGAAAGTATCGGAATCATGCCGAAAATCGCAACTCGAGTTTTCGACGAATCTACACGTTTCGAGACCGCTAGAATACGAAAAAACTATTTTTAGCGTGACGTCTGTGTGTGTGTCTGTGTGCCTGCTTGTCTCTGTGTATGTCTGTCTGTGTGTCTGTCTGTCTGTCTGTCTGTCTGTCTGTCTGTCTGTGCAGATTTTGTTTCCACTCTAACTAAAGAAGTAATTGACCGAATTTCATAAAATTTGGTAGATAAGTCACTTGTGGACGAATCTGGTGCTGATTAGTTTGGGGTATGATTCGGGATAAAAGTGCCTGCTTTTTTTGCGGAATGGCCTGCAAAAGCTTGTATCCACTCTAGCTGGAAAACTAATGAACTGAATTAAACAAAATTTGGCAGGTAAGTCACTTGTGAGATACCCTGGTGCTGATTGGATTTTGGTATGATTCGGAAAAAAATAACCTGCCTTTTTTTGCAAAATGACCCGCAAAAATCGACAAAATCTAAAATAAAAATCTACGTATGCTCAAATATATCCATAAAATACTTGTTTAATACGTAATTTTTAACGAAGGAAAGAATAAGTCCAACCCCATTACACTAGAACTAGCCGTTCTCGAGATATTTTAGTTTTTCGTATTTTCTCTACGCCACCTTTGAAAATAAGTCCAGTTATCAAATGAGAACGAAAATGGAATTAAAAGTGAATTAAATTTAATTAAAATAAAGATAACGTGGATATCAGTCTGCAGGGAAAGTCATGTGCTGCCCACATCAGATTCTTTAGTCTTGTAAAATTTTTGAAATATTTTGTATAGTTCTTTAACATTAATAAGTTAGTTGCGATATTTAAAAAACTGTGATGGCCATTCGAAATGAACAAATTTTTGTAAAATATTTTCAGCATAACCTTTGTAGAACTGATTGTAAATTGGTGTATTTAAAATTGGCACCTTACCTCCATACGTGTATTTGTAGATCAACCGCAGGACTTTATTAGTAGGCACCTTTGACACATTCCACTTTGCATCATTTCAAATCGAAGTCGCAGATATTACTATTCTATAAATATCATCACTCGATAAATTAAAGACACATTCTGCTCACCAGCTACTTCACTCGATTATTACTATTCGACTGGTCTACCTTTCCATTTTTTAGTCCAACGTGTATTACAAACCTCCGCTCTTCCTTTTAGGGATCACTTTTCTCTTTTACAGTTTTCCCTTAGAAGCAATCTGCACGTTATTTCTCAACATCATCTAATTTGCAATTTCAGTCCCGTATTATCATGGTGCGTAATTTTAATCAGTTGCATTAGTTTTTCCTTATATATTTGATATCAGGAAGCTATTTATGACAACGCTCTTTGTATATTTGCTGTTTTCCTAATGTCACATCTGCGTTATTCTGAATGCACTAGTTGTTCAGCACACATTCGCTCCTTCGAAGGCTTTAGTAACCATCAAAATTTTTCAAAATATATCACATGCACTCATTTTAAAGACTAAATATTCTTATTGTTCACTATGATGGCTTACTGTGGATCACTATATTGATTTTTGTGGTTTTAAATATAATACTGTAACAATAAAGAGGTTTAAATAAGTGCTATATGAAACTTCTTTAAAATATAAATAACTTATTTTTCATTTGTATGAAATAAATTTTATATAATTATAGATAAGTATTTAATTCGGCATTTAAAGGCGTGAAACTAACTGTGTAGCAAGATTCTCTCTCTCTCCCTCTCTCTCTGTGTGTGTATGTGTGTGTGTATGTGTGTGTGTGTGTGTGTGTGTATGTATGTGTGTGTGTGTGAGTGAGTGCGTGAGGGAGTGAGTGCGTGAGTGAGTGAGTGCGTGAGGGAGTGAGTGTGTGAGTGAGTGAGTGAGTAAGAGAAAGAGAGAAAAAGAGAGAGAGAAAGAGAGAGAGTAAAAGAGAGAGAGAGTGAAAGAGAAAGAGTGAAGGAGAGAGACAGTGAAAGAGAGAGAGAGATAAAATAAATTTGTAATTATAGGACTTGCGAATAATTAAAGCTGTTGAGTTTTTTATAGGTATTATTTTCATTACACACTATTTCAGGAGTCCTATTCAGCTTTTAAATGTTACGAATTTATGAATTCACGTCAGTAGCTCACCACATCCAATATTTTCTATTTATAATAACGTATTTTTTGTCAGATTGCTCTAAAATAAGTAATGCATGTCTAATATTTTTAATTCAAAACCAGAACATTCATACATCTCATATTTCTATTAAATATTCCGGAGAATTTATGCACTCTAAAATATAGATATGCCCGACACATTGATGAATTTCGTATAGTGAAACGTGTCCTACATTAAATAT
Organism: Amaurobius ferox; assembly: GCA_951213105.1. Classification (NCBI taxonomy): domain Eukaryota; kingdom Metazoa; phylum Arthropoda; class Arachnida; order Araneae; family Amaurobiidae; genus Amaurobius; species Amaurobius ferox. The sequence continues at coordinate 161,580,600 of OX578133.1, forward strand.
CGAAATTAAATAATTGACCTTTCTCGACCAATCAAACGATAATATTTCTGCGCATATGTTGCACTTACGTCAGTACGTCAAGACATGCCAATTAGAATGTTACATTCGACACACCATAAAATGAAGAATCACTAGTTAATCTTAATATGGAATTGCAAATTACCTATTCAACATGCAAGAATTAAGCGCAAAGTTTTGCAAAGAAAACTATTTCGAAAAGGAGTTTCACGTCAAACCGCATTTGATTGCTTTTCGAAACATGCCTAAGAATGCACAAATCTATTCCATTTGTTGTTTGAATGAAATAACTTGCAACTATGGCACGAATATTTATGCCTGATTTATGCAAATGAAACATAAATATAAATTAAATAAACTTCCAGCATCAGTGCTTTCAGCGATCTTCTCCGCACGATTTTGTGATTTACACATTCATATTTCTATTATTGATTTTCTAAATAAAAAGACATGCGGAAAACAATTCCAAATTCCAGTAACAGTAAATTGCGAGAGGAAGTTCCTTCCTACGCTTCTCTTGCGTGAACAGCATAACAGAATTATTTTCTGCACAGGGAATGAATTATTAGCTTCCAAAAATAATTCTCTAAAAATGGATTCACTAGGTTCTTATTTTAGTGAAATTAAATAGATTTGTTAAAAGTATGCCATAGTTGGATTCAGAATGATGTTCGGAAATGCTCATTTTTCTTTCCCTGCACACACACACACACACATTCATACACATATATATATATATATATATATATATATATATATCTCCTACGCTTCTCTTGCGTGAACAGCATAACAGAATTATTTTCTGCACAGGGAATGAATTATTAGCTTCCAAAAATAATTCTCTAAAAATGGATTCACTAGGTTCTTGTTTTAGTGAAATTAAATAGATTTGTTAAAAGTATGCCATAGTTGGATTCAGAATGATGTTCGGAAATGCTCATTTTTCTTTCCCTGCACACACACACACACACATTCATACACATATATATATATATATATATATATATATATATATATATATATATATATATATATATATATATATATATATATATATATATATATATATATATATATATATATACCTATGTCCAAAAGTTAAGCATGGTTGCTGTTTATGTGAAAATTTCAGGAAATCTGGATCGGAATGGAAGAAAAAGTTGTATGCGGGTGTAATAGCGTTATAGAAGAAGAAAACAATGCAAAATAAGGATAATAACTACTAATATAATCCAAAGAAAAGGATTGAAAGAAAAGGGGTCACAGTACGAGTGACAACCTCAGTGAAATAGAATGATTAAAACAATATGATGCTGCAGTTTAATACGGTGTGTTGGAACCTCGAGTAGCCACGCATGCTGCACAACGATTTCTCATACTTTCAATGAAGGTTTTGATGAGTAGTGAGCTCAAAGATTTCCAACCTTCACGGAGAGCAGTTTTCAATCCCGGAACGGATCTTGGTGGGTAACGGAGGTCTGCCGAGCATATCCCACATATGCACTATTGGATTCAGATCAGGAGAATTGGCAGGCCACTACATGTGGTGGATATTTTCAGTTTGAAAGAAGTCGTCGACCAAGGCCGCACGGTGAGGAGTCGCGTTATAATCCATGAATATGAAATCAGGACCATTAGCACCTAGGAACAATCGAACGGCAGGTTCAAGAACTTTGTCTCTGTATCTTTGACCAGTAACAGACCCCGTGTCAAAGATGTGGATTTTTGTGCAGCCGTTCATCATGATACCTGTCCAGACCACGACTCCCCCAAACGGAAAACGATGTAATTCCTTGATGTTTCCAGGGTAAAAACGCGTTTCACGTTCTCTCCAGATCATGGTACGACGAGAATCATTTTTCAGGCTAAACCTGGACTCGTCACTGATCATGACATTGCCCCAATGTTGTCCACTGCCGATGTTCCAAACTTCACTGTAAACGCGCGCGTTTTTGTGAGCAGACGTCAGGGGGGATACAAACTGCTGGTCGTCTGGCATGAAAACCGAAGTGTCTGAGTCTCCTGTAAACAGTTTGTCTCGAAACAGTGACTCCAGTGGCAGCTGTCAGGGCTGAACCCAGTTATCTGGCAGAGCGGTTTCTCTGACGTCACGTAGTTATCAACAAATATCGGTCTGGTCGAACGATTATTACCCATGGACTAACTGATACTGATCGCCGGGTAATATCTCCAGTGGTTTGGAACTTCTGCCACAGTCTGGAGATCACACACTGAGGCACATTCAGAATTCGAGATGCTTCGGTTTGGGATCGACCGGAATCCAGCATTCTAATAATTCATCCCTTCAAAAACATGTCCAGTTGGCATCTTTGTGACATCTTTACTTTTCCCATATGAATGGATATATATTATCAAAAATGCTCCTTAAAATAGATTAGTCATACTTCATTTACATACTTTGAATATATTACTTACATCTAATACAAAAATCTTCATGTTTCGAAGAAATTAACAAATTTGTTTATGTAGGACAAAAATAATAAAAATCTGATATATCTAACACATGATTTTAATTACAGACTTCAATTAATTTTTCCTTCTAGGATAGTAAACCAATATATCTCTTTGTCTGCCTCTTTGAGCTGTATGTAGTGGGAAAATGTAAGCAACGTACAACTATTAAACTTGGTGTACCGGTACTTCATCCCCCGAGAGGAACACTTACTTAAATTTTAAATTAAAATCAGCGTTTTAATCCTGTAATGTTGAGGCATTTTATGCGATTCCTGCACAAGTGATTAAAAATATTCTTTCAGAGTTTCACTCATAACATGAAAGGAAATATGGAAAAATGCTCTTTCACAAAAGTTGTCAACAGAATCCGTACTTCTATTAGAGGGGTTTTCGTGCAATTTTAGAAGCACATATACTTTTCGTGCTTTGAATACGGAGTCGACTTTAAAATCCCGAGATAGAGAAATTGACTTACAATCCGATCTTCATAATTTAACATGGATTACATTAAGTAATATACATTAATCTAAAAAGAATATTTTTTGGGGTTCTATAATTAATTTTGATTTTTATAATTCATCAATGCATTTTAGTATTTTCCCTTCATCGTTCATTCGGCTTTACTGCCTTGCTGTTCAACGAGCCTATTGCAACTGAATACCAAGTGTTTCACCAAGCGTGTTCATTACTTCGAGACTCATCAAACCGTTACATTCTCGGGCGCCTTGACATCACATTTATTTTTTTTTAAACGGCCGTATAAAGTGTCCTTTGCCTTTCAAGAATTCGCTCTGAATTCAGGTAATTTACATCTTAATCTGCCGAGTTATAGATAATACATAAGTTTCAAAATATTGTATAAATGATGCATTTAATCCCTGACTTAAATTCTGGAAAACGCCGAATACATTTTTTGTTTTTTATAAACATTTAAGCGAGTTTTATCGATGTTTACAGTTAAAGTTAAAACGTTTAATATAATAAGAACGGTGAACACATTAGCGTTTTCAAAATTATGTTTTACGCTTTTCAGCAAAACACTTGTATTTAAAATAATTATCAATTTATTTAATACACAGTGTCTGGATGAAAAATAGCCCAAATCATGAAATTATGTGTCAGAAAATATTTATTATAGATATTTCTAGTTTACACAATTATGAAGAGAAACTGGCAATATTTTTCTTTTCTCACTATAACTATCTTAATGGATTTCAATGTGGGCACCCTTGGTGGCACGACAAACATCCAGACAATAATTTAATGAGCAAAATACGCGATGATAGTTGACGTTATTTCACGTTACTTTGAGAAGAATTAATTCAACTGTAGCCACAGCACCCGTTATGCGGGGTTTTAGGTGCTGAATGTGATTTATGTTGATCTGGTGGACAATGAATTTCACATAACACCACAAAGTCATATGCAGAGGTGTTAAATTTGTTACCGGGCTATTCTACGGAAACTATCTGGAGCATGCGTGTAAGAGGGTAACAGCTGCACATGCACGTGAGCGGCGCAAGAAAAACTTTGCAAGAGAAACGTTAGAGCGAACCAGAAGTTTATAAAATAAATAATTTTCGGGATATTCTTTCTTACTTTTGAACATCTTTCATCCGGGTTTTCTATAATATCTATCAAAATTCAATTTTGTTAAATGTTGCACTCTTGTAATTTACTTAAACAAAAATTTCAAAATATTGAGTGTCGTTTGTTATCTAATGACCCTAAGAATCATGACTAACACACTAAATAAAATCTTAATAAGCGAAATATTTACTAACACACTTAAAAGTACTCATCAATGATAGTTAGGCATAAAAGTTCCAAAAGCTGTTTTTTTAATCTATCTAATTTACGAACAGCCATTTTAAACGCCATTGATCCTTTGAAAAATATCGAGGCGATAATCTAAAGATAAATCCTAACAACCTATGTTATTAGGTCTTAAGATTAGTTCTCTTAATTGCAATACTAAGATTTTCAATTCAATTCAGTTTATTTTTTAAATCATATTATATTTTATAAAACGTAAATTAGCAATTATCATTGAAAAGTTTTAACTAGTTAAAAATTTCGGTTTGCTAACCATTGAAAGGAGACACAAAATTGCTCTTTGAAGTTAAGAAATGCATTACATTATGTTTGAATTCGATTCAAAAAAGACATCTCATATATAAAATGAAAATAACGGTTTATTTTACGAATAATAAGATATTGAGTTTGCACAACTTTTGTGTAAAACAATTACATTATAATATTATGGAAGATAAATGTTTCAACACAAAATTTGCAATTAACATTAGTTGAGAAACAGAAACGTATGCTTTGACCTGGTGAGAATATTGAGAAGCATGTGAAAACTCATATTTTTGTTCGCAGTTTGTACGCTCAAATAAGGTCAAATTGTATTGAGGAATGTTTTCCCTTTGATTCTTACCTATAGCTAAAACTACTAGAAACATTTTTATTTGAAAATCTGGTTTGAGCAAGCAGTAAGCTGAAACAAACCACTGCGCAAACACAATTTTGGCACGAAGTTGGTTTTAATGCATGGGCTTTATTGTTCAACATTTGCTCAATTCGATAACTTTGAAAGCTGCACAGAAGATTGTACCTAAACATGAATCAATCACGCTTAAACCAATATCTAAACACATTTAAGCCAATTTAAAAGAAATAATTTTATTAAATAGAATGGCATTACCGTCTTTTTCTTGGAAAATTTAAAATTTGAAGATAGCAAAGCACGCACTGTCAGAGTCAATAAGTGTTGGCTGGGTCATGAAAAGTACACAAGTCCAGTTTTAAAGAAAAACTTCGTTCACTTTATTTGGTGAAAAACACAACTCGGCATATTACACGTACCTGGTAATTTCCCATGCCGTAAAACATCAAAAATATACTATGTACAAAAGATTTTCAGTTGTAAATGACTAGACAGAGATTCCTTGAAGCATTTGGTAGTAAGTTACTATACTACCTCTATCACTTGCGTGTATTTCAGCCACCATCGAAGATATCACACTTGGCAAAGGGAAACCAAAGGATAGAACATCAGGAAAATATTTAAAGCGGCTTCCGAACGTTTGTAAGTAAATTTAACGTTCAATACATGCTGGTCCAAACTGACCACATCTGCATCCGTTTCGACTATTAACCGTCGTCAAAAGATATTCCGCAGTACTTCTGTCAAAAACATTTCTGTCTGCCTGCATCAGACCATCAGTGTCTATCTCGTCTGACTTCTTCAGACGTCTGATCTGATCAATCTGTCTGATCTCGATCGACTCTCTGACCTAATTGCTTCAAGAAACCTCTGCCCTATATATCCGAGAATGGACAGTTCCGGAAACGCCCCCGGATATGCAAATCAGATGCGTACGCATTGAGAACTGATTTGCATGAAACCTCATGTTGAAAAACGTCACGGTTCACGCCGGTGAATGGGAAGAGTCGTTCATATTAAATTTGCATAAACGCCCGTTCACGGGAACGTGAATCGCGATGTATTGATAATTTCCAACAATCGGCCCCCTCATGCAAATCCTTAAGTCTCAATGCATATGCAAAAGAAAACTTACTCTGAGAAACCAAGGTATATCAATAAACACCAAGGCCCCCAGTATCCTATCAAACATATAATGAAGGAAAAAATTTAAAGTATTATATCATTATTAAATTTAAAATAAAATGCATAAGTACTTATAGCATCTGAAAAATAGTTAAGTATTGTCGACAATATTGTAACAACAACATTTCACATCAAGTAGAAATTTATATACAACACAACTTCAATGCTTAAGTATCAGCATTCAAAAATTGAAATTTTAGTTTAAATTTAATTATAAGTATCCAAAATTTAAGTATAAGCACATTATCATATTAAACAAGTCAACTTTAAAAGATTAAGATTTTGTATAAGCATAGAATTTAAGTTTACTTTAAATTTGAGTATAAACACTATAATTCAAAAAGCTTAAAAAAATTTAGTCTATTAACACAATATAAGTATACATAATTAATACTATTAGACTGCATTGATATACCAAATATTTAAAAATACATGATGCAAGTAATTAGATAATAAAATTCCTTTATCAAAACTTTCAACACATACTTTTTACCAAGTTGAAAAATACAAAATTTTATACACATAAGCTATTATTTAGCATCATGCGGGTCATGGAAAATGGATGTATATACAAAGGTGTAAAGTGAAAAATATTCAATATCACAAAAATTTATACTCAAGATATACTATCTTATATCAATGAGGTTTAAGATAAACAATAATGTATATATATGACATCTTTAAAAAAAATTCCCAAGTTGTAAATTCAATTTAGTATTTAAAATTTTTCTTTAGACTAAACATTTAATCTCAAAAAGTTTTGATTTAGTTTTTAAAAATTTTATTACAAAATTTAAGTATTATTTCCTTAGTCATTGGTTTAGTAAAGTGATCTGCTAAGTTATCTTTACTATTTACAAATTTAACATTAAAAGATTCATTGACTATTAAATTTCTTAGTAAATGATATCTAACATCAATATGCTTAGTTCTATTGTTTTCAATTGGAGAGTTAGAAAAATTAATGGCTGCTTGGTTGTCGCTAAAAATAACACTGTTACTTTTATTAAAGTTTAACCCAAGTAAATGACATTCTTCAATTATGTTTTGTACCCATACCATTTCCTTAGCGGCTTCAGTTAGTGATACGTATTCAGCTTCCATGGTTGATAAGCTGACACACTTATGTTTAAAGGTACGCCAAGAAATAGGTACATTGTCAATAAAGAGTATCATGCCTCCAAGTGAAACACGGTCATCTCTGTTTGCAGCAAAGTCAGAATCTGAATAACAATTCAATTTTAACTCCTGAATGTTAGATAAATTCAACATATAGTTTTTAGTCTTTTCAACATATCCTAAAAGTCTTAACAATGCATCCCAATGCTTAATTCCAGGGTTTTCTTGAAATTGAGATAATATATTGATGGCGTAACAAATATCAGATCTAGTCCTACTAGATATAAAAGCCAAAAACCCAATTAAGCTCCTGTAAGGAAAACTTTGCATTTGCTTTATTTCTTCACTTGTCTTTGGACAATCTATTTTACTTAGAATATTCCCTTTAGAAATGGGAAGTGAAGTAACTGGATATTTATACTGTTGAAACATTTGACATACTTTATCTATATACTGACTTTGATGTATAAAAAATTTATTGTCACACTCTTTAAATTCCACGCCTAAAAGTTTTCTAATTTTTCCTAATACTTTGATATCAAATTCTATGCTAAGTAATGAAACAATGTGGTCTATGTCCCTTTGATATTTTGAGAAGAGAATTATGTCATCCACATAGACTAGCATAAGAACTTTGCTATTGTAAATATATGCACAATTACACCATTGAAGTTTTAAAAAATTTAATTCTTTTAATTTGGTGTCAAGTTCATTAAACCATTCTCTTCCACTTTGATGAAGACCGTAAATGGCTTTCTTCAACAAACAAACATAATCAGGCTGTTCCTGATTGACATAACCTTGAGGCTGTTTCATATATACCTTTTGACTCAATTTAGCATAGAGATAGGCAGATTTGATATCTAATTGGAAATGCATCCAGCCAAGCATGCATACGAAAATTGAGAAGAATGCTCTAATTAAGTTGAAGTTAACAACAGGGCTAAAAACTTCATCGTATGATTCTCCCTTTTTCTGACCATACCCCTGGGCTACCAAACGAGCTTTAAACCTCTTGATTTTCCCATTCTCGTCTTTCTTAATGGTGTAGACCCATCTACTGCCTATATGCTTTTGTGAGGTGGATGCAGGAACTAGTTCCCAGACACCCCTCTCTTGCATTACGGCCATTTCTTCATCCATAGCATTACACCATTTTTCGGACTGGGAAGATTTAATAGCAGCGTTGTACCCTTTTGGTATATTTATTTCAATATTGCTTGCTTCTGGTCTGCCTCTGACCCTTTTAAGACCTTTATTTTCCCGAAAATTAAACAGTTGCTGATCAAATTGTATATTCCTTTTATCACAATATTTCTTAACATCATTGTGTGACCTCAGCCTTTTATTATCTCCTTGAGCGTAATAATACACATCGGTTCTACTCCCATCGGGTCTTGGAACCGTCTTTCGCTGCCAAGCAATATCCGAGCAAGGAGTCATACTGGAGTCAGCAGGAGAGTCCGTTTCCTCACTGGATTCAGACGGATCGTCACCAGTGTCTTCACTCTCTCCTGCCCCCCCATCAGACTGCTCTCTCGGATATTCCCCGTCGGAGTATTCTGAAAGGTTATCTCTTGATATCCCTAAGGAGATATTTCTGGGACAAATTGGGTCCAGGATGCCTTCCACTACATCACCCTCATCAAACCTCACATTGCAGGTCTCAATTGTTCGTTTCTCTCCTGACAAAAATATCCTATAGCCCTTAGTTTTAGTAGCATAGCCTACCATCACCCCTTCTGTAGCTTTCATGTCTAACTTCTTTCTGAGCTGACTGGGTTTGCCTACATATGCTCTACAACCAAAGCTTCTAAGATGTTTAACTGAAGGTTTTCTACCACTGTAGAGTTCATGTGGTGTTTTAGTCTTAAATTTGTGACATATTCGATTTTTAGTGTATGCAAAACACAATATAGCTTCCGCCCAGAATCTGTCATGCAATTTGCTGTCGTTCAACATGGCTCTAACACAGTCAAATGCGGTTAAGTTGAATCGCTCTGATACTCCATTTTGCTGTGGGGTATATGTGTTAGTCCTCTCAGCCTTAATACCGATATCCTTCAGGTAATTTTTGAACTTATCATGGCAGAATTCCATCCCATTATCCGTCCGGATACATAGAATTTTAGTACCTAACTGCCTTTCTTCTCTGGCCTGAAACTCTTTAAAATGTGAAAATACTTCTGACTTCTGTTTCATGAGGTAAACAAAAACTTTTCTACTATAATCATCTGTTATAGTTAAGACATACTTGTTCCCACCATATGAGGCTGTGGGTAAGGGACCACACACATCCATGTGTAACAATTGCAATGGTTTAGTGGACCTTATCCTACCGGTGGGTTTATATGATACTCTCCTAGACTTAGCCAATTTACACGATTTACAATTTAACTTTTTGTATTTAAGCCTAGGAAGTCCGTTTACGGCAGAAACTTTGCTGGTTTGGAGAAGATATTCAGCGTTTATGTGGCAATATCGTTTATGCCAAAGACAGTTTGTACTATTAAGTTCAGTTACTGAACTGCTAGGCTTAGATATTGAACTATTCACATTTTTATTCTGCTTAGTTTTTGTTTTGCCAGATTTAAATTTAGTTTCTTTAAGATTAGGTGCTATTTTTACTTTGTCTATTTTTCTGGAAGCACTAGGATCCCTATCCTTGGATTTCTTATCCTTTTTGTGTTTCTTGTCTCCATCTCGATCCCTATCTTTAGATTGACGGTTTTCTACGTTATGTTGTTCCTGGGTACTATACTTAGGTTTTAAAAAATATAACCCATCCTTTCTTTTTGCATAAAAGAATTTCTCCCCTTTAGGTGTAAAAAACCATAGAACCCCATTAGCTCCATTAAAACTAAAATTTTGTTCCTCAAGAACAGATGCAGCTAATAAATTTCTCCTAAGTTTAGGAGAATACATAACATTTTCCAATTTGATAATACTTTGCTTATCCTTAAATTGGACATACATTTCCAACGTCCCGATAGCCTCAACTGGACTTTCGACATCCCCTACTGCTAGCGACATTGAAGTGCCTTTGCACTCATTAAATTTTGAAAATAACTTAATGTTATTACAGAAATGTCGCGTAGCAGCAGTGTCTACTACCCAGCTGAGTCTATCGCTAGGATCGATTACAGTATTAGCCTCAATCTGTGGAGACCCAAGAAATTCCACAATACTAGATCCATTATTTCTACTGCAATTAGATTTAGTATGACCTAGTTTGTTACACTTATAACACTTAATTTTACTTTTAGAAATATTTACATTATGACTAGAAGTATTTACATTAGACACATTATGAGATACATTTGGAAGTTTAGACACTTTTACTCTATTTACAAATTTCTTAGAAGTAAAATATGCAGAATTTGAACTCACAGTTTTGGAAAAGTCACTTGCTTGCTGCCTCAGCCGGCTCTCCTCCGCTGCTAGCTCTGCTTGTATTTTGCTGAGCTTGAAGTCCGAGTCATTCCATCGATATATAAGTTGAACGATACCTCGGAATTCTTCCGGAAGGTACCGAATCGACTGGAATGCTACATAGAGGTCTTCAATGGGGTGTTTCGCGTCTTTAAGCCTCGTCACGGCCTTCCGCAGTCTTGAGCAAAAAATGTCAACAGGCTCGTCTGGCTCCGGCCGGATGTCGAAGAACTCATCTAGTAATCTAACCAGGTTGGCTCTGGAAGGCGCTTGAAAATGTTCTTTCAAGGTATTCCATACTTGACTAGGTTCGTCGGTGACGTTTATCAACTCCTTGTATTCCGAGGATAAACTTTGATAAATGATGGCTAATGCTCGATCTTTCCGGCGATAAAAATCATCGTAGTCGCGGCGACTCGCGGTTGCGTCTTCTTCGATAGGCTTAGCACTTCCATCAACGTGTCCGAAACATCCTTCTCCCTTGAGGACGAATGAGATGTCGGTACGCCAGGTGACGTAGTTGTCCCGCGTCAGCAACTCCGTTCTACTTGCCTCCATGGCCACTCGTAGTTTTGAAGAAGCAGAAGCAAAAGTTCTTGTACACTGTTTACGTTTACACTGTTGCGTTTCGTTGTTCACACGAACTTCAAAATGGTGCCAGGTGCGGCCCCCATCTGAACACTGGAACGATTTCTTTAAAGATACTTGCACTTATGACTCTATTGGGCGTTGAACTGGCCCCGTAACCGTTTCTCTTGGAAAATTTAAAATTTGAAGATAGCAAAGCACGCACTGTCAGAGTCAATAAGTGTTGGCTGGGTCATGAAAAGTACACAAGTCCAGTTTTAAAGAAAAACTTCGTTCACTTTATTTGGTGAAAAACACAACTCGGCATATTACACGTACCTGGTAATTTCCCATGCCGTAAAACATCAAAAATATACTATGTACAAAAGATTTTCAGTTGTAAATGACTAGACAGAGATTCCTTGAAGCATTTGGTAGTAAGTTACTATACTACCTCTATCACTTGCGTGTATTTCAGCCACCATCGAAGATATCACACTTGGCAAAGGGAAACCAAAGGATAGAACATCAGGAAAATATTTAAAGCGGCTTCCGAACGTTTGTAAGTAAATTTAACGTTCAATACATGCTGGTCCAAACTGACCACATCTGCATCCGTTTCGACTATTAACCGTCGTCAAAAGATATTCCGCAGTACTTCTGTCAAAAACATTTCTGTCTGCCTGCATCAGACCATCAGTGTCTATATCGTCTGACTTCTTCAGACGTCTGATCTGATCGATCTGTCTGATCTCGATCGACTCTCTGACCTAATTGCTTCAAGAAACCTCTGCCCTATATATCCGAGAATGGACAGTTCCGGAAAGGCCCCGGATATGCAAATCAGATGCGTACGCATTGAGAACTGATTTGCATGAAACCTCATGTTGAAAAACGTCACGGTTCACGCCGGTGAACGGGAAGAGTCGTTCATATTAAATTTGCATAAACGCCCGTTCACGGGAACGTGAATCGCGATGTATTGATTATTTCCAACACTTTTATCCTTCAATTACCCGCCTAAAACTTATTGTTGCTTTTCTGCATTTATTAAAATTTGCTAAAATGCAAAACATTAATTTTTCGAGTCTAATAACAAAAGCTTGAATAGTATTTAAATAATTATTATTATAAAAAATTATTTTAAAATCAAATTCATTTAAATTCAAAATTGTTGTCCATTTTTATTTAAAAGAATATCCATTGCGTATCAAAGTTATTTTACAAAATTACTCTATTGTCACTCATTCAACTTTTATTTAAATTATGGCTCATCTTAGCCACTAAAATATTAAAACCGAGAAACTGAAAACTTTAAACAACATTCTCTATTTTAAAGATATTTTTCCAAAATAATTTTAAATGTCTTTCGCAATACCTTTACTTGTCCGTGAAAGCTGTCCGTGAAATTGTCTTTGTTGGCAGGGTGAACAATAATCAGGTACATTTTTAAAAAACACCTCTTATAAAAACTCATCACTTTTACTATGTCAAACTCGAGATATTGCTACTTCTCACTACCGCTTAGCAATATTTGGGCCTGGCTTTTTTATATCTGTTGAAAATTCTGTCTCTGGTCTTTTATTTTTATAATGTGATTTCAGCGTTGTCTCGTCCAGATTAAAAATATAACACGTTTTCAGTTTCTTATTTCGTTTGTTTGGGGCTTCATTAGAACATATTTATGAATTTAACAACTAATCAACATTGATAATATATTATTAAATTCCAAACTCAGTGTTTGTACCCTGCCATGAAATGTTACCTTCTTTTCATACATTCAAATTCTCGCTTAATTTACCTTATGAAAGTTTCCAAGTTCAAGTCACGTATTCATAACTAAAGCTTTAAAAATAATTTATAATAAAAACCCCAAACATATTTTTTCGCTCTGATTATTAATGTTTAACTATACCAATGCTAAAACCGTCTATATGATAGGCAGCGTAATAAATACCATTCGTGTTTTTATTGGTGTGGAAACTGCATTTTGGTAATTATATCATGATAAAAACCACAAATTTGATATTCATTGCTGGTTTAATTTAATGACTAAACATCGTTCCTTTATGTGCAACAAATTGGAAATATTTAATAACTTTTGTTGGTGCCAAGGTAATGAGTAACGTTGGATGTGTTTTTAATTAATCAATCATATTTATATTAAGTCATGCATATTAATACTTCTTCCTTAATATGATCCCATTTTGTTTTTATGGTCTTACTTTCGCATTAAATGTCCATTTTCTTTCAATTCAATTGCTTCAATCCATGTATTGCATAAGTTTGCTCATTGAGTTATGTAATTTGGATTCATATCTGGAAAGTTACAATTTCTTTTTAATGCAAAATTTCGCTAAATGAGGCAAAGAAAATGTCATTTTTTTTCTTGTCTAGCAGCTGATTAAAGTTTAGCGTGCGATTCAAGATTTTTTTAGATCATGCCTTAATATTCTTTTAAATTGATTACTGAATAAAGATACAAATTTTTACGCCGTATTAAACTACTTCGATAGCCGAAATGTTTACTTATAATTTGTGTCATCATAGCTGAATGGAGTAATCCATTATTGAAATCCTACAAGAAGTTGAGAATGAAATAAACCGGACTGGAAATAATATCAATTAGTTTCACGCTACTTAAGGCAAATAAGATTTAGCAGGAGCATTTAAAGAGCTATTTTCATCTTTGTATTGTACATTTGTTGTATCTCTACTCGTATAATTGAGATATCTTTAGAGTATACTGAAAATAAAATAAAATATCATTAATGCTAACTAGTGAAAAGTTTCTTTTAGGAAACACAATGTTTTCGGAGGTAAGGAAACTTTTAATACGTGATTTTCCAGTGCCATAAACAGATGCATTTTACAGGAAATAATACCTCTATAGAATATCTTATGCGTAAGGTCTTCACATAGGTGAATTTTTGCGAAACATTATGCCCATCTGTAGCTAATGGTTCACTCTGACTATCAGTGTATCTATCCCTTGTCCGTACTCCGTGTGTACGGTAATAATTTTTAATGACGTAGAGAGTCGAGCACATAACTAAGGCGTGCGATCCCCTTACATGAACAACTGGACAATCATAGCCCCTGTAGTTTATCTACAAATTTTCTGTGTTAATATAAATTTATAACGTAAAACTTCATGAACGAAAAAAAAACAGTCAAACGTAAGACTTACAGCACGACCAAGAATCTCTAAGCGAAGTAGTTTAGAACGATTTCAAATCTGTTCTATGCACTCAATTTCTCGGGCACATTAAAATTGCACACTGTTTCAAAGAAATAACTAAACACTCTCATTGGTCGACCGAGGTCATGATGCAAACTAATCGCTGTTCCAGTTTTACCCACGTGTACCACAAGTTTGCCACAGTATGTTTTGAATAAAGCCGAAACTATTATATTCCGTTGTCTAAATAGTGTCAGTAAGATGAAAGTTATGGGAGTAACTGTGGTCAGGCATTCCTAGATGTAATATATTTGTGGGAAGCTGAGTGCCGATTTCCGGCATTAAAGTAAATTGCTGCATTCAGCATTTTGCCACAGTAAATCGCCACTGGCAGAAATAAGCAACCGGTGATTGTTGCTGGAGTTTCAGCATTTATATAGGTTTTCCCTCCAATTGAATCTCCATTTATATAGTTGATCCCTGAGTACGAATCAAATGTAATCTAAATCTAATGCATTTTGTTTGTATGTACATTGCGATGAATGGGTGAGTATTTGTGCTTGATAACCCACCATTTAATTAAGCGAATCGCATAATATTCTGTCACACAAGACACCTCTATAATTTCAGCACTGTTGCAAGTGAATTGGAAGTTACATTATATATGTTTCTATTTGAAAACGAGGTAGTATTTATAATGAACTAGCATTTGTATACTGTACTCGATATATTGTGTTTCTTGGGCAAAGTCATCAAAATATGCTTATTGATACCATGTGGCTGTTTAAACGTACATTACAGTTGTTAAATTTGTTACTTATTATTTTTTTTTTGTCTTAAATCCAAATATTTGTGCACTTCGCTAAAGTAGCCTACATACAATATCTTAGCTTAATCTATATAAATAAAATTGAAAATCTGTCTGTCTGTCTATATGTTTGTCATCATCAAGGGAGCACGGCTAAACCGAATTTAATGAAATTTTGTGGGTAGTCTTGAAATACCCCCTTTTAAAATTTAGTCCATGTTTCGAGTTTCTAAGCCCAGGGGTTGTCGAAATATTAATAAAAAACGAAATATTTCTTAGGAGTTCTCCTCTCTAACTCCTTGGTTTCTCCAAACGAGAAAGGTTAGAAACCGCTAGTTTAAAACAGGAAAGTGAATTAAAACACTATCTTTGAGTTTGGTTGAAGTTTATTGCGCTTATCAGTCACTTTTGAAAATCGCAGGTTTGAAATGCGAATTTAAATGGAAACTCTATCACTATGGTTTATTTTTCTCAAGCTCTTACCCAACAATGAAAAGTATTAAGAAATCAAAATGGTTATTTAATTATTAGCAGAAAGATTATTTCTTGTAAATTATTTGAAGAAAATTATATCATGTCTCTGAGCAACGAAATTAAATCTCATGTGTTTATACGGTAAACGATATTTATTAAATCTTTTCTGGTGTAAATAATAAAAAAATATATATTTAAAATAAATGTTAGCAAAATTGCATTTTTGATTATATTATATCAATTACGGCCTTGAGTTTTAAAGATTACGGGGATTATTGATATTATTTTCAATCTGTTTTATTTTGGCAAAGAATTTTTAAACTCATATATTTTAGTATGAGTATATTTTCTAATATACGAGAATATATGAAGTACGGGTGTATTTTCAAATTCAATTTTGCATGTTCATTTTTGCATATATTGATTCCCTTATGTATTTTTTTAAAGTTGCTTGTGAACGAGACCAGAATTATTTATTCTTCAAATCTTCCTTTAAAGATAATTTTGTACTGTGAAAACAGAGATTCCTTATCATTTTTTTTTGGGGGGGGGGGGGTAGCATTAATTTACATATTTTAAGAAAATATTTTGTACAACAATATCATTTAGAATGCTATAAGAATTTGCTCAGGATTGTAATTTTAAGGTATTTATATTGTATATTCCGTACGAAGAACAGGTATACTGTTACTTAAGTAATATTTAAAAATATCCCAAGATACTTTTATATTCATATTAATGAAAGACAAAATATTGCAATTTTTATGGTTTATGTTCCTTAAATCCCACTATACTCCTATTTCCATTTATACCATAGAAATGAAATATAGTATAATTGACTGCAGTAAGAAAACCCACATAATAATTTTAAACACTTCATATATGTTTTGAAATATATTTTCCTTTACACTTTTACAACCTTGATTAATAAAATGTATTGTGCTTCATCTTTGGTAATTAGTTGATCATTCCCTGAGATGAAAGCAAACAACACTCTCTACACAATCATTTATTAACCTTATTAACTTTACATTTTTTTTCACCATAACAATATAACTCAAAGTCCTTTCATTCTTTTAGAGTGAGTGCAAAATTTTTTTTTGTAAGTTCATTGCTAAAGTACTAATAGAACTTGTAATTGAAAAAACTGTACATTCCAAAAGCTCCTTGCTGACTTAGAAGACAGGTTATTTACAAGCTTGTAGCGCCAATCATAGAAATGAACCTAACACAGCCGAATTGTCTATTATTTCCCCCCGAAAATGCACAAATGTGAGAGGGGTTAAAATTATTTCCTAGACCCAGTAACCTACAATGTCCTAGAAAGCTTAAAGTTTACACACTATGTAATAACAACCAGGGAACAGAGCGTAACTAAGTCAATTTTTGGTAAAATTGGCTATTTTTGACACTAATGGCCATGTATTAAAAATAATAAATTTTTTTAAACAAATCGTAAGGTAAGTGACCCAAATATGGGCACTACACCTAATATGGACACTGGTGTGAAAAAGACACAGATATTCATCAATTAGCTATCTCCGATATTTTAAAAAGAACAACAGAAAAAAGGCTTTAAATTATCGAGCTGTAAAACTGGTGAAATCGCTTTTTCCAGAAAAAAAGGTACCCAAGCATAAAGCAGCTGGCAAGTCCAAACGAGCAGCTAAGCCGAAACCAGCACCCAAGCCGAAACCCAAGACAAATGTAATATCAACTGTTGCAGCTCAGACGTCCTGCAGTGTGATGTATCCAGATCTAAAGAGTCCTGCTATTGTGTACTGTGTCGTCAAGAAAAACAATTAGACATGATGCAGTGTAATACATGCCGTATTTGGGTACATGAAGAATGTTGTGGCCTTACAAGTAAGGAAAAATTTTATATTTTTGTAAGTCCATCTTGTGCCGACTCTGATTCAAGTTTTACGTTGATTTAAGGTTTTTTAGCATACTAAGCATTTTAAGGGTGCCCATATTAGGTGAAAAGTTCTAATTATGAGCATAGGTTCCCAACATGGACACTGTCCATTATTAGCACCTATCTGATGTTTTTAACTCAATTATCATTTTTTCCCTGTTACCCCCTGCAAGGAGAATAAATACATCCACCAATTTTCAAATTGTTATATGCTAAAACAAACATTATAATAATTAAAATGTTTAGGGGTGTCCATATGTGGGTCACTTACCTTAGTTTAAATTTTAATAGTGTTAGTTTCAGTGGTTTTGAGAGTCTCATATACTAGTAGGGTATAAGTAACGAATCATTTTGTATTCAGATGTTATATACAAAAAGTTTTAGTTTGCTAAATAAAATGAAAATAAATAACGTTGCATGCACAATGGTATAGGAACAGTTTCGACACAATTCGAATTTAATTTAAATATACAGAATCACTGGTACTACATAAAATTTGATGCAAAATTTAAACCCCAAATAGTATTTTCACTATAAATATTCAAAACCCCAGATTAGAAATATTTATGCTTTAATAATTATTTTAATGAATAATAAAGTATTTTCATTCATCTTGAAAACTATTCGTTCTGAATTAATTATATCTGTATAACTTACACAGCACATAACTTTCTCATTATAGAAGAAGTAGATGATTGATTTTCTGTCCTTTTAAACTTTCCTAAAAGTTTTCGTAAACTGACATATCTCTTAAGCACTAATGACTATAAATAAATAGATCATTCACAAGAGCTTAAACTTTTCTGCGCGGAATATCAAAAGAATGCTTTTCATCTGACTCAATGTAATTATTTCATTGCAGATTAATTTACGTTATTTCTACACTCAGCGATAAATCTTAACGAGTGCAATTTTACTGATTACTTTTGAGTATGAGGGCTATGCAAATGCGATTTTCCATTGGAAATGTTAAGTGAAAGACGGTATTTATACGTAGATTCACCACGTGCTTTATGGAGTTTTCATATTTCTTAAATATAACCATAAGCACACGGATTGATTGATTTTTGTATCGAAAAATAAATATATCAGACTTATCCAATATAATACAGGTTACCCCTACAAATCCAAAAATTTAGATTTGGACTAGAATTTAGTAATTTAAAAAAATTAAGTTTGTAGTCGATGGAGAGATTTAAAGTTTTTGCGATGTGTGTGTGTAAGGTCTCGCGTGATTTTTTTTACACTATCCTAAGTATAAATCATCTAACTTGGTAAAAATTAAAAAATAATAATATATCATCATCAACATAATATTGGTTTCATTTTCATAAAAAAGAATATCGATAAATATGCAGTGTTGATTTTATAGATGAAGTAGAAAATATACACGACGTTGCCCGGGAATTAAAGCAGGGATTAATTAAATTCATTTATTTCAGTTTTCAAAGGGCGTCCGAGCTTGGTAAAGAAATAAATTTGTTTTAGGTGTAGCATCAGGTACTCAATAGTTGTCACCACTAACTCAATTGGCCAAATTTTAACGATTTCTGTAGGCATTTAACATCTACGAGAATTTTCGCAGTTCTTTCGCTTGATGTAGATAAACGAATGGATAACAAAGTGGATTTTCTCTATCACTAAAATACTTGTTATCTTTAAGACTAAAATATGCGGTAAAATTGCTATAGTTTTAGCAACATGCAAAAGATGGCGCCACCATCGAATTTTGATTTAAATTCATAACTTTTTAACTTATTCGAATTTAAAAACAAGAAAGATCAATCATGTATGAAACATTGATTATGAATCACTTTCTAACTGAAATGCAATCTTATACATCTATAATGGGATACCTTCAACTCTGATATATTTTAAATTATCATAGGACTGCAATAATTTATTAAATTTGAAAACTTAAACTTCATGGAACTTTTTTCAAATGACCAAATCGAAATTTAAATCGTTTGTCTCTCTCTATAAAAGCAATGAATATTTCATTCATATCACTTATATGTCAGACTCCAGAGCTAAATAGTTTTGCGTAAAAAAATTCAACAATTCCTATGCAACTCATTCTACAATCACTTGTTTACATTCTGCAGCTTTTGAAATTAGGCTTCGTTGAAGAAATAATCCAAGTGTGATGATCATTTAAACTAAAAAATATTGTAATCGCGCTGGCGCTGAATACAGATGCACAGAAAATACGCAAAAATAAAGCGGTTTTAAGACGGATGCAGTAGTAAATATAAATTTAAAAGAACTTTAAAAATCACGATTTTTACACTGGGAAAAAAGATGGATGCCATATTTCATTTCGAAGTGGGTCACTTGATCTCTTCATATAATATAGGTGTAATTATTATTTTAGTTTTTATTTAAGAAACTATCGAACATATTTTACTGAATTTTCTTTTTATATATTTTATGGGATAATTTGAATATTTCCTAAAATTTTCGAAGCAATTTATGATTGTTAACTTCACTTAAAAAATGTTTGAAAATATAGGTCTCATAGGATTCAATGTATTTAATTTTCAATTCGGGCTCAATCCAAAACTAATTGGGTGATATTATTCATTGACATTTCCATATGTCGCACAGACTGCCTCAACAATATACTAAAATTTCATTTTGATAAAGCCATTTTTATGGCAGTTATCGTGGGAAAAGACATACACACAGACAGAATGAACAAAGTCATAAACACTTCAACTCTGTTGTAAAGTGTTAAAAAGAGGTGTTTCTTCATGGACGTCGAGGTATCGCAATAGTAACTTTTACGGCTGAACGTCGAGAATCTTCATTGCTGTCTCGGTGTTTATGAAACTTTCCATATCAACCCTGTCTGTTATCTGACTACCTTAACTACTGAGCAACAGAGACATTCTGTATTTGCAATGGATGATATATTATCTTGTAACTTTTATTTTGAAATGAAAACTCAGAGTTGAATAACTTCCTATTTCTCATTTTATTGTTGAAGTGAGTTATCCAAATTATTGAGATTATTGCTGCACAACAACCTATAAGGAAAATGGCTTTATTTATATCGCACTTAAATAGAATATACATTACTCTATACATGTTTTTTTAAATACATAAAATAATATTCGAACTCCTAAAATGTCAGGTAAGCGTATATAAATTACATCATCATTGCTTTATAAGTAGTTTCACTAAATGGAAAATTATTTTTAACTTCATTCTACAATTTTTATAACCATAGGAACATAATCATAATGCATAGATAATAAACTATATGTTACCACATTTGGTTCAAAAATATTTCTTGCATATAGTCCTTTCACAAAATAAAACTTTTTAAAGTGCTTAAATACAATGGGAGCCATAAAAAACAATCTATTATCACTCTACTATCGAACAAAATATTTTTGAAATCTAGAAATGGCGTTCTCGAAGTTCCAAACTGTTGTGTCACTCAATGGTAAATTATGATGAATCTTTATTTCAATGTTTCCTTTTTGTCTCACTAGATAAATAAAACGTATGGAAAAAATTGTCCATATGGTTATGGCGAGTTTATGCATTTGCTACTTTAAAAATTAAAAAATAAGTGTTTCGAGCGATAAAAATAAATGGTCTTTATATAAAACATAAGCATAAAAGAAAAGCTTATATGGAGACCATTAGTTGCAGCTGCTTTAATTCATTTTTCACACAAGGCGTTTTTCTGTTTTTGTTATGGATACTGAAAATAACTCATATATCTTCAAACATTTAGGGTTATTTACTGCCAAGGAAAATATTTGCAGTTTCAATAGTATGCACACAGATATATTCAGTTATGCGCATTTATCTACGGATAAATAATATGAATTATCCATCACATGTCTGTCTCTAAATATTAGCGAAATTTGATATTGTGGCATAATACAAATAATGCAAATAATAGTTTTCTTATAACTTAATGAAAATTACGATGCTTTATATTAGTATCGATTAAAGTAAGCATACACAATTTCGTAGAAAACGCTTGAAAATTCAAAAGATACCACACTCCTTATCAGAAAGCAAAATTTCTAATATCTCTAGAACGATGCTTGATAGCTTCTAAATGTTGATACCCATCTATTACTGGTATCCTGGTGAAATCTGATACAAATCAGAGTACGCTGTTCTGCAGTAAATTATTTTTAAATATTTTTCCAATTTATATATATATATATATATATATATATATATATATATATATATATATATATATATAATTGAAGAATTTTTATTTTACTTGTATTATATGTACCTGAGATAGATCATTAAAAGACAAGAAAGATCAATCATGCTTAAAGCATTGATTATGAAACACTTTCCAACTTCAATGCAATTTTATTTAAACATGTCTAAAATGCAATACATTCCTCGGTAATATTTTAAAACTTATCACAATACTACATTAATTTATTATATTTGAAACCTTAAACCCTCATCGAAAAAAATTAACTTCATTCAAATGACGGCATTAAAGTATAAATTGCCTGGTTTAAACATCTCTAAAATTTGATACATTCCTCGGTAATAATTTTAGAATTATCATAATACTACGATAATTTATTATATTTGAAAACTTCATCGAAAACAACTGAAATTGATTCAAATGACGTCATAAAAAAATAACACGCCTGGCTCTCTCTATAAAAGCAATATTTCATTCATAAATAATTCCCCCATTCATGTCATTCATCAGAATACTATAATAATTTATTTTATTTAAAAATTAAGACCATGGAGCTACAAATAAGTTAACTCTATGCTTAAAACTTCATTGAAAAATATCGTCCTTCTCTTTCTACAATCAATGAATACTTCATTCATATCAGCTAAGCAGACTCCATGGACTAAATGATTTTGTGTTAAAGAATTACAGCGATTCTAATACAACTCATTCTACATATTTTGCTGTTTACATTTTACATAGGTGAAAAATAGGCTTAATAGTAGAAATAATGAAATTTGGAAGAGCATTTAAACTGAAATATATTGTCATTGCGTTGTTTCAGTATGTAGATGCACAGAATTTAGGCAGAAATAAAGTAGTTTTAGGACGGATACAACACTCAATATGAATTAAAAAGAACTTTAAAAATCACGATTTTGACACAAGATGGATGCCATATATCATTTTGAAGTGGGTCATGTGATCGTTTCATATCATGGACACGTGATCGCTTCATATAAAATGTGTTATTATTATTTTAATTTTTATTTAAAAAACTACTGAATATATTTCGCTGAATTTTTTTTTATATATTTTATGGAACAATTTGAATACTGCCTAAAATTTTCGAAGCAATTTGTGAATTTTAAATCCGCTTAAAAAATGCTTGAAAAATTAGGTCCCATAGGGTTCAATGTATTCCATTTTTTCAACCCGGGTTCAATCCAAAACTAATTGGGTGATATTATTCATTTATATTCCCATAGGTCCTATAGACCGTCTGAACAACATACTAAAATTTCATTTTGATTAAGCCATTTTTTCGGCAGTTATCGTGCTAACGGACAGACAGACAGACAGACAGACAGAATGAACAAAGTCATAAACACTTTTCAACTTTATTGTAAAATGTTAAAAATGTTCTGTATAGCATAAGTGAAAGGAAGATGGACTGAAGTGTCCTTAAAAATTCGTACCTTAAAAGTTGTTATAGTACCTTAAAAATTATCAGCAGCTTAAGCGCGTTTTTTTTTAAAGAGAATAATTTATTATTATCTACAGTCATGGTATTTGAATCTATCACAAGTCAAACATCTTATATATATATATATATATATATATATATATATATATATATATATATATATATATATATATATATATATATATATATATATATATATATATATATATATATATATATATATATATATATATATATATATATATATATATATATATATATATATATATATATATATATATATATATATATATATATATATATATATATATATATATATATATATATATATATATAATGTATATATATATGCATATATATATATATATATATATATATATATATATATATATAATGTATATATATATGCATATATATATATATATGCTACATCATTTAAATTTTGGAGGATATTTAGCAAAGACTTACATCAAGCCCCCCCCCCCCCCGAAAGAAACAGTAAGATCTACACAAAGTCCTAATACTTATCTGACCAGTTTGAAGACCTGTAATAATAACTCCTGGTTAGCGCCCTGACAAATTTCCAATGCAGGTTTAATGCAGTGATGATTGATATCAAATACAGACCAAAATTTCGATTTATATAAGTTTCCTACAATTTGTAGCAGTAATTTTTAATTTACTAGTATATTTACCTTCAAGATGCTAGGCTGTATAAGAAAAAGTAGACTAAGGAATTTGTTCAGGTCCTAAGTTTAATTAGATTTGAAATCTGAAGGAGGGTTCAAAGGGCTTTATTTTACTATTGCAGTTAAGAATTTCGTCCTAATACCTTACGTGTACAGCGTCATCTGGCCTTTTCGAAGATTCGTGGATCTAAAATCAGAGGTGTAGATATTTAAGCTTTTAACAGTCCACAACCTTATAGCACAAACACTAGAAATATTAATTTTTAGAATATAGCTTAGTTTTGAATGCACACTACAAAAATATTCATTTTATTTCATTTTTCTTGCATGAAAGATAAGAAATACGGGATATTCAAAATAATCCATTGCAAGAAAAAACATCGAACAATATATTCAATATTTTGAAAGAGCTGTCTAAAACTTGGAAAACAGCTGGAAAAATAGGCACCTAAAAATACAAAATAAAAGTGTTAAGAAACAATATATTAAAGCTATTTATATAGTCTCTTATTATATATTAAGCAATATTTTTAATATCTTACTTAGATCATATTGTATTATTTTCAGTGCAATTATTGTATTATTTTCAGTCTTGGCGCAACTTGCTTATAAATGTTTTGGTAGTTAAATACTCGCTCTACACATTTATTCGTATTATTTATAGATATATGAGGAAATATGCTTTATACTTATAACTCCCACACACACACTTTTGCGATTCATAATATAATTTCTTAATCTAGACGTGGTCTAGAACTATTTTCACCTTCTAGTCTTCATTATAACTATAATTCCTTACTATATTTTATTCGTATATTTTTAGCAAATAATGTTTTTAGCGCTTGTGCTTCTTTGACTTTGAATGTGTTGGACATGTAGCGAGTGCTGCTTTTAAGCTTGTTTGTCATCACTAATTTTATTTGGATAAGAAAATCTATCGTCTAAAATATCTATGCTCTTTATATAATTTTCCCACCTTATTTGCAGCTCGTAATCTTAGTACAGTACTTACAATGCGTTAAAAATAAAATAAAATAAAAAACTCCCCGGTGGATAAGAATAAAATTTTGCAAACACTAGAAAAACAGTAGCTGCGGTTATACAAAAATTGCAAAATATTTCATAAAATTTGCCTCGGCGAGTAAAGAAAAAAGTTAAAAATACTAGTAAAACCATTGAGGCGGATAAATAATATAAAATCAGGCTACGGCTCTAAAAAACAGTTTTGTCCCTCATTTGTGTTTCTGATCTGACATGATGGTACCTCCATGGTTAAGTTTTGAACTCTTGGATTCAACTTCTTCTTAAGTACTTCCACTTCTAACTACTTCCACATGAACTTCCTCTATTCCGGTCCATTCTATAACATTTTGGATTTTCATGTGGTCTGGATGTCTGTTCACGGACGTTTTCAGAAATTGTGAGTTGCATTTCTGAAAATTTGTGCATTTTATTTATGCATTTTATTTATTATATTACTTATTTATTTATGCGGTGAATTTCTGATATTTATGTGTTAATTTACTGACTTTTAGTTGAATCTAGATATGTTCCCATTTTGTCGCTTTTATATGGGTCTAATTTCTTCCGTTGTTGGGCACAGATTTGATAATTTTTATCCATGTGTTTTATGCAATCATAGAAACAATGGGTTTTAGTATATCTGTCTAGAATGTGCCCCTAAAGACGCTTCTGCCAGATATACTATTCTTTGATTAATTTTCTTTTCCAAATTATCCACGGTTTACTTTTCCTGTCCTCGCTAGTTGCTTTTTGCAAATCATCATCCATCCATTAATCCCATTCGCGTTATTGTACGACTGATGTTGTATCTACAGATATTGTTCTGATCTTTATGCGCTATATATATATATATATATATATATATATATATATATATATATATATATATACTAGCCAGTTTACCGGCCAGTGAATTAGAAACTCAGATTTAATATTTTATTGGTTTGCCTTTAGCCTAAATTACAGCACGTATGAGATTAGGGATGGATAGTATAAGGTGCTGGATTGCATTAAAGTCATGAAAATACCAGTCATTGGACAGCAGATCGTAAGTTCCTGTACATTGCTGTTGCATGCATCTTTCCAACATGTCCCAAACGTTCTTGACTTGCAATCTTATATAATTTACTAGTAGTAAATGATAACTTAATATTACCGATTTTTTTAGTCTTATAAAATTATTAATATGCTGAACATAAGAGGATCTAAAAAAATAACAACTAATATATTATGTATATTCATGCTGTAATCTTGAATGCAAACATGCAAACAGAGCATCTAGAAAAATCTTGAATGCAAGCAGCACATCGAAAACAAATGCTAACATACAATATATTCTTCAAAATCATTCATTTTAAAATATGAGTTTAACACCTTTATTTTCAGAATAAATGTGCGATATTCACAGCATACCTTTGCAAAAAAATATCAAGCAATATATGCTATGTTTTGCTGCGTCTTCCAGAAGCTCAAAACGCTGAGCGAAGAATACAGAATAAAAAATTGCAATGAATCACATCTAAAGGATAGAAAAGTGTTAAAAGACAAAGCTGTGAAGCTAGTTATATGGTCTGTTACTATACATCAGTCAGCTCTTTCAATACCTTGAACGTCTGTTGGCACATCCGAGCGCTTATTGATGGCATTCATTTTTAAACACAATGTATTGCTTCCATTTGACTAGAAACAAATTTGTTTGCAGTTGAAAACTTTCTTTGCTCTTTTATTCATTTCTTTTCAGAAACTGTGAAGAAAAGAGGAAGGGATTTTATCGTTCATCTTCCCCTTAAAATGTTGCACTCAGTTACTTGCACAGTTGGAAAATAATCTACAGCTAGTATTGTAATATGAAGAGTGACTTTCAGTATTGTAGGTGTCAAAAGGATTTAAATGTGTGGTGCTGAAAGTCCTTCCAAGAGGTTGGTGGTAGAGGAAGAAGGTTACGGTCCCTGTAGATATTGCACTCACAGGGTTTCGGTCAAAATTTGTTTTAACTGTCTCGGCCGTCCAAACAGATACGTTACACTTTCGGGTAGGTCGGACCGTCTGGGTCGAAAGAAAGAACTTGAGTGAGTTTAAGAGAGATCGCATCATAGGCATTGAGTAGAATATAGTGCCTTTATAATTTCGCACAGCAGATAATTATTACTACTTCGTTCCACCACACATCCTTATAAAGGATTGATAGCGTACCTTATTATAGGTAACTTATTAATTATATATAAGCTAATTTGAAATGATAATTTAAAAGCAGTTTTTTGTAATTTTTTCGTAGACTGTTACACTTATGAACAAAACAGTTTATGACAAAACATTTTAATCAATTCTTTTATTTATTCTTATCAGTACCTGGACATGCTTAAAACACTTGCACATTATATGTGATACACATTATACGTGAATTTATATGTTTAGTGAATAAGCGAATACAAATTTCAGCTTACTATAAGCGAATACAAGTTTGATTAAAGCTATACTTCAAAAATATACTTTTAAAACTTTGATATAAAATTACGAACTTCAAATCGTTATTTTTATTTTTATATTCCCTATATACATAGTATAATATATAGAGGGAAAGTATTGTGACAGAATTGAGAATTCGAATTCGAGTTTTCGACGAGAGACAACGTTTCAAGCATCTCTTTTGAAGTGGTGTCTGTGTGTCTGTATTTATGTGTGTAGAATGTGTGTAGTATGTGTAAGTATGTGCGTAAGTCTGTGTGTCAGTAAGTATGTGTATGAGTAAGTAAGTATGTGTGCATGCGAACATATGTGTCTGTGGCGACTATATTTCACGAACAAATGTAGCGTTTGGAACAAAATTTGGTACACAAATTATAAGAAGCGAATACTAGAAGCCTATTGATTTTAAACGCAATCACATGTTCGAAACATCCCCAAATTTTCACATAAAGTTTTGAAAACATCATTAAAAAGTATAAACCTTCAATAATGTTGCGTAAATAATCATTTCGTATGTAATTCTTTATTAGAGGACGATTGACATCAATTTTAGAACTTTAACATGAACCGATTTCGAGATATGCACTTTTCAAAAATATTTATAAAAAAATCACATAAAATTAAAAAACATATTAACTATTGACATGTATTTAATTTCCATATGTAATATTATGCGATAAATTTGTTAACATCACTGTCGTGGATCTAGTTCGTTCCATTCACAAAAAACGATACTTTGCGTAATAGTTTTTCATTTTGACGCCAATAGTCATTGATCTGCTATAAGAATAACTTATTTCTCCGTCCATAACGCTTGGCGAGATATTGGCGACAAATTTTGCGGAATACGCCAACTTGGCGAGTTTTTTAAATATTGTAAATTAATGAAAATATCGCCAAATTGATAAAAATGACACCAAATCAATGAAAACGCCGACCAATTGACGAAAAGGCAATATCTTAGAAAGAATATAAGAATCAACGAGTACTATAAGAATAACCTATTTTTCCGTCCGTAACGTTTGGATAACATTTTGGTGACGAAATTTTCGGAATATCTCCACCAGTCATTTACACATAAGAAATGCTCTTTACTCCGTTTGTTTGTGACATTTGGCGATCACTTTGGCGAACTTTTTGACATATGTAACGGAATATCACCAATATATTGCCCCAGATTGATGAAACTATTGACGAAATGACGCCGAATGGATGAATTAATTATTAATATATTTTGATATATGGACTATATTGCTTATTGCCGAAGGCCCAGACCACATAGCCAACCCTAGGGCTTACGGCAGTTTAATGTGTGGCCGGATATTGCTTATTGTGGATGCTTTATTAATATTGATAATTGCCATTTAGAGTTGTGTGTAATGTAAGTTAATCGGGTACGCCGAAATTATTTTACATGTAGTCATCAAGAATTCAACGTTAAAAACACTGTACATTATACGTTATATTTTCACTATTAAAGAAGTAAATTATGTGCATTATATATGAAAAAGCATGTGCTGCCCATTTCATTTTTTTTTACTCAGGTCCCGGTCCGATAAAGCAAACATTCCATTAAAAGAAAAACATCCAACAATAAATGTTTTGTAATCGCTTGGATCTCCCTAAAACATTCTGAGAAGGATAGAGAATACAAAATATGGTTGCAATTCATATTCATAGAAGATAAAAATATTACAAAACAAAATATCGAAAGTAGTTGTATCGCTTCTTACAAAACATCGAGCAAAACTTTCAATATCTTAAACGTCTTTTCGCACATCCGCGTGCTTATTGATGGCATTCATTTTTAAACCGAAGGTATTGTCTCCGTTCTCTAAAATGAATTTGTTTGCATTTGGAAACCTGTGTTACGATTTTATTCATTTCCTTTCAAGAGCTGTGAAAAGAGGCGGAATGTGCTTTTTTTCCCCTACCTCTGCCCCACAAAATTTATAACTGCATTTCTTGCTCGATCTAGAAATGATCTAGAGACATTTTCAGGGACTGAATTTGAAAGAATCATTCCAAATCCCGAATTTCAGTCCGTTGTTTATTTCCATTCCTTTTCCATTTTACACACGTCGCACTTCCATTTCCAATATGCAACGCTCCACTTTTCGAAAAATATTTCAATACTGGTTGAGATAACTTAATTTAAATTTGGATCGGATTTATATGAGTGTTTTTTGTTATTTGTTTTAACAAATTATTACTTCCATCAAGAATCAGAGGTTTTATTTTCATTTATGTTTTATAATATTAATAAATAATATTAATTAATATTAATTAATTGTTTTATAATATTAATTAATAATAGTTTTATAATATGAATAAAAGTTAGACAGCATATGCGTTGTGTTTTCATGATATCTTAAGCCAAGTTATGCTTATCTTGTGTTGAAGACCCAGACCATACCACCAACTCTAGGGCTTATGGATGCTCATGTTGTGTGAATTTGTTACATAATTTTACTCATAAAAGATGAGTTTCGTTTCAAAATTAAATGTCTTTTGAAAAATTATAGCTTTTAATAATGACTTCCTTTATTTTTTAATAATATTTTTTATTTTATTTCATTTTCAATAGTTTAAAATTTTAGCACTTTTATAAATCATTATAGATTCCGACCAATTATTTGTTTAACTTCTGTGATTGTCTCATTTATGTTAATTATTTTTATTGTGATCTTTGTAATAACATCGCGAGTATTACTTTCTTTATATGCATAGTAAAATGTATAAGGAAAGTATTGTTACGGGGTTAAAAATTCGAATTGAAATTTTCGACAAAATAGCACTCTTCATGCATCGGTGAACATGAATCAAACGTTTTTGATGTTATGTCTCTATGTATGTGTGTGTTTGTCTGTATGTGTTTTTTGTGTGTGTATGTCCGTGAGTTTGTGGAGACGATACCATTTGGTACAAAAATTACAATCCTTGAACAGTAGAAGCCTACTATTTTTAAACATAACCGAATGTTCGGAAGACTTCCCCACATTTTCGAATGAAATTTTGAAAAAAATATCAAAAAATCAAAACCTTTAATAAGGTTACGTAAATAATCATTTCTTATATAATATTTTATTTTCAAACAGTAGACACAGACTTCCGAATGCGGGTATGAACTGTTCTCCAGATATTTGACATTTTTCAAATAATTGTTAAAAAAAATCACATAAAACAAAGAGAATTATTAACTATGGTGAAATATGTTCACTGTTCATATGTAATATTATACGATATATTTATTAATATTATTCTCGTAGATCTAGTTCGTTCCATTCACGAAAGAAAATACTTTGGGTAAAAATTTTATACTTTGACACCGATAGTCATTTACCTGCTATAAGAATAATCTATTTCTCCTTTCGTTCATAACGGTTGTCGAAATTTTAGCGACAAATTTGGGGGAATATCTCCAAATTTTCGACTTTTTAAATCTTGCCAAATTGACGAAAATATTGCCAAGTTGATAACATATTCACCAATTTGATAAAAATTACTCTGAATCAATAAAAATGACGACAAATTGATGAAAATTCAATATCTTGGACAGACAGATTATAAGTATCTACTATAAGAATATTTTTTCGTCGGTAACGCTTGGAGAATAATTGGCGACTAATTTGTTGGAATATCGCCAACTTGATGACTTTTTTATATGATGCCAAATTGACTAAACTGTCTCCAAATTGGTAAAAATGTCGCCAAATTGATAAAAGTGACGTAAAATTAATGAATGTCACCGTTAATTGATGAAAATATAATATCTTGGAAATAACATAAGAACCAACTATAAGAATAATCCATTTCTCCGTCCATCCTTCCGTAACGCTCGACGAAAAACTTGGAGGTTTGTTGGTGACTTTTTAAATGTTACCAAGTGACAAAATTTTCTTCTATTTAATAAAAATGACGCTAAATGGGAATGTTTTGCAAATTTTCAATTCCTTCATATGACGGGCATACCGTCTAGTATACAAGGAATGAGCTTCTCTCAGTTTGTTTGTAACATTTGGGGAACTTTATATCAATTTAGAATATCGCCAACTTGGCGATATTTAGCCCCAGATTGACGAAAATATCATAAAAATTGTCAAAATAACTTAATTAAATGGACTATGTAAACTTTATTTTTTTAATATATATATTAAATATTAATTTTTAAAACACAGTAACAAAATTGGTTAAAATATAAAAATATTTAAATATCGTAAAAACTCAATTTCGCGAAATATAATCTAGCATTAATATGAATTAAATAAATTTTGAAACCCAATTTACTAGTATATTTTCATTTAACAATAGTATATTTTTGTATTGATTAAAAATATAAGAATTATATCTAAAAATTATATCTAAAATATAAGAATTATATCTATAAATGTATTTAAAATTATATAATAATTTTAACATGCTTTGCATAAAATTCGGTATATGTATCTATATAGTTAAGAGCAAACCATGAAAGAAAATTACAGCCTAGTCAAAAAGCATACATGTAAGTATTTCCCATGTATAAAAACAAAAAATATATAAATATTAATTGAATATAAAGGTAAGTGTAATGGATTTTCACATTATTAAAAGAAAGGTTACATTAATATATGTTTATAACTTATTGCATTAAAGAATATTGTTTAAAAATAAAAGTCCTATTTGCAATAAAATTCCACGCTTAAAATCCAAAATCAAACCACAAAATAATCATACAAATATAACAATATATATTGTTTCTTTTATAATTAACTATGCTAATATTGAAATAAAAGTCAAATTCAATCAGCAACTAATTTCACTATTAAAATCCTACTAGTAATCAATTGTAAAAGTATCTTACGTCCTTTAAAAATATTACTAAAAGTGTACAGCAATTATAAGTTAAAATAACTGAAATTAGCGTCACGTCCGAATGAGAAATTTACGAAAAATGAAATTTAAAAAAAAAAGTTATTTGCATCATATAGGACGTAAAAATTTACATGAATTTCACCTTAGAGCTTCTGGGCTTATAGACGTTCTTCATCAGTGGCATATAACGAGTACAAAGTACACATGGTATTTCAAATACAACTAACTCATGAGTTAAATTTGCATGATTGAAAGGGCCAGTCGGCGGAAAGAAATTTCTCATGATGAAAAAAAGTACAAGACAAATATAATTTGATAAAATCAAATATAAGATACCAAAAGCCATGAAGAATAGGATATTTCACAAAATCTTTGTTGTCTTTCATATCAGTTAATCTAATATCAACAGTCCATTTAGTATTACTAATTTAAAATTTATAAACATTGTCATATGAAGTAACGGGAGCGACGTGCACTTAAGCCTGACTTAAAAGACTAGGTTTAAATTTGTCGAACCGAATACGGCTAAACATAAAAACAACGGCTGAATACGCAAGTTTAAAATTAAATTTACGACAGAACCGAAAAAGAGGGAGAAATATTTTAGAATGAAATGGCAGACGAGTTCTGTACAGTAAATCAGTGGTGAAGGGAGTTAGAGATAAATTGGAATAAATAAATTTAGAACGAGCATCAGAGAAAATGCTGTAGATAAAATTAAAAGCGGCGTCTTATACGATACGTAAAACATAGTTAAGTTTCTCATTTCCTCGTTTATTAGGATACCAAATGCTGAAATCTCGAATATATTATGTAATGAAAACAAAAATATGTTATGGGCAGCACATGACTTTCCCTATATAACGCAATGAATTTACGTCTTTAGCAGTGAAACAATAATGTATAAGATTCAACATGTAACACTATTTCGAACTATCTAATTAACTTATTTTCTTTAACTCTAAATTTACAGTTATCAATATTGATAGCATTTGCAATAATCAATATAGTCTATTAAATAATTGAATAAGTAATTCGTCAATTTGGAGTCAATTTCGTTCACTTAGCGTTATTTTTTCAATTTTAGCGATATTTTCGTCAATCTAGGGGGAAATATCGCCAAGTTGACGATATTTCACCCTAGATTGACAACTTTTGCGAAATATCGTCAAGTTGGCGATATTGCGCAAAATCAGACATCGAGTTCGCCAAAAAGTCAGTCATCAAGTCAGTCACCGCGTCAGTCATCGGAAATCAGTCATCGAGTTCGTTAAAATGCAAAAATGTTACTCAAAGTATCTTCTCTCTTGAATGAAACAAACAAGATCTACTAGAATCATGTTAACAATTTTGTCGCTTAATATTACTATGAGATCAGGAATATGTGAGACGGTTTTATGATGATCATTTATGATGTCTGTAATGTCAGACAATGGAATCAGTCTGAATGACGCCAGTTTTAAAGCGGCCCTGACCCAGGAATATGTGAGACAGTTTTATGATGATTATTTATGATGTTGTAATGTCAGACAATAGCATCAGACTGAATGACGCCAGTTTTACAGCGGCCCTGTCCCGAGAGGTCAATAGGCCATAAAAAGAGGAGGCTAAAATGAAGACACGAAATTGGTTAAAAAGTTTAACCAGTATGGAAAATGGTTGTCGCATCACTCTGAGGTCACCCAATGGTAGCCGAAGAGGCGTATCAGACCTCAGACAAAAAGAGGTGGCAACATGTAGAAAGTAACCGGAAGTAGTACCAGACAGAAATGTCACACACACTTGAGTAACGGTGCGAGATAGACTTGAGTAAGCGATCCAGAGAGATCAGCACCAGATATTTTGAGAGCAATGCTCTTAAGTATAACTTCAACAACAGAGATGCAAAGGTGATGAGATCAGATTCGGTTGTGTTCGGAGATCAGTAAGAGATTCAAAGTAATGTAGTGAGAGATGCCTAACTGTAGTGTGCCGTCGTAATGGAGGCAAGGGGTGGATGTGTGTCAATGTATAAAGACGAAATTGGAGATATGTACATATCAATAATTGTATTAGGTCATATCCCAATTCATAAATAAATTACCTGGTCTTACATGTCGAATCTCCTCCGCAAATAATATGATAATTGTGTAATCAATTTAATAATTAACCAAATGTTCTTAATAAATAATATTATTTTAAAGTTAAACTGGATGCAGTTAATTATGAGTAGTATTACTCTAATATATTCTATTCCAGGAACTCGTGCTAAAGATAATATGGTGGTTTTTATTAGCGGCACAACGGAAGTGTTTTACTACGATACAATGTGCGACAATGGTCTAAGATTAATTAAATATGTTTCTTTAATAAAACTTTAAGTTGGTTTTTCTTATTGTGCACCACGATTACATATGAAAATTGAACATATTTTCAATAGTTAAATTTTTTTAAGTTTTGCGAGTTTTTGATAAATTTATACAAAAAATATTCAGTATTTGAGAAAGGTTGGTTCATGTTAATGATCTAAAGTTGTGTCAATCATTTGCTAATGAAAACGTATATACGAATTGGCTATTTATTTACGTAGCATCATTGAAGGTTCTGATTTTTGATGATTTCATTCAAAAAGTTGGGGATCTTCCGAACATTCGATTGGGTTTAAAATTAATAAGCTTCCACTATACACTGATTGTAATTTTTCTGCCAAATTTCATTTGAAACGCTCCATTTGTTCCAGCGCTACCACTTCTACGGACACACACACACACACACAAACACACACACATTACCTCAAAAGTGGCCGATTCGTACTTGAAACGTATTCTTACGTTGGAAACTTGAATTCAAATTTTCGAGTCCGTCACAATAATTTCCCTATGCATTATACTATGTATATATGGAAAGCAAAAACTATCTACTGCTTTATCCCAAACTGTTCTCAACGACCATTTTGATCCTGTGTTTAACAAGACTTTTATTTTAACGCGTTGGAATTACCCCTGGAACATTTTACCTCATGAATAATTGTTTATTTATTACTTTTATTATGTTTTTTATAGCCAGACACTTGATTACCAAATCATTCGCACATTTACAGTGGCCGTACATACCTTTTTGCCATCACATGGCGTTGTCCTGGTGGCCCACATGGGGCGGAACACATAATACAGTTAACGGACACAACAACATCTATATCCACAGATGGGACACCACAACTCGACACCCGAGAAAGCAGGAGAAAACGCTTGCCTTAAAACTCTCAGCCACCAGGCTGGCACTTGTTTATTTATCTCCGTTGGGATATTATTTACAATTTTGACCCTGTTAAAAAACTAACTTTGCTTGGTGTCTCATCCTCGATACCATATCTGTTAAAGCACTATTTGCGTACATAAATATTTGAATGTTTAAAGTTTTGTTAAATATGCTATCCTGCTTTTGTTTTGGGTACACTATATTTGATTTTATGAATTTAAGTTTTTACTTTTTCTCATTTTATGAAATTCCTTTTCGCCAATTGCTGTTTTGCATTATATGAATTTAACCTGTAAGGGCTGTATAAGATGGAGGGCGTTTATATGCCAGAATCCTGCTTTTGTTTTGGGTACACTATATTTGATTTTATGAATTTAAGTTTTTACTTTTTCTCATTTTATGAAATTCCTTTTCGCCAATTGCTGTTTTGCATTATATGAATTTAACCTGTAAGGGCTGTATAAGATGGAGGGCGTTTATATGCCAGAAAGTGTGAAGACGAAATTCGGGTACAAAATTTACGTCCTGTATGCTGTAAATAAACTTTTATCTAAAAAGTTTTTATTATTAGTAAAAGTAAAGTATCATTAGCAAAAGTAAAAGTGAATTTCGGGTAAATATGGAAAATAAAATGTGATGGAAATACAAAATGTTTTAAATATTTTAAAATAATTTATATTGTTACTAATGAATTCTTACCATATTATGTTGAATAAAATGTTAAAAATTTATGAAATTTTATTGAATGTGAGGAGTTTTACGTAAGAGTTTTAATCATACATTTACTTTCAAAATCTTACACTCAAAACAACAAAATACTTTGTCACATTTCAGTGGCATTAAAAATGTTCTAATCAAAAATTGAGAATGATTGTAAAATATAAATTTCTTTCTTTTCTTCAAAATTTTATATTGTAAGATTCAACAATTAATTTGTACTTAGTTTTTATCAATCTTAAACACAAGGCTTAGTTTTTATCAATCAACTTAGTTTTTATCAATCGTAAAAACAAGGCCCACGTTATCGGTAATGAAACAAAAATGAAACCTATTAATTAACTTCTTAGCACAAGAGAAAATTACTCGGTTTGCGAAAAATGAGCTGTTACTAAATAGCAATGGAAATAAATTAGTAAATACATAATTGCAAAGAAAAGGTATTCTTCAAAGCAAAAGAAACTTTTCATTTTATTGATTTTATGCATTTGAAGATTTCAAAGAGTCCAGATGTTGCGGTGCAAGTCAAGATAAATGTAGAATATCCAGAAAAATTTGACTTTCAATTGCATTTTTCATTTTAAAAGCGAAACAGTTAGTGAGAAAAAACACGCTGTTTTCATATTGATTCTAGGAAGTCAATTTATTTTGAATCAAATGTATTCATTATATGACTGAACTAAAAAAAATATTTTTTTAAATATTTTGTGGAATGATATATTCTTTTTTAAAGAAATGTTTAGATTTTTTAAGAATGCATTCCAAAATACAATACGTACTGTATGTCATTGCATAATCATTTTTGAATGAAGTCACTTGTGATTTAAGAAAATGAGAGAGGGGAATAATAAAGACGTTCATTTATGTTCTTTCGGATATAATGCATTAAAATGATACATCAAATTTTTTGTTACATAGTATTTCATAGTTTTTTTTCATATATCATAAGTAATTAAAATAGATGCCAAATTTTCTATAATGGAGAATAAGAATTATTTGGTTTGCACAATTTTTAAAAACGGCAATAAAGTTAATAATTATTATATAACTAGATGGTGTGTTAATATTAAAATAGTAATAATGATTTTGCATACAGTTGCTGTGGAACCGAAATGTAAAATGGGGTGTTAAGACTTTGATCTGTGCTTCTCGTTAAGGACATTGTTTGGTAGTTATTGTAGTTGAAACCTAATAAGGGATAAATTGATATATTTGCCTTTTTCTAACCCTGCATCTATGTTTCATATGACACACCACAATAATTCTTCAACATTAGTTGAGCTCTAATCAGCATACATTTCACACCCTTCCTATTTTACTAAAATTTAAGTAAAGCTGTAGATGAGTTTTGCTGTATATTACACAATTTAATTTTTTTTCTGAAATTTTCTCAAACATGTTTATGACAAATTGGACATCGTTTATTATCTCCTCCACTGAAAAGAATAAAATCGAAAATGTGGTAATCTTCCTTGAAATATATTTTTTTTTCCTTTTCAAATTCTTCTCCCACATTTATTGTAGCTATCTTTTCTTGAATAACATGGATATTTTGTATTAGTTTCACTGTTTGGATTGGATATTTTGTATTAGTTTCACTGTTTGGATTGGATATTTTGTATTAGTTTCACTGTTTGGATTGGATATTTTGTATTAGTTTCACTGTTTGGATTGGATATTTTGTATTAGTTTCACTGTTTGGATTGGATATTTTGTATTAGTTTCACTGTTTGGATTGGATATTTTGTATTAGTTTCACTGTTTGGATTGGATACTTTTGTGTTCACTGCTTTACAGAATACAAAAGAGGATTTGGTAATTTATGCAGCATCCTTTTTCAGTGATGAAAAATTGGTAAACGACTTTTTATTAGTTTAGTCTTCACGCGACCCACATTTTCATACCATTTGATTTCTTGTAGCCTCCTCATTTTTCAAATTAACTTGATGCAATCGATTATACCTCTTATATGTAGGTTGAGTTGAAGTATCCTTAAATATTGCGTCTGACGTTGTTTTGTTCATTCATATATAAAAATAATAAAAACATATAATATTTTTGTAAATTCTTTCTCCTCCATTGAACGGAAAAATGAAAAAGTTGGCATTTTATAAGTCTGGATGCACAATGCTTTGATTTTCCATTTACCCCATTTATTTAGAGGGTTTACTTTTTTACCGACTCTTTTCTTACTCTCCGCAATTAAAACTCTGTTTATTTATATCAATTTTCTTTAATTGGAGCCTCTAATCTGCAATTAAATGCCGATTTTAAAGACCTGAGATTAGCGGTAAGGTTTTTATAGGAGTATGACGTACGAACAGACGAAATTGATTGTTTATAAGATTATATATTTTGCTACATGACTCTAACTATACCAATACTTCTATAAAAGTTAAACTCTCCTTTTATTAAAACTTAGTTTATTTTATTTTTGTTTTTCAGTTTTTATTACTTATTTAACATTAACTTGGCCATATTTTTAACGTTCTCATTCTATATAGAGTTTAATTGATGAAAAATGTTTTTAAATCATTATTTGACTATAATGTAGGTTTTATAACCCCCGTTTTAATCCTTTTTATTGATATCCACCAGTGCTTATAAGTTTGACGGCTTTGTATATATAAGTATTGATGTGATAAGGAAAAAAACACTAAATGCTCTAATTTTACCTTAAATATGTTTAGATAAATTTAGAAAGGAAATATAATTTATTAGTGTCTGTCTATGGATCTATGATTACGATATCTCACAAACTAACAGAACGTTATAAACGTAATTTATAATAGGTGAATGTTGGAACCCTACAGATTTTAAACACGATCTAATGTTCGGAAGATCCAAGAAAATTCGTTGTTTATTACTTTCTTTATATACGTAGTCTAATGTATAAGGAAAGTATTGTGACGGGGTCGAAAATTTGGAATTCGAGTTTTCGACGGGAGAGCACGTTTCAAGCACCCTGAACACGATTAATTCCCTGAACACGATTAAAACGTTTTTGAGGTGATGCCTGTGTGTGTGTGTGTTGTGTGTGTGTGTGTTGGCGTATGGTGGGAAGTGGGGACATTCATATGTTTACACACCTTCCAAGTGGGGACGCACCGGCAAGTGGGGACGTCCTCGCTTTGGATTTTTGCAGAAATGTGCTATTTAATGACAGATAATATTCTGAAAAAAGTTTGGTTGACTTTAGGCATAGGTCCCCAGTTAGGTAGTATATGTATATAGTCTGTGTATAACTGTGTATAGCTCGCGAATATCTGTGTGTGTCTTGCAAAAAGACACGTCCGCGGTTTATCAGAATTGCAACATATTGTGTGTATGCGAAACTGGTTTTCAGAGGGAAGGCGTTAACTGCCCTCTAGCTAAATCTGCGAAACACCCGTGTTGGTCTTTGAGGGAAACCGAGGACAACTCATAGAACTATCAAATTGAGGTATTAGCTTCTTGGGAGCCCCTAGAATCACTAGAGCCCCCCTTAAAGGACCCCCCCCCCAAAAGAGATATGCATACATTTTTTTAGCAGGCATAAACCCCTCCACAAATTATCGTAATTTTGATTTTGGAATATATTTCTAAAGAGATTTCTCTATTCCAAAAGAGAAAAATATTACACTTCTGAAACTAATGTATTTTTTTTTTTTGAGGTCCCATTTATAGTTTGGGAGTCAATGTTATAAGAAACAGATTCTAGCCAGACTATCTTTTATTATTTCCCATATATCAAGAAATAATCCCGTCCAAGAAGCTAAAAGTACTTAGAAATTAAGTATACACAACCGTCTTCACAGCATATTTTTGCATAGCATTTATAGAAATACAGTGTGATTCAGTTTTTGAAGAGTTGTGTGTAGTTGTAAAATACAGTATTTCTCTCTGTATGTATATTCTGTATCTGTGTAAGCATTTTCCTGGTAATAAATGGAGCCCAGGTTCGGAATTCAAAACACGGATAAACTCAAACCGCGAAGGCAATTTTATTTTTTTTAAATTCAATTAAAACTTATATTTCAACTACTTTCTTTTATTCTCTTTTAATCCTTAGACTCTTGACACTGCATTTTCTCTTCAGTGAGTTAGAAAAACATCTCTCCTGAGATGGTTCAACAGTTTATTTGTTTCTGCTAATGCGAGTTTTAAAAAGACTTCATAAAATCGGGAAGATGGATGTACTTTATTTTAAATGTAAGCAGTCTGAGAGCAAAAATTTTGATCTGACTTTAATATATAAACTTTTAAACTTGCTTATACTCTTTTAAAACACGGACCATGCATATACACCTTTAAAACGCGGACCATGCGAATACACCTTTGAAACGTGGACGGTGCATATATACCATTAAAACGCGGGCCATGCGTATACACCTTTAAAACGCGGACAATGCATATACACCGTTAAAACGCGGGCTATGCGTATACACCTTTAAAACGCGGACGATGCATATACACCGTTAAAACGCGGACGATGCATATACACCGTTAAAACGCGGACCATGCGTATACACCTTTAAAACGCGGACAATGCATATATACTTTTAAAACGCGGACCATACGTTTGTATCTTTTAAATGTGAATTATTTTTCAAAAAAAGATAAAAAAAAATATCTTGAGTGGGACGCATATTATCATCTTGTGTTTTTATATTATTTATTTGATTTCTAAAATAAATATTCAGAACTAGATTGCTTTCTACTTGGTTCGTTTCCTCCGAAAATTAATAAGTCTCTGAGTGACGTTCATCGATTGAAAAATGCTCACCAAATTTTATTCGATTTATTCAATTTGTTCGAAAGATATGGCACTACATTAAAAAAAATATAGATGAATTAATGTTTCAATATCTCGAGAGCAGATCGGGATAATTTCTAAATAATGATGCCCATTCATTTCGGATTTAAGCTGTTTGTTTATAAAGCATTCACCCATTTGATAATAGGTAATTTATATATATTTTTTCGACTTGCTCCATTTTTGACCAAAACCATAAACTATCTCAAGAACAGTGCATATAAACCTCATGTAAATGATGACATTCGTGTTAAAAAGCTGACATTATAAATACATAAATATTTCTCTAACATTTTCATATGTTTAAGTTTACTTATTTTTCCGAATTTGAAAATTATGAAAAAGAAATAAGATCTATTATTTGATCCGTTTACTCCAACAGGTAATAGGCTTCTAACATTTACCGATTGAAATAATCGTACTAATTTTTTTTCTGTATTATCAACTTGTTCGATACTATTGTACCCACAAAGAAATAGACAGATGGTTAACATTGGTTAATTCATATTCAGGGATGCTCCAAAACGCGTATAACCTATAACCTTCAAAATAAATACAAGAATTTGATTTTTGACTCATCAAAATTGTTTTTACATATAGTCATATACTATGTGCTGAAAGGAAAAAAAATAGTCGTATGGGATTAATTGATTTTAATGAAGGAAAGGGTAGATATGGACATACTAATAAGAGAAAAATTACTTAATACGAGAATATGCCCCACGTTCATGCTCCATACTAATAAAA
This sequence comes from Amaurobius ferox, assembly GCA_951213105.1. Classification (NCBI taxonomy): domain Eukaryota; kingdom Metazoa; phylum Arthropoda; class Arachnida; order Araneae; family Amaurobiidae; genus Amaurobius; species Amaurobius ferox. Next base: position 161,622,420 of record OX578133.1, read on the forward strand.
CCACAGAAACCCAATGGGCACAGTCTTTTAATGCCATCTGAGTTGAGCCCCTTCCCACAATTTTGCATATCCGTTTAATTAGAAAAGTATCTATGTTTTAACAATGGAAGCCAAAATATAGAACACTAAACGCAAAACACATATATTTTAATATGTGGAAAAAGTGCAAATATTGCTAAATCCCCCTGTATAGATATTTAAAGACACCATATGTACAAATTTGTTATGGCAATTCTGTCCACAATAGAACAGAATATAGAAATACGTATAGAGAGCAAATAGCTGGGGTTTGAAAAGTTAGTCGGTATGAGTAGAACTGCCTATTGCACGATAATTTATATGAGTATTCTACCAACTAAACAAAAACTACTTTCTGACAAGCGAATATGATAAAACTGCATACATTTGACACAAGCACATTCTCCTGATAGTTTAGAGTGCTTGTCTCGAGATTAACAGGCTAGGGTTCTAAATCTTTATAGTCGGTACAAGACTTCATACAGACTCATGCTCGGTATTGTCGACTCTGGTATATTAAATGAATATAAGTGCAAGTATGTGATAATTTTTGAAAAATTTATTCATTTGTTAAGTCCAAGAAGTATTTTCATCCAATTAGTAGGAATATATTCTGAAGTGTTCGCTATGCGGTCAGGATAGCTCAGGCAGAGGCATATATGAAAAATATTTTTAAAAAACTGAGTCACTTTATGTGACCACAATTTTTGCATAATATATCCAAATAAAACATGCTTTTCTGGAAAAGTTTGTTTCCTACTGTAAACATATAGCATATATATATGATCATTGTATTGGAGTGGAGAAAATTTTAGTCTCAAATTCCAAACAAATATATCGATTGATTGGAGTAGCACAATGTACACCAGTTTATTTCCAGTTAAAATTGAGACGGAAATGCTCTGATCTCAATTCATTTTTGGTTCGAAGTACTTAAAAAGCATCGACTTATTTTATAATACCGAAAGTATTTTAAAAACATCCATTTATTTTGTAATACTGATCATTTAATTATATGATCTTCTCATTTTAGAAAAAAAAAACGTGCAATCTTTTAAGAACGGAACATCTTTACATCCTAAATGATATTCACTTATAAATGAATAATTTTATATAAAATGACTAATTGCAAAAAGCTTTCAATACAAATATTTTTATAATGTTATTTTAATTATCGAAAGCAAAACACGTTTGAAAGATTGAGTATACCCCTTGTCTAATCTCTCTGAATGTCAACAGTCTAAATGTATCCATACCTGTTATAGATTATAGTCAATTATAGATTATATGTTTATTCAATTTATGAAAATCAGAGTTAAATAGAAATATTTGATCTTGTTTACCTGATACTGGAACAAAAGATTTTACGAAAATTTTGTGAAACTAGAGTAAAATAACTTTTCCTTCCTATTTTTTTATATAAAAAGTAAAAGAAAAGTGCAAAATCATAAAGGATACAAATTATTGTGTAAAATTAGTTGATCAGTAAAATAAATAGGCCACTAAGTTTACTGATTAAAATAACAGTACGAAACTTCGTTTGGAGCACCTAATTTGTTCGAGAGATATCGTGTCTACAGGAAGACATCGTTTAAAAATGATTGATTTGTATTCAGGAAGGCTCAAAATGTTTAAATTCATCCAAATCGAAGAGTCGAATTATTTACCAGTACGTTATGTATAGTAGTGTAATTGAAAACAAAGAAAATCTTGATAGATTCTGTGGAGAATCACTACCTTGAATTTTCATACATAAGCGAGAATTACTTCTCTATATAAGAAATGTTGTGTAGCCTCGATTGTACAAGTAAAACTATTTGTTTCATAAAAATGCTAAATATCATTTTCATTTAAGTGTCCAAATTTAGTTTACTTATTTGACTCTAAAAATGCGCTCAATATTAATGATCAGAATTTTTTGAAAGAAGCTTTAATAGTTAGAAATGTAAAAATTTTTTTAGTTTGTTTCTTGCTAAGCCAGGTAGGTGTTTAAAGTACAAAGGGAGATATAGTGTTCAAATTTTTGTATTGTGAACAATGAACTTGGTTTGAGGGTGATAGCCCTTTCTTCTATCCTGATTCATATGGTGCTTTAAATATGTGAAAGTTTAATTATTTTTTTCGAGCAATGTTAATTTTTATTTCTATCCTTCATTGAGCCTTAAATTGAAAGGGAAACGGTTTTATTTAAATGAATCTGTTTCCTGAAATCTGGTATTAATTCTCAGTGCTTTAATTTAGGTATCGTCTTGAATCGAGGAAAAAGGCAATTTACAAAAGTTATAATTTCCTGAAGGATTACCTTTTTTATAATTATTTAATTACCTAATTCAAGTTGTGAATCCCAGTTGTTAGAGGAAAGACTATTAAAATTATGTTTATATTTTCTTATTACTGAAGCACTGCATTTCTGTTGACGTTCCGGTTTTAGAACTAGAGAAAGTACAGCGCTTTTTTTAAAAACAATTTTTAGTTTTTTAAACTAATAATAAAAATTTCAATTTCGGCGTCCCTGTGAGACGGCGCCCGAGGACGTCGCCTCGCCGTCTTATCCCTTGTCACGGCCCTGACTATTAACGCAGAAGTAGACTGAAACATCTAACTTTAAAATCAGTATAAAGCTATAAATTTCCATATTTGTTTTTTGTCTGGGTGTGTGAGCGGGGGAGAGTTACATACAATATCATTTTACAGAAAGGTTCAGGAGTTCTGAGGAAAGTTTGTTGCCGTAGATTTCATGTATAAGAATTTTTTCATGTAATCTAAAATATTCCTTGTGTGGGAAACTTTGAGTATTACAAAAGCAAAATTTGGAAATATGAGTATTATTTTATTATTTATTCATGGATCTACGAGAAAAATTCTAACATACAAAATAATTAATTAATAATTTTATTTTGTTTCATTTCCACTGATTAGAAATACCCATGTTTCATATATTTTTATCTCACGTAGTAAAATAAATTGTCTTGTCTCATGTGCGTGTCGTCTGTAACCGAAAATCGAAGTTTCGGACAACGGCGAAACTCTGTGCAGTACTAAAGTTCTCTGAATAATACGGTTCGACGAGATTTTTTTAATTCAAATTAGCTTAACATTAGGGGGCTGGACAACCCAGTGGTTAAAACATCACTTAGAGGATTCACGTTCGATTCCTGACTCTGACCAAACTGTTCCCGTGTTCAGAGTACATATTTGTATAAGTGCTTTGTGCAGTCGCGCATAAGTATCATTCAAAAATGCTCTAAATACCGCCGTTTTAAATGTCAGCAATAATCAACGGATATCCATACAAATCCTTCTTTCAGATCTTTGTGAAAGCATTCTATGGTATGTTTAAAAGAGTGTTAATCATTTTTTAAAATATTCACAGAAGAAAATGGAATATATTTCAAAAATGGCGTCACCGCATCAAAATAAAAAAATGGCCTGATCGCATAAAAAAAAATAAAAAAAAAATTAATCCAAAAAAAAACTGGATTATTCTATGTAACACGTGAATATTAACTTTATGCTTATTTTTATGTAAAAAAATAATGTCTTAGACGATTTTTCGAATTCTAGAATTATCTGTTTTTAAGAAAATCTACATTTATAGACATTTATGAAAATAGTTAATGTGATGGGATCTTTCGAAAGCCCTCCGTACCGTCGATATATTTGTCGGAAAGATGGAGAACTCCACAGGCATGTCCTTCTCTCGGATTTGGGGGAACAAATTATATTGTATGTATTAGAGAGTGCTGTCCTTTTTTAAAGATGTTTCCAGAAGAATGAGATTAGCTATGCTACAAAAATGGTATCTGTTTGAGCCGGCCCATGGCAAAATAAAAACAAAAAAATTAGCTTAGTATTATATGTAATCCGTGAATATTCACTCTATGCATATTTTTACACAAAACAAAATAAATAGTCGATTTTTGAATGCTAGAACTATCTGTTTTCAATTATAGACATTTAGAAATATAGTTAATGTGAAGGGATCTTTCAAAAGCCTTCCGTACTGTAGTAATATATGACCGAATGATATAGGGGCTCCACACGCGTGTCCTTCTCTCAAATTATTTTCATCTATTACACTATTCACATGCACTTACAACCTGTATGTTAATGCAAGGAAAAAGGGGTATTGTACCTTTAGTGCCTGTATTGCATATATGATGTATAATACTTAATTTTTGGGTGTTGTTACAGGCCTATTTTTACCAGACATTCACACCATGAAATCCAATTTTCAATTGCTTACATTATATGTGGAACAGGGAAATAGGGGTATTTAATACATATTTAGTACCTGATTTATATATAAAGGAATATTTCTCCAGCCTAAAGGGATTTTTCTCCAGCCCAACATTAAATCTATTTTATTTTCACAAATGCTATTCAGACCATTTTCAATCAATTGTAAGTCACTGGTATTTAAAATATAAGTAATTAAATTTCTTTAAAAAAAAGGATATATATATATATATATATATATATATATATATATATTATAGTTCATTCTAGGATTTCAAAAGGGCTGGGAGCTACCTTCTGAAAAAGAGCACATTACGTATGATAAGGCCAAATAATTTTAGAAGGGCCTAATTAAACTTTTTAGCTAAAGGATACACTGTATAATATATGCCACACGTAGAATATAAAACAGATACAGGCAATTTATCTATTTCATATATTTATATAAAAGTTAATTGTGAGGCACTCCTATGCCTATTAGTAAGAAAAACTCTCCTCAGTGGATCTACTTTTATAAAATCTATTATTTGGCTGTTGAGGCAGAGGGGGAGATTTTTGAAAATTAGAGAAAATGTAAGAGATTGGCAAAATACAAAATTTATTTTTTCTGATAAAACAGATAAATTATCAGAAATATGTTTATTTTTTAATGAGCAATATTGCCAACATGCCTTTATTATTGCTATATTATCATTTTTGAAATTAAATAATTTTTCAAAATTTTAGGTGTTTTTCCTAAATCTAAGTCATTGTCAGCTTCCCCTTCCTTTCCATTTCTTATAAGTTTTCAAAATTTAGATTTTTCATTTATCCAGTTTCTGAATATTTTAAACATTTATTATTACTCATTTTTTAATCTTATTCTAAATCATATCAATGTTATTGTTATAGGCCTTTATAAGTGCTATACAATTGTTTTCAAGGTCATCATAGAAAAGTTAATTTACCATGAATAATTCAAATACTTTTTGTGACAATTTTAAAAGCACCCCCTCCCATATAACACTTTAATTTTTCAAGAAAAGAATATTTCAGCTTTAATTGCATGCCTAAAATTACAGATTATTTCCGAATATGGCAGTTTCTTGGGTTTTCTCATCTTGATTTTTTTTACCCTTCCAAGCTAAAGCATTTACTATTATATATTCCTTTTTTATTTTTAAGAAAGCCGGCCACTAATTTTTCTTTAATTTATGGGATTTTATCAATGAGTATTGGCGATTTTTAATTAATTTCTATTCTTGTTTCTACCTTTTGATCACTTACTCTATAACTTTTTAAACATCGCGATCCCGATATTTCGGTCATTTTCCCCGTCATATTATCGGACGTTATGAATTGAGCAACCCTTTTTATTGTAAAAATTCCCCAATATGTTTATTTCATAACAATTAAATTCTTTATTCTTTTGAAGGAATTTGATTTTTCTTAATATTTCGACGTTTATGAATTTAAAGAATATCACTCTGTTTCACTAAACACATATGACATTTTACTAATTTTACCGATCAAAAGATTGGAAGAGGGGGGAAGGGCATAAACCAACTTCGTCTGCGTCTGCAAGTAAGTTGAAAATCGATGAAATTTAACTTTGAATTGCTGAAATTGCTCTGAGAGAGAAACTGTCGCGCACCGAAACGTTAAAAAAATGCGAAATTCTTACGATCTATAGCTTTAAAATGAATATAAAGTATGGCTGGGCGGAATAGTAGCCTTTAAACGCACTATTTTTGCCACTCTCATTCATATTTACCGTATAGTAGTTTATGGACAGTATATATGTAGGTTAAAGTAGAACAACAATACGTCGTCGTAATATCAGCAATATGGCTCGGTTGATGCCCTTTATTTGCTTTCGGCTCCTAAACATGCAGCGTATACCCGAAACTAAGCAGCATTATTCGAATATAGGAGTCTTATCAGAAACTATTGTATATAGATTATTTTTTTTTAATTTATCATGATGCAAAATATGTTATAATGAATATTTAACCAATAGAGTTTCGAGCAACATTTTAATTTTAATGTACAACTTTAATTCCGGTTATACATCCGCTGTCGGAAACCCTTTAAAATTTGAGGCAGTTGTAAAAATGATGAAAACCCTTAGTGTAGCATGTAAAGTTCGGCAGGGCGCTGGTAGAGTCAAAGGATAGAATCACCACCTCCGCGCCAGGTCATGTATCAAGATACATCCTATATATCTAAGGAATTAGACGACTATAAAATATAAAACGGATATATTAGACGAAATATCCAAGTATAGGATATATACGGGGTTTAGCCGGTCATTTCGTTAATCGCTAGGTTTTCAAATTGTATCGCCGACGTGGGAATTTTAATACCTGGGCTGAAGAGAATGAATGTTCACCCCAGGCACGGGGAACAATGAAAACCCTTTACGGCAACGGAGAGTATCGCCCATCCGCCTATCTTGAGTGGTCAAGCTCAGAGGGATGTGATTTCACCCTGCGAGAAGGTGGAAGCCGACAAAGGGCGAAGGATAACGCTAATGGTGTCCCGCTATATTATATAGTTCACACACCACTCACAGGTTGTAAATATTGTTGTAACTTTGAGTGGCTTTAAGCAATCGATATGTATCCATACAATTCTTTTTTCCAGATACTTGTGAATGCATTCTATTGTAAGTCTTAAAAGTGTTGATCATTTTTTAAGATATTCAAAGAAAAGAAATTGACTAAACTACAAATGTGGCGTCCACTTTAGCCGGTTCACATCAAAATTAAAAAAAAAGATTATTCTTATATTTAGCTCGTGAAAATGTACTTTATGCATAATTTTATGCAAGAAAATAAATGTGCCGGTTTTTAGAATGCTAGAACTGGCTGTTTTGTAGGAATTTTACACTTATAGACATTTAGAAAAATAGCTAATGTGATGGGATCCTTCAAAAGCAAAATTCGGCAACTATTAATTTATTTCTGCAGTGCGTATCCTTTAAAAAATGTGATAGTTTGAACTAAATGTCTTGTTAAAAGTCCATTTAAAAATATATTTACAAACACGTTTTAAAAACAATCACAGTCAAAAAAATTTATAAAAATATTGATTTATAAAAGTAATATATTGATTAAGATTATGACTAAAACTCGAATTATATAAAATTCCATATCTGTATATGCAATTGCATATTTGAACACTTAATTACAGAGCATGTAAATGCATATAAGGCCTTTAGATGCATATTTCAAGTACTTTATTTTCTTTTAACTTGCATTTATTATATTTTAACTATTTTTTTACCTTTTTAAAATATCTAGATAAGTTAACATTGTACAAAGCTAAACATATTTCACATTCAACACCCAAATTACATGAGGTACTAAGGTCATGAAAATATCATAAGAAATGGTGAAATCTTTCCAGGGTAAGATAACAAGTGGCAGGTTTGGTAAAAGAAATGGAAAGCAACTTATACGAGTACCTGGCGTTTTACATATGTTTTTTCCAAGAGCTGTTGTGTAAAATTTTCTGTATAAGCATTATGAGTAAAAATGCCTAAAATAAAATCTAGTAAATCAAACCGAATAAAATCATGCATTTATAATCATAGAAAAAGCTGTCTACAGGTGGTGTTATTATATTGTGTAAATGCGAGAAAACATTATTCAGAAGAAAAAATATCAGATCAGCTTGTAAAATCTGCTATCCGCATTTCAGAGAAACAGAGACAAAAAAAAAAAAAAAAAAAAAAAAAAAAAAAAAAAAAAAAACAGGAGAGTGAACACGCAGTTATAACTAAATCGTTTTCAGCATAAATATCACTTTTAGCTCTAAAGATTACGAGTACTGTCCAATAATATCAGTTAATATTAAAAGAACATTTTTGGCATTAAAATGTTTTAGATGATAAACAACAAAGTCTACGTGTCAAGAACTTAGAAAAACACATTAATTGGTTACAGCAATAACATTTACTCACTATATGAAAATTTAACTGCATTTGAATAATGATATAAAAACTTTTGATTTGCAATAATAGTTTGCTTGAGTTTGGGTGAAATTCCCTGTTTTTAAATGCTTTCAGATGCATAAATGATATTCGAACAAAATATATAAATGCATGTATTTAATTTTACAAGTGATTATTTCTTGAATTTTTAATGCATAGTTGCATGCATATTTTGACAAATTTTAGTGCATGTTTTGACATTATTGTAGTATCGAAGGAGACATATCGTGCAACTGCAGTTATGTAGGAGGCCTCATAACCATCCATTAATGATGATTACGTTAGTTCTTCATATATAATTGCATTATGTTCTATATAGAGTCTATATTGGAGTATTAAATCCATCACTGTAAACAACCACATTTTATCTTCGACCTCCCTCCCCTGTTCGAGATCGACGGCACCTATATACCAATCTTGACACATTTTTAAAAAATTTAAAATTTTTGATTTTCATAAATTTCATTGAACTGTCAGCAAAAACATATCAATATTTTTCCTCAAAAGACTATTTTTGGTTTGTCCCAAGGATGCCTTATTAACAAGCACTATTGAGAGGGAAATTATACACTCTTATAAATCAAGTCCTCTGGATGAGTCGGGCGGCCTGGGTTTTCAACACTCTTATAAAGCATCGAGTTTTTGCAATAAATTAATTTTTAACATTTGGCAACAGAAGTTTGGATCCTTTAATCTCTGTTGTTAAATTATTACAAGATATGTTTACCTATATTTAAAAACTGTAAACATAGAGAATAGTCATGATTTCGGAAAGGTAAGGGTGACAATCACAACTCTCATAATGCCGGATTTGGTTTTCTATTTGGACCCCATAGTACAAAGAATTAAATAGTTTAGAAATCGTTTTCGAAATTTTTTATGTTTATGGTTTTAAGCTTCAAATTGAAGAATTCTTTTAACATAACTAGGGATAAATGTGTCATTTTGAATGGATTATAAATTCTTTTTTTAACAGACATATCCTTAAAATAACACTTAAAAACTACCCATAAGATAATTATTGTGTCCTATGAATATCCCTCACTTAAACAAAAATCATTTCTATCGTATCGAAACGAGTCCACCATAGATTACATATGATGAGGAACTTTCATTTGTCGAGTCGAGATTCTGAATACCTTGACAGAAACATTTAATTTATTAACAACCCAGATTTTACATAATTAATGATTATTATTGCAATAGTTTGATAAAATGTGTGCTTTTAAATTTAAATTGTAAATAAATTATTGGTTATCTTTAGAAAATTTCCAAAGTTTCTTGATTTTTTCTCAAATCCGTATTTTTTCTAAAATATGTAATGACTTTTTGTATGTGATATTATTATCGTTAAATCTACTTCCTGTCATCCAGCATTTTAGAGGGGGTAAAATAAAATTGCATTTCAGTTAGAAAGTGTTTCATAATCAATGCTTTATGCATGATTAATTTTTCTTGTTTAGTAATAATACAAGAATCGGAGCATCTAGAAAACCCAAATTTAACTTGTCGTTGATTTTTGTGATATACATTAATTCTTTGTATTTTAAACCTTATTGGATTGTATTATATTTTAACCTTTGTATTTATATTTTTTTGGGTACCAAAAATATTGGATTGTGCTCCGCCTCAGGATATGATGAAATGACACATCTGAACATGTCAAATGTAAGAGATGTGTTTACAGATGAATAACACAAGATAACTCGAGCGGGCTAAACTGACATGCATTTAGTTTCCGTGCATTCATTAAGAATCATGTTGTTTCATGTGCTAAAATTTCTTAAACTAAGAAATTTACATTCTCAGAAATACATAGCTAATCATATTTTAATGATTTTCTTATGATGCAGCTGAATGATCCCCAAAGCTACAAAACTAGCTGCCATGTTGGTAGTATACAGCTACAAGGGAACATCCTTCAAAATGTTGTGTCTCTCAAGGGTATAAAAAAGTCGTAACACTTAATCAAAATGACTCTGTATTTTAAATCCAAGCATAAGCAGCTGGTGTTAAAAGACCCAGTATTTTTAGTTGTCGTATACAAGCCTGTCTCATAGGTATTGCCAGAATCTCAGAAGGGAGCGGGGGTCGGGGGTTCAAGGATCAAATGGAGCTACAATGCTGGATACTGTATAGTCGATATGGACACCAATAAGCAAAATATTCTTTGTGCAAATGATAAGGAAAACTTGAACAACGTATTCAATCGATAATAAAAGGAAAAAGCAGCGTGAAACTGTTTCGAGGATATGCTGGGTCCCCTTTGTTAGTGCTATAGAACCAACAAGTCAAAATGACGAAATGGACACAAACAGAGGTGTGCATATATATCCAAGTCATGGATTGAATAATCCTCAAAATTAATGATAAAAATTACATCAATGCGAAGCTGAAATATTTTATTTTTGTATTTATATTTTTTTTTATAAAGCTTACAACCATATTACTGAAAATTCTTACTTCAAAATTTTCTCTATCTCATGTAAACTTATTATAATAGGCGAATAGTAAGGATCTTAGAGTGTTGTTGTTGAGACCCAGACCGTCTGACCTACCAGAAAGGTGTAAGGTAACTGTTTGGATAGCCGGAAAGAGCCGCCCAATTTAGACCGGAACCCAGTGGGGGAGGCATGCACAGGGACCCTACCCTCCTTCCCCTACCACTAACCTCTCGGAAGGACTTACGGACCCACATTTTTAATGGATCTTAAAGTGTGTGCGTGTGTGTTGGGGGGTTGACAATCAAATGGAGGATACAATGCTGAAAATAATCTTTCGGTTACATTCTAATAAATTAACCTAAAAGAGCATCCATTTATATCCATCATCTAACTGCAGTAATATAAATGTTATAAACAGAGAATCAGTATTATGTAAACCGGTGGTGTCAACTTTTTATGCTTGTGATCTACAACGTTGAAGCACAACTATACTATCCTAATGCGTTTATGAATCGCATTTCATGACCAATAAAATATAGCTTACGACCCTACAAGAACATATTATACTTTTATAATTCGAGGATAGACCAAATTCAGAAGTGTAACCCATATTTGATCGTCTACACCCCCTCACACTATTTTTGGGATTCCAACTATGCCTATGAAAGGAGGTCTGCATATGAAAAAAACACATTGCAGTAAGAATTCAGGAATCTGGTCGTAAGTTTCATAAAAGACAACAGGTTCCTTTTAAATACAAAATAAAACTTTGTCATCTTTGCCCTGTTGCACGTTTAAGCATTAATATTTGCCATTATTCAATCCACGACTTGGGCAAATATACCACTCTGTTTCTTCTCTTTGTGTCATATTTTTTCTTTTGATTTCAGGTTTGTTGGTTCTTTAGCACTGACGAAGGAGATTTCGCGTATTCTCGAAACAGTTGTTAGACACAATTTTATTTATTTTTTGCTTGAATATCTTAGCCTTGTTTTCCCAATCATTTACACAATGTGTTTTCGTTTTCGTATTTGTATAAGGAAGAACTGAGAATAAAAATTCATAAAGATAAAATTTATAAAAGAAAAGCAATTTTTTTTAAAGTTAAAAATAAAATATTAAAAATATTTCCCAATTTGTTATTGAAACTATTTCATTACCAAACGTTTATATTTGAAAGGCAGAATTCCCTATACTCCTTTGTACGGAACTCACACATTATTGAAAAATTAACTTGCACGGAACGCGCTCGTTGTAAAATTTTACTTCATATGTACATAAATCGCAAGAAAAGAAAAAAATTTCAGTTGCACGAAAGTCGCACGTACGGAAGTAAAATTTACCCTTTAGCTCATTGCTTTTTCAAGGTGAAGATCTCTTTAAAAAATCAGTGTAGATTACGAGTGAGGCAGCGGTAATCTCAAGGGAAGAGTCTCTCAAAAAGACAGGTGTATAGCATAATACTATCCCAAACATCTTGAACCCAATTCCTTCGAGAGTTCACCCTCTAGGTATACCCTTCGAGGAGTAATACAGCACAATAGATCAAAAGTAGCGCCTTTGACCCGCTGTGCTTAGTCCCCATCCTATCTCTGCTGAAATACACAAGGCCGGTACCGGAGTACTTCACTCTCAAGTCCGAACAATCTCAAGAAATCACTGTAAGCAAATACAATAAATTTGTCAACCCCTACCGTTGTGTAGATTATCTTTGAATACTACCGATCATACGTTGGTTTGTAAAAAAATTGTATAACTAATTGTTGGTACATATAGCTTAAACTGCTGGTATAGCTCAAACAGCTAATTATTGCACAAAATAACACAAAAATGAAATTTATCTAAATATATAAATTCAATTTCAAGTTAAAAATTATTATAATTGTTTTGCAATTTGGTAGCTCAGCGCATTTTAAAATGACACCAAGTTCCAGAAAATATATCGGAGTCCGTTTATTTTGTATATAAGGTTGATTTTATTCATTTAGTCATGAACATTAATATATAAAACAAACATTTAATTATTATATTTAAATATATTTTAGTCTTTAATTTTAGATTTTATGGATTTTTGAGGAGCACTTAAAAGAAATGGCCGGCTCTATTTCTAGTGCATGGCCGTTTTGTGTAAACACATCCAAGAGATTGTAGAAGGATCATGAGATGTTGATAAGCTGCTGGTGGAAGCAGAGCTAAATGCATAAATTTATGCTTAGGAAAGGTTGAGAAAGTAATGGGGCTGATATCCATAAAAGCAACAGGGTTGATACTCCCCCCCCCCCCTCCCTTCCATAAAAATAAAAAGCTGGTCTCTATGAAAAATTTAATTTATCATAAAAAATATCTTGATCAATTGGTCATTCAATAGATCAAATTTGCATTAGGCGATATTTTCTTGTGTTGCTTCGTTTCAGATTCTATTCGTGTCCCTTATCATGTACTTGCTTCTAGTAATACTTTGCCTTTACTGAGAATACTGGTGTTTAAGTTGAGTAATCAAATGCTTTGTTTGTTGCGAACCCCGCCTTCGCTGATATTGGTGATTCTAAAATCTCACATTCTTCCCAAGTAGTGTCATTTTTGAAGACTTTGATCGAAAGTGAAGTCATTTATTAAAATAAAAATTGTTTCAAATCGCTGCTGAAGAGAAACTGATGTTATATATCACCGTTAATATTAGCATTGAACAAATTAAAGGTGTGAACCAATTTCGGAGGCAAAAAACAGTCTTCATTCGTCAAATCAAAGACTGAAAAGTCATACCAGCAAAATAATTGCTAAATGAAAATTAGAAAAAAGAAATTAAACTAAGAATAATGTAAATAAACAGAAGAAGTATTAACTTGCTCACGACCAAGACTACAAATTTAAGTACGCCATGATGGAATAAATATATAATGATCTGTTTCGCAAAATACATCATGAGTGCCATTATCAACTAATTTTAAAACTATATAGGTACAAACCATTGTAAAAATACCTATGAATAATTGACTAAAAAATTGTGTAGTATGAAATAAAAAGAATATGAAAGAAACAAACGACTTCAAAATGTTGAAGAATTTTGTGTGTCAAAAAATAAATAAATAAATTCGAATTTAAAAATGTATCCCTGCTTGAAACTTGTCATTTGAAATTCAAACTAAGTTATCCATGGGGCAACCCACATATTTGCAAAACAATGTTATAGACTATACCAATCCGCTGAAAGTGATAGAAGATATTACAAGACAAGACTCTTTTCTTTTACTCAAAATAAATAATGTGGTATACATTATATAATTTATCAAAACGTTTGAAAATAATTGTTATTTGGGTATCTGTTTCCATTGCTCAAGCAAAAAAAAAAAAATAATAATAAAATAAAGTAAAATACATGACTTTATGACGGGTTGAAACTAAGGCATCTAGGGTTTCCTCTTCAAACATGCAGCTCGTATATATATATATGAAATAGTATACTTTATTTCATATATTGTTCATTTTATAAGCGTATTTGCACAAATAATATTTTTAGCACTTGCTTTTATCGATCAAATGAAAGTAAGACATAGATTTTTTAAAGTAAATGCAGTTGAGGTACTGGACATTTTGAGCCCCTCCTTCAACTCACAGATTGCACAAAATACAATATAATACACTTTATATAAATTTTATTAGAATATTTACAAAAATCTTGCAAATAATTCTAACAACAATCTGAAGGACTTTTTAGTAGCTTAGAATCCGAGACAGAAGTTAAATTGACTCCGATTTTGATTGAACACGGAAATGGATTTTATTTTCAGAAAAATGGAAATAGAAGAATGAACTATTTTACATATTTTCGACTGAAGTCAAGCAGCATCGGGCGCGGTTAGTACTTGGGTGGGTGACCACCTCGGAACACCGCGTGCTGTTGGCCATCTCGGGTGCGGTATCCCCGTGGTTTGCGCGCTAGACTTGCACGCTACCACAAATGCCGCCGTGTTCATGCGGAGTACGATCACGTTAAATATGTGGGTCCGTAAGTTCTTCCGAGAGGTTGGTGGTAGGGGAAGGAGGGTACGGTCCCTGTGGATGCCTCCCCCACTGGGTTCCGGTCTAAATTGGGTGGCACTTCCCGGCCGTCCATACAGTTACCTTACACCTTTCTGGTAGGTCGGACGGTCTGGGTCTCAACAACAACAACATATTTTCGACTTTTTGTCATAATTCATTATATTGAGGTACAAGTCTTCGGTGTTTACTCTGCTACTGTCGAGTTTATTCTATCTACTATTCAATTTTATTTCTTCTACCTCAATGAATTCATCTTATGAGAAAATAGTGATAGAAACAAGAAAGATTAATCTTGCATAAAGCATTGATTATGAAACACTTTCCAACGGAAATGCAATGTTATGTAAACATCTCTAAAATGCAATACATTCAGTGGTGATATTTTTTAAATTTTCATAGTACAATAATTTGTTTACTTGGAAACTTAAAACTTCATCAAAAAATACAATGCTATAAAATCGCTTGCTTCTCTATCTAAGTAAAATCAATGAATATTTCATTCATATCACTTAAATTCCAGACTTCAAAGCTAAATAATTTTGCGTTGAAAAATTCAGCAATTCCTATACAACTCATCTTACAATCGAGTTTACACTTTGCATACATTAAAATTAGGCTTTGTTGTAGAAATAATCAAAACTTCATGATCATTTAAAATCAAAAGTATTGCAATTGTAAAGACACAGAATTTAGAAACACAGATAATATGCAAAAATAAAGCGGTTTTAGGACGGATGCAACACTAAATATAAATACAAGAAAGATCAATCATGCATAAAGCATTGACTATGTAATGATTTCCAACTGTAATTTTATTTAAACATCTCTAAAATACATTGCATTCAAAGACGACATTTATAACACTTTACAACATAGCTGAAAAATGTTTATGACTTTGTTCATTCTGACTATCTGTCCGTTCGCAAGATAACTGGCGTAAATATGACTTTGTCAAAATGAAATTTTAGTATGTTGTTCAGGTGGTCTGTAGGACCTATGGGAATGTAAATGAATAATATCACCCGATTAGTTTTGGATTAAACTCGGATTAATAAAATGAAATACATTGAACTCTATGGAACCTAATTTTTCAAATATTTAAGTGAATTTAAAATTCACAAATTGGTTTGAAAGTTTTAGGAAATAATTAAATTATCCCATAAATATATAAAAAAAAATAAGCAAAATATATTCGGTAGTTTATAAAATAAAAATTAAAATAATAATTACACCCATATTATAGACCCGACAGCCCACTTTTGATGCTCTATGTCTTCGGATGAGTCGGACGGCCTGGATTTTCGACCTATATTATAGGAAAAGACCACGGGACATACTTCAAAATAAAATATGGCATCCATCTTGTGTCAAAATCGTGATTTTTAAAAGTATTTTTAATGTATACTTAGTGTTGCAACTTAGTGCCGTCCTAAAGTATTTTTAATGTATACTTAGTGTTGCATACTTAGTGCCGTCCTAAAACTGCTGTTTTTTGCTTTTTTCTGTGCATCTATATTCTGCACAAACGCAATTACAATATTTTTCTAGCTTAAATGATCATCAAATTTTGATTATTTCTACACCGGAGCCTAATTTTAGCGTATGCAGAATATAAACACATCAAGCTGTAAGATGAGTTGTATACGAATTGCTGAATCTTTTTAACGCTGGCTTTTTAGCTCTGGAGACTGGAATAAAGATGATGAAAAATGAATAAAACTGAATAAATCTGATGAATGAAATAATCATTGATTTTACATAGAGAAGCAGACGATTTTTTATCATTGCTTTTTTTTTTTGATAAATTTCGAGCATAAGTTTTAAGCATAGTAGAGTTAGAAAGTACTTTTGCTTCCATGGTTTTATTTTTTAAAAAATATATTATATTAGTGTGATGAATAAAAGGAATGGAATAAAAGAGTTTGAATGAAATATTTACTACATTTACATAGAGAACCAAGGCGATTTATATTTCAAAGACGTTATTTGAATAAAGTTATTTTTTTATGAAGTTTTAAGTTTTTAAATATTATAAATTATTGTAGTATTGTGATAATTTAAAAAATATTACCACTGAATTATAGCATTTTATAGACGTTTAAATAAAATTGCATTGTAGTTGGAATGTGTTTCATAATCAATGCTTTATGTATGATTGATCTTACTTGATTTAATCATCACAGAACTACAATCATTTATTTCACTTGAAAAATTAAACCATGGAGGTAAAAGTATTTTCTAACTCCATGCTTAAAACTTCTTTCAAACTTTATTCAAATGACATCATCGAAATATAAGTCGTCTGACCTTCTATGTAAAAGCAGCGAATATTTCACTCAAACACTTTTATTCCAGACTCAAGAGTTAAATAATTTTGCTTGAAAAAATCAGCAATTCTTATACAAATCATCTTACTTGTTTACATTTATTAAAGTTAGGCCTTGTTGTAAAAATAATCAAAGTTTGATGATCATTTAAGCTAATAAATGTTGTAATTGCGTTGGCGCATAATACAGATGCACAGAAAAAACGCAAAAAAATAAAGCGGTTTTAGGACGGATGCAACACTAAATATAAATTAAGAACTTTAAAAATCACGATTTTGACACAAGATGGATGCCATATTTTATTTTGAAGTGGGTCACGTTATCTCTTCATATAATATGGGTGTAATTAATACTTTAATTTTTATTTTAAAAACTACCAAACATATTCTGTTGGAAAGTTTTTTTTATATATCTTATGGAATAATTTGAATATTTTCTAAAATTTTCGAAGCAATCTATGAATTTTAACTTCGCTTAAAAAATGTTTGAAAAATTAGGTCCCACAGGGTTCAATTTATTTCATTTCTTCAATCCGGGTTCAATCCAAAACTAATTAGGTGATATTATTCATTTACATTCCCTTGTGTTCCACAGACTGTCTCAACAACAGACTAAAATTTCATTTTGATGAAGTCCTTTTTACGGCAGTTATTGTGTAAACGGACAGACAGAATGAACAAAGTCATAAGCACTGTTCAACTATTTTGTAAAGTATTAATAAAAATAATTTCGTATTTGAATGTTGGATACTATTTTATATCTACTTATAGTGTGATTGTAAAACAAACTTGCGCAATAGAATTTTGCACTATACACGTAGACCAACATTAGTAGATGGTAGTTTCATTTTATGAAGGATGCATGGCTTAAAACTTTCTGGTGTCCACAAAGCGAACAAACAGGTTTCGGATTCCTTTGAAGCCTAGTATTATCAGCAGTATTGTTCACGCAGACATCTTTTACTAAGGGGACTGTGGCCTGAAGGCATGCTCTACCTTGTGGCAGAGTCATAGAAGTAATGGGTTAGTTAGCACCTGCGGGTCTTAGCGCCTTCTCCCTTGAAACCGGAAATGTTTGTTAAAGACGTCACGACATTGCATGATGAAAATTGGCATTCCTAGGATTTAATGGAAATTTTACAATCTCAAACTAAAAATAAACTCATGGAAAACACAGAAAATGAAAATCAAACATTTGTAACTAGAGCTCCAATTGAATTTTAATGTTATGGCAATGTCACTTGCGTTTTCTTGACACGAAACAATATTTTTAATTCTTTCTTTTGAAACAGTTTCAAAATTTTTTTTAATCTGGTTCTTACAATTAAAAAGCAAGTTACAATTAAAAAATATCTAGAAAGTGGATCTATATTGATGTACGTAAAGAAGAAAATATATTTCAAATTTTGTATTCAAGTTATTCTTCTAAAATATAACGTAGAAATACCACATTAAAAGTAATTTTTTTTTAATTAGCTACAGCTTAATCACGCTGATAAATGTACGTTTATCTGTGTTATACAACTTATACATTTAGTATAATTTCGGGAATAAAAATTATATTGAAAACAAAATATTGCTATAAAATCTGAAAGTCCTAAAAAGGTGAGTTCTTATTAGGAAAATTAAAAAAGCATGCTATCAGATTCCACATAATAATTTGATATTAGTAGCTGCATTCCTTATTATCGTGTTCTTATCTCACACATTCAATAGTATTCAAGGTGGGCTCAAAAAGTTTTGAAACCTGCTTATTTGTTAATATCTCGAATTCGAACAATTTCGAGGGTAGAAATTCCTTTCATACAATTAGTACGAGAAAGTAGGAATATGTCATTTAAAAGGAAAATTATTTTAAATAGAAGATCCGTTCCGTTTTTTAAATATAAAGGATCTGGAGTTTAAGTATCCACTGGACTTTTTATATATTCGTTATACCTCATTGGTTAAGTCTACTTCTGTCACAATCGTCATCAGAATATAAAAAATATATATTTTATTTTCACATACTATTGTATAGAATAGGTATTATTTTGAGAAATTTCGAATTCAAAATTTTGATGGAAGATATCCTGACGGAAGACAATTATTTAATTTCATAATTTGATTAGACAATTTTTGAGAATAAATAATATATATTAATACTAATCAAATTGTTTCTGGAAAAAATATAATTTTGAAAAATATATAAAAGAAAAGAGGACAAAATAAAATATTCTTTATATAAAAATCTAGAAAAATTGAATGCTTTAATGACATATATTAAAATAGATTTTATTAATTTTATGCTATTCTGTAAAAGAAACGGAAAATATACAATTGCTTGAAAAATACGATAACCCATATGGATGAAGCAGAGGCTATTGTATTTAAATGACAGGTGTTATAGTGACGTGGAATATAAATAGAATACAGTGTCTGATTACATACGCAAGTATATAATTTTATCTGTTGCTATATTAGCTTCAAATATTCAGTGGGACGGTCTGTTTGGACGTCAGGGATAGTACCACCCAATTAAAACCATAACCCAGTGGGAGCGACATCCACAGGGACAGTGTCCTCCTTCCTCTAACATCAACTTCTCGGAAGAACTTTTAAACCCACATATTAAACGTGCCCGTATTCAGCGTGAACAGAGGGTCGTCAGTTTAGGCAGAGCTAGAAATCGAATTCGGGTCCTCCGAGTGCAATCCCCGTGCCTTTACCACTGGACTACCCCACCCCAAAGTTCATCCATCTGTCCTTCAGACCGTATGCAATAGAGCAAAATCCACCGGGTTCATGAATAATAATTTAGTATATAGAACATTTGGCGAAAATGTTATCGTGCCCAAATAACATTTTTAAATAAGTTATTTTTAAAAACATTTTATATAAAAGACACTTCTCATTGCAGATACTATCTTCCATGGACAGGTTTCGCTCTTATTCTGCGCTTGTCAGCAGGGAATAGCAGAAATCTGTAATGATAGTAAGAAACATGTTACAATTTTTTGCGAGCTTCTATGGGAACTGACAATTTCAGTCCTTCCACGCGGTTGGTATAACATTTGCTTACAATTTAACTAAAGCCACACGGAGCTGCAAAGGCAAATTTCATAAAACACAAATCCGTTTATAAGGGACGTCTCCCAAAAATATGAAAGATATCCCAGCCACAATTTTTAATCAATTTTATGCCGGTCATATAGAAGGATTTAAATTGTCATTTTCCATAAAAGCATGTAAAAATTGCGGATTTTAGCAAGTTTTGTACTACCTTTGCAGCTGACGAGCTGTATCTTCCATGCTAACGAGCGCATAATAAACACGAAACCGGTCCATGGATGTTGATATCTGCAATGGGAGAGCCATTCTTATTTTGGGGGGCGCCCTTTATAAGTGGGTTTTGTGTATGTTTTATATGTTTTTCGCTTTTATATGTTTAATAATTTTTTCTCAATTTTGCATTAATTCGTTTATGTGTTAGGATATGTGTTACAGAATGTATAATTTCTTATGTTTCTTCTCTTTTAACTACGAACGCATCTTTTATTTATGTAATTTTAGTTCACTTTTCAACTAGTTTCGAATGAAAGAAGTTGCAGCACATGTAGCGTATATATATATAAATATTACACAGTTATCAGTTTTAAATAGTGTCCTCAGTAAAAATGTGTATTCACGATCCTTAGTTAATAGATATACGTACCCTTGTTTTTAGATATTAGATATACGTACGTTTACTCTCGGTAAGAACTTATATATCTAATGCCAGGCATTGCCCTCATTCTAACGGTGTATACACAAGGGCCTCATTCTAACGGTGTATATGCATCGTCCGCATTCTAACGGTGTATATGCATTGTCCGCATTCTAACGGTGTATATGCATTGTCCGCATTTTAACGGTGTATAAACGCGGTCCGCATTCTAACGGTGTATAAACATGGTCCTCGCTTACCTTGCAAAAATACATACTTGAAATAAAACTATTTTTAAAATTTTCTTGCCACATATGTCATTAACTTCCTTCCAGGATGCCCAAAATGTGAAAATTATATCAGAAAAATCATTGCTTCTGGAGGTCCTCAGTTTGGTGGGTTCCCCGCAGCGTCCTCGTTTTCCACCAAAAACCAACCTGTGTGTTTGTGTGTGTGTGTGTGTGTGTGTGTGTGTGTGTGTGTGCGAAAGTATGTGTGTGAAATTATGTGTGTGTGAAAGTATGTGTGTGTGAAAGTATGTGTGTGTGTGTGAAAATATCTGTGTGTGTGTCAGTGAGACTGTGGAGCCGATATCTGACGAACAAATGCAGCGATTTAACCGAAATTTGGTACAGAAATAACAATCCGTGAATACTGGAAGTCTATTGCTTTTAAAGGTGATCGAATGTTCAGAACACCACTAAATTTTCGAGTGAAATTTTGAAAAAATCATCCAAAAGTCAAAACCTTTAATAAAGTAGCGCAAATAGTCATATCTTATGTAATGTTTCACTAGACAACGGTTGGCATAAACTTTAGAAGGCTAGCATGAATCGTTCTCGATATATAGCACATTTTTTAAATACATTTATAAGAAAATCACATAAAATAAACAAAATATTAAATATTGTGAAATATGTTCACTTTTCATATGAAGTATCATGCGGTTAATTTGGCGATATCATTCTCGTGGATCGAGCTCATTACATTCATGAGTTCTACTTTTGTAGTTGGACGCCAATAATCATTTATCTGCGATAAGAATAATTTATTTCTCCGTTCATAACGCTTGGCGAGATATTGGCGACAAATTTTGCGGAATGCCGCCAACTTGGCGATTTTTTGAAAATATTGTCAAATTAATGAAAATGTCACCAAATTGATAAAAGTGACACTAAATCAATGAAAATGACGACTAATTGAAGAAAATGCAATATCTTAGAAGGAATATAAGAATCTACGAGTTCTATAAGAATAATCTATTTTTCCGTCCGTAGCGTTTGGATAAAATTCCCGTGACGAACTTTTCGGAATATCTCCAATTTGGTGACTTTTAAAATGTTGCCAAATTGACGAAAATATCACGAAATTGATAAAAATTCGCCGAATTGATTAATCTGAAGCTGAATCGATGAAATTACGTATAATTGATGAAAGTTTAATATCTTGAAAAGAACATAATATACTATAAGAATAACCCGTGTCTCCGCCCGTCTGTAACGCTTGGCGAGAAATTTAGCGGGACGTTGCCAAATTGGCGAATATTTTAAATATTGCCACAGTGACAAAATATCGCCAAATTGATAAAAAAGACGCCAAATGAGAAAGAATGTTTTGCAAATTCTGATTACCGTCATATGACGGGCATACATTCTAGTATATAAGAAAAGCTCTTCTCTCCGTTTTTCTGTAACAGTTGATCATGTATTTGGCAACTTGGCGAATAATCTAGCAAAGTATCGCCAACATGGCGATATTTCACCCAAGATTGACGAAATATCGTCAAAATTGCAAAAGTGACGCTAAATTAATGAAAATAAAGCATAATTAATGAATTAATTATTAAAATATTTTAAGATATGGCCTATATCGCTTATTGAGGATGATATCAATATTGATAAATGTTAATTTAAAATGGTGTGAATAATAAGTCATTTGGGAACTTTCAAATAGTATTACCTGTTGTAATCCGAAAAATTGCCAAATGAGTTAAAAATAGAGTACCATGGATCTTACATATTATTTTTTGACTGTAAAAGGAGTAAATTCATTGCATTATACGAGGGTAGATCCAAAAAAATGTTACAAGCAGCAGCATTTGAAAAGTAATTATTGTGTGGGAATATTTTCCTCCAGAGTGGAGACAGATGGCGGTAGTTGTCTTACAACTGTTATGCAGGTAGGTAGTGTAAGTTCGCAGGTGCGTCAGAGCGATTGACATGGCAATACGTTTAGAAAAGTGGTCTCGCTTGGAGGTGAGATCCGTGATTCGTTTCTTATGGACATAGAATATGGGCGTGTTGAGTGATGGTGGCATCCTACTGCATGACAATGCCAGGCCCCATACTGCTCGCCAAACTCAAGAATTGCTGCAAAAGTTCAAGTGGGAAGTCTGGAGCCACCCCCATACAGCCCAGATTTGGCACACAGTGACTATTTCCTTTTTCCAGAATTGAAGGAACACTTATCTGTAACAAGGTTCTCTTTAGACAGTGATGTGAAAACAGCTGCCGAGAACTGGCTAAATGGACAGGGACGTGATTTCTACCAAGCCGGGTTAAACACGTTGGTCCTGCGTTCAGATAAATGCCTATATACATTTGATGATTATGCAGAAAAATGATCGCCAAGTATGCCTCTTAATTCCATTTCGTATTTTCTGTCTATTGTTAATAAATAATTTTTCATTAACCTGTTTTTTTTATCCATCTTCATATAAGGAAAGTCATGTCTTGCCCACATCAGATTTTTTTTTATTATCCAAGCCGTCCAGCTCACCCAAAGTCTGTAGAACCGTTACAACGGACTGTCAGATATTGAGGATGCTATAAATATTTTAAATTAACACTTTATAACATAGTCGAAAAGTGTTTATGACTTTATACACTCTGTCTGTTTGTCCGTTTGCACGATGACTGCCGTAAAAATGACTTTATCAAAATGAAATTTTAGTATGTTGTTCAGAAGGTCTGGGAGACCTACAGGAATATAAATGATTAATATCATTCAATTAGATTTGGACTGAACCCGGGTTGAAAAATGAAATACATTTAACCCTATGGGGCCTAATTTTTCAAACATTTTTAAGCGAATTTAAAACTCGCAAATTGCTTCGAAAGTTTTAGGAAATATTCAAATTATCCCATAAAAAATATAAAAAAAAATTCAGCAAAATATATTCGGTATTTTTTTAAATAAAATTTAAAATACTAATTACATCCATATTATATGAAGAGATCAAATGACCCACTTCAAAATAAAATGCGGCATCCATCTTGTGTCAAAATCGTGATTTTCAACGTTATTTTTAATTTATATTTAGTCTTTTATCTGTCCTAAAACCGCTTTAGTTTTTCTTAATTTCTGAGCATCTGTATTCTGAAACAACACAATTACAATATATTTGAGTTTAAATGATCATCAAACTTTGATCATTTCTACAATGAAACCTAATTTTAACGTATGCAGAATGTAAATACATCAAGCTGGAAGATGAGTTGTATAAGAGTTGCTGATTTTTTTAAACCAAAATTAAAGCTGATATGAATAAAACATTCATTGATTTTACATAGAGAAGCAGACGATTTTATAGCATGCTTTTTCGATGAAGTTTTAAGCATACAGTTAAAATACTTTTACCTCCATGGTTTTAAGTTTCTAGGTAAACTGAATTAGTGTCGTATTGTAATGAAAGAAATGAATAAAATAAAGTGTTTGAATGAAATATTTATGGCTTTTACATAGAGATCCAGGCGATTTATATTTTAATGACGTCATTTGAATAAAGTTCATTTTTTTCAATAAAGTTTTAAGTTTTGAAATATAATAAATTATTGCAGTACTGTGATAATTTTTAAAATATTACCACTAAATGTATCGCATTTTAGAGATGTTTAAATAAAATTGCATTGCAGCTGGAAAGTGTTTCATAATCAATGCATTATGCATGATTGATCTTTCTTATTTTCAAGTCAGAGTTTCAAGAAATATAATTTAATTGGGTAATAGTTTTACATATTGTTAAGCAAGCGTAAAAGCACCAAATGTGCAATTCAACCTTAAAAACACTGCAGTTGATCTTATAAGTCATTTTTTCACTGCGAAAGAAGTAATATCATTGCATTATGTAGGGAAAGCCTTAAGCTGTCTACATCAGATATTTTGTAACAAGAATCGTGTTATTTCTTACAGGCATGTAATTTAATCTAAAGAACATATGTATACATATTTAAATATTTCAAATTTTTGTAGCAATAACAATTGTTGGAATATAAATAATTTCACATCTATATAAATAAAATTAAAAATCTGTCTGTCTGTTTGTCTCATCATCACGGGAGAATGGTTGAACCGAATTTGATGAAATTTTGTATTTAGCCTTAAAATAGCCCCACTTAAAATTTAGTCCACATTTTGAGTTTCTAAGACTAGGGGTTGTCGAGATATTAGAGGAAAACGAAATTTTCCGTGGCGTTCTACTCTCCAAATCCCTGGTTCCTACAAACGATAAAGGTTGGAAGTCGCTGGTTTAAAATGTGAAAGTGAACTAAAACTCTATTTCTGAGTTTGATGGGAGTTTATTGCGCTAATCAGTCACTTTTTGAAAATCACAGGTTTGAAACATGAATTTAAATTGCAATTCTATCCCCATGGTTTACTTTTCACAGGCTTTTCTTACTCAACAATGAAAAGTATTAAGAAATCAAAATGGTTATTTAATTACCAGAATTTTATGAGGAAGATTATTTTTTATATCATGTTGCTCAGCAACGCAATTAAATCAAATGTGTTTGTTAATATTTATTATTATTTTTTAGATTTGAATAATATATAAATGGATGTAAAAATATATCTTATAAATGAACGGTTTCATTTTTTTTTAATTATATTAATTGCGGATTGCGTACATCACTTCCATTTGTTTTGGCAAAGAGTTTGCAAACTTATATATTGTGTTTAGCCAATAAACTCATATATTGTGTTTAGCCAATAAACACGCATATTGTGTTTAGCCAATAAACTCATATATTGTGTTTGTTTGGCAAATAAACTCATTTAGCAGATTGTTGAAACAGAATAAGAGTAGAACGGGTATATCTTCTAATGCAATTTTAGTGTTTTCATTTAGTACATAAAAACGGGATGATGATGATAGCACATTATAAGATTGAGATAACGATGATCTACACTGTCATAAAGATATTCTTCGGATCTGCAAATTCAGATCTACGAATTTGGCAGGATATCGCTAAATTAGCAACTTTTCTTAAATGTTGCCAAATTGACGGAAATGTCGCTAGATTGATAAATTCGAAGCTAAATTAATGAAATTAAATTTGTTTTGTTAGAAGAGAGTACAGAAATGATGTTTTGATAGCATTTGTCTGTCAGTCTAACCGTCCTACTTAGTAACACATTTAGCGAATTTTTAAAATGCCTCTAAATTTATAAAAATATTTGTAAATCCATAAAAATATCTTGACATTGATAAATTGCCCTAAATCAATGAAATTAATTGTGTTCCTATCAATACACAATAGTGGGACTATCAGTTCTATTGTCCCACTTGGCGATAAATTTGGCGATTTTTTTAAAATGTGGCTAAATTGGCGAAAATGTCGACAAATTAATAAAATGGCGCTCCATTCATCAAAATGATACCGAATCGATAAAAATTCAATATTCTGCATAATTACGTACAATTTTCTAGATAATATCTGTCGTTTTGTGAGCATTACAAAATATTGTTTCTAAATTTGCTTACAAACTGGACCTGAACGCTTTATTCTTCACATCTGCCTGTGAATATAATTTTGCATATCTTATCGAGCCTAGAGATTCTTATACATTTTTTAGAAGAATTAAAATAAATATTGTAATAGAATATATCGAATAACAAAGTCATTTAGAAAACTATAGGAATTTACACATAATTGTGAATTTTAATTTTCTTTATAATATATTTTCCGTGCGAAGAACAGGTTTACTGCTAGTTGAAAATAAATTTAATATTTATATTTTATATAGTAAAGTATTATCTATAATTTGACAACTCTTAATTACAATCGTTTATGTTTTATTAATCCTGTATTGCAATTATTTATAATCACTTCAATTTTGAAAATACACAACTGTTTTACGTATATTTTCTAACGTAAATACTACAACAAACTGAAATAATGAATTGTTTGTTTAATATATTTATAGTGTCGTAATTTCATTTTGAAAAAGCGAACTGAAACACTTATTACATAATGTTTCTCACAATAGCAATGAAAATTCAATTTATTCTGTATTTAATCTTTTACTGAAATATTCTTTAATATGCAAATGAAAATTCAATTACACAATAAAGAAATGTATTTTTTCCCAACTTTCACTCAGATATATTGTCTTCTAATTAAATCTTGTTTTGTTTCGGAAGAAACACTGCGTTTTGAATTCAATAGAAATAACAAAACGCACATTAAAGGTTTTTATACGCATGTAATTATTGGAATAGAAGATTTTTAACTTGTCGTTTTACATATACATTTGTCAAAAGGTACAGATTCCAATCGAATTTTCCCAATATCTATTCGTCTGATCAACACTATTCAAGATACATTTATATTAGCGTGAAGGCGTCTGCCTGGTTGATTGTAGCTCATTTGTCGCCTGGCTTTCTTAATACCATTTTTGTATCAAAAAGATAATACTTGTTATTTGTACATTTGTTTGTTGTAATATTTGAAATATGTCGTTATATGAGCCTTTCCTAAAATAATAAATTTCACAAAGGTACTTGTCGCATTGAACTAAATCTAATATTTATCGCATTAAGAAACAGGAAAATAAGAATACTCGTGTTTTGTATTCGTTGTTTGAAAATAAAAATATTCTACGTTTGTACTTGTTGTTTGAACAAAAGAATACTCGTCCTTCCTTATATCAAGCGTACTCGGATTGACTTTCCCATTTGTGCAATAGACGTTCCCTCTCACGTATCGGGCTATATTGTACTTAGATTGAGATAGGGAAAGTCACATAACGCCCGCGCATCCAACAAGGCGTGTTGTGCTCTTTTATGACGTATGACACCCACCGCTACTTGGCATTATCGGAATTTATACGCACAATACATGCTCCCACTCTGAAGCTGTACCTACTGTCACAAGATCTACTGCAAGAAATCAACTGCAAGTTAAAAGCTTTTTTAAAACAGCGAGCGATCTGGATACCGAAGGTGGCTAGTACTTTCAACAAATTATACCTTTATAAGATGATTATTAAAAGTTCAGACGCAAATAGGTGTTTTAAAATTCGTCACAGAATTTTTAAATAAATCTAATGCAAGTAAACTGCTACTGTATGGTACAGATATACATCAATCAAACTGGAAATTAATCTAACAACTAACAACCTAAGTTGAAATTAAAATTGAGAAAAATATAATTTTATTTAAAAATGATATTGGTAGAGATAGATGTCCATTGTAGAAATTAAATGCCCATTTGATTTAAAAATAATCTTTAGATGTACAGAAATCAATCTGTACGAGGTAAGAATGTGGGATTGTTCACTCATAAAATTAATGTTTGGCTGATTATTACATTTGTGGTTCATGATTGTCGTGACGGAATTCGTCACTCCTTTGTAAATTACATAACTTCAGTACTTTTAAACTTATATTTAATTAATCTGTGTCCTGGAACCCTCTTGTCAATGTATATATTTTAGCAGATGTTAAAGTATCGAAATCAGTAGTAATTTGTGCCATTTTTATTTCATTATATAATTCTCGCACACTCTGGGAATGACGCCTGTTAGTCTGGCTTGCTGGCGGAGACAGATGTCTCCTTGTCGTCACGCGGCAGATACGCGTGCCTTTGGAATCGTCCTTTGTGGGGCGGAACTGTGGATGATTTTGAATTGGAAGTAATTTTGGATTGGTGGAGAGGAGATGATGTGAGCCCATGTGATTTTCTATTGGACGGCTCCTGGATCCATCTGGAATGTATATAAGCTGTGTGAATTGTAACTCGGGGCTCTCTCCCTGGAAACATCTTCGAACTCACGTCGACGCGGAACTTAGCCCTCAGGCGGAGTTACCGTGTTGTGAGGGTCGGGAGAGATGCCACCTCGCCACTGCTGTTACCATCGCCACTGCCGTTACCGTCGCCACTGCTGATGCCTTGTCCTCGCCGACCGTCGACCGCCGTGTAATCGTTTGAGGTGATGCCTCATCTTGCTTGGTCGTGCACCGGGACCAGAGAAAGCAAATATGAAGCTGTTCCTTCGGCTGACCTGATCCGGCACCTTGCCGGAAACTGCGGTTCGGCCGTTCCTGCTGGAGCGGGGGAAATGTTTGCCCCGAGGGAAACTACCAGCGGATGCCTGTGCTCTTTCTGCCATGAGTCCTTCCAAGAATATTTTGAGGTAAGACTTGTACGTTAGACCTGCCGATGGGCAGTCGTCTGGACTTGTGCATCGACCGCTGCAGAACTTTTCATCCATAGGATCTTCTGCCAGCATTATACATATATATATTCTAACTACAGTTTCTTTCTTCATATTGAAGCTTTATCTAAGCCATAATAATTTAAATTGATTTTATACTGGTTATTTTCGTAAGCCTTTAACGTTCCCCGGGTGTGTGCATTCTCTCTGACCATACATTTATTTTTGCTAAATTAGAATGTGAAGTTTATATGAAATTACTTGATTATTGAATTTATATTAATTTCCGGCAAAGAGCCGATGATTCTTGGTAAAGTGAGGTCCAGTGGTTAAATTACTAAATCTGTAATTGTATTTGATATGCAACTCCATTTCTGGAATAATTAATAAATATTGGATTTGAACTAAAATCATGTGTTCTTATTTGTGTAGAATCTGTACTGAATTTAAGTGTTTTCAGCTTCTGGAGGAATCTTGAAGGTAAAGGTAAATTCTTTGGAATTTGTTGGGTTTCTCCGCAGGTCATCAGTTGGAATCCTCCAACTGACGAGAGGAGTGTTTCGAACCTGGGTATTTTGTAAAATTTGGAGAGTTAGACTCTCGGTCTGCCGTGTCTGGCCGGTATCCGTGGTGACTTTTGATGCCCACGGAACCCGCTATGACAATGATGCAATGAGAACTGCCAATCAGACCGCCAGGAACGAACTGCTCGGCAATTCGTTTTTGGGGGTTGTTTAGGGCGCATACTGTTCTTTTGACCTACAGAAGTGGACTTCTAACATCTTCTAAACACCTGTAGTTATCTAACTGCATATGTCTTCTTTCTTCACAAACGTTTTGTAAGTTATTGTCTTACAAAAAACAGTTTTATTTATCACTAGCAGCATACCCGTTCTTCGTACGGAGTATATAATATAAAGAAATTTATAATTCTCAATCATGTGCAAATTCTGTTAAAATATTAAATTTATTGCTCATAAAGAGAAGTTTAAGAATATATGTTCTCACTATGCAAAATTATATTCACGGGCAGATCTGAAGAATAAAACATCCTGGCCCCTTTTGTAAGTAAATTTACAAAAAAAAAAAAGGAATTTAATCAAAATATGCAACCCCGTACTACTTATATTGTCGCAGATTAGAAAATATGCCAGTGTGTTATTAGAAGCTTACCCGTATTGCAATATGAGTCTCAAAAATATTTGCCAAAATAAAAAAGATGACGTAATAAATTGAAAGTATCAAAAATCTCCTCAATCTTAATACCAGAAGGTCGTAATTGATTCCAATATATGCCAATATATATCAAAATATATGCCAATATATCTGTACTACTTATATTCTCGTAGATTAGAAGATATACCAATGCATTTGTAAAAGATTACTCGTACAACGTACTATATATGAGTTTCAACAATTTTTGTCATAATAAAGCAATTCCATAATAATTTGAAAATATCAATAATCTCTGAATCAACAGTCCCCGAAAATACCAATAATAATGATGTTTAAATCTGAAGACCGTAATTGATATTATCCAGTCAAAAATGCAATGTCAATGACATTTATTTTATATACATATTTTTATTATTCAAATCGGAAAAGATTTAATAAAAATCGTATGCCGCATAACACATTGGGTCCGTTGCTAAGCGACATGATATCATTTGCTTCAAATAAATTGATAGAAATCATATCATCTGAATAATGCAATCACCATGGAAGGTTTGGCGACATTCTCGTCAATTTAGCGATAACTTAAAAAATCGCCAAATTTATCGCCAAGTGGAACTGTAGAACTGATAGTCCCATTTTGCGACAAATTGACGAAACATGATCACAATACTATCCCTTACCAAAACACAATTAATTTCATTTATTAAGCGCGATTTTATCAATTTCACGATATTTTTATGGATTTAAAAATATTTTTACCAATTTGGTGATATTAAAAAAATTCCTTAAATGTGTTACTAAGTAGGATAGATGGACTGACCGACAAATGCTACAGAAACATCATTTCAGTACTCTATTCTAAAAAAACAAATTTAATTTCATTGATTTGGGCTATTTTTATCAATTTGGAGACATTTCCACTAATTTGATAAAGTTTAAGAAAAGTTACCAAGTTATTTAGAGATATTCCGCTAAATTCGTAGCTCTGAATTTGCAGATCTGAAGAATAAAATATCCTGATCCCGTATGTATATACTAAATGAAAACACTAAAATTGTATTAGAAGATACACACACCCGTTCTACTCTTTTTCTGCTTCAACAGTCGGCTAAATGAATTTATTGGGTAAACACAATATATGAGTTTATTAGTTAAACACAATATATGAGCTTGAAACCCCTTTGTTTAAATAAATGAAAGTGATGTACGCAATCCGCAATATATATAATTAAAATAACAATCAAACCGTTCATTTATAAAATATATTTTTACATCCATTTATTTATTATACAAATAGAAAAAATAATAATAAATATTACCAACACATTTAATTTCATTCCATTGCCGAACAACATGATATAAGATAGAATCTTCCTCATAAAATGTGAAATTAAATAGCCATTTTGATTTCTTTGTACTTTTCATCGTTGAGTAAAAATTTGTGAAAGATGAACCATGGAGGTAGAATTTTCCATTAAAATTCATGTTTCAAACAATTCATGCTTTCAGAGAGTGACTAATTAATGCAAAAATCCTGCACTAAGCTCAGAAATGAAGTTTTAATTCACGTTGACGTTTTAAACAAACGATTTTCATCCTTTCCGTTTGGATAAACCACGGAGTTAGAGAGTAGATCTCCTAGGATAAAGTTCCGTTTTTCATTAATATCTCGACAACCCCTAGTATTAGAAACTCGAAACTTGGGCAAAATTTATGGGGGGCTATTTTAAGGCTACTCACAAAATTTCATTAAATTCGATTCAGCCGTTCTCTCGTGATGATGAGACAAACGAAATATTCGTTTTTCACTAATATCTCGAGAACCACTGGTTGTGGAAACTCCAAACATGGACTAAATTTTAAGTGGGGCTATTTCTGGGCTACCCACAAAATTTCATCAAATTCGGTTCAGCCGTTCTCCCGTGATGATGGGACAAACAGACAGACAGACAGACAGACAGACAGACAGATTTTCAATTTTATTTATATAGATGAGGGGTGGGACCGCCGCGAGTTCAATGTTATAGTTAGTATCATCTCGTGGACATGGATAGCATTCCGAACGACAAGTGCGGCTGTGCGAAGAGCTAGGGGTGGTCGCCTTCGAAAAACAACTACCTTTTGCTTCTTAATTTTTGCAAGCCAGTGAACTATTTACTCTTGCAGATATCAACAATTATATGATAAAGAATAATGCACTAGCACAAGAATGCTATTGTCTTCAAGGAGAGAGCAATCGTTGCTTTGGGAGAATCGCTCCCTTTATGCGTGTTCTGTGAGCATGTATAAAATATTGACTGAATATTGGAGTATTTATCTATCATTGGAGTAGTTAATAAACACAATATATATATATATATATATATATATATATATATATATATATATATATATATATATATATATATACTCAGATTTAGTATAATTTGTCTATACAATACATTTGAAAACGATGTGTTTATTTATTATTGAGTTATATCATCCACACATCACAAGTATATACATACACAGACACTTACACAGACGAATATTGTGCCAAAATTGTTTGGACCATATCCAGATCATTAAACATTTCCAATTAAAACACATTCGGGAAATATTCTCTTTAAGTTCCACACTATCAGATATTAAATTACTAATGAAAAATAATGATCATTTAATAGACATTCTTAGAGGTATAAAATTAATCTTGCGTATCATAATTGAACCACCAATTTTTGGATCGCTTGTCAATAGGTCACTTACTTTCTTTCTATGCAGACTGTCCAACCTATCCGAAAGCATGAGTTATATGTTCTAGACGGCAGGGATAGTTCCACCCAATTTAGACCAGAACTCAATGTGGATGGCAAACACAGGGACCCTCCTTTCCCCAACATGCCATTTCTTTGAATGACTTTTAGACCTACAAATTCATCATGTTCATGCACTCTAAAACATTCTACAACCTTTGTTCATTTCTTTCAGCTACATTGTTCATAATTTCGGCAAACTGATAAGAAAATCCACAATTGCAGGCGTTCATGAAAATTTCAGCTTCATTTCTGAACTATTCAGCTAATTATCGTCTGCCGAAGCGTTACTTTTGTATTTTTATATATATATATTATCATAAATATCAGGAACCTTACTCTCCATTACGGACAGCAGATTCCCATGAAACGTTTATTATGGAAATATTTTACAGTGTACTCCGGATAGACACTGCGGATTTAATAGGCTTCGACGATCGAACTCGGGTCTTCCTCGTGCAATCCTCTAGCCATAACCACTGTGTTATCCCGGAAACATTGTGCTACTGAGACATTCTTACCATATATTAAATATATCCTTTAGATACGTGCTGCCATATTACAGAATATTTAAAGATGTTCAAAAATTTTCCGACATCATTTTCAATTTTGAGAGGAATTGAAAATAATAAAAATAAGAATGAAAAGACCTATTGTTAAGTCTTTCTGATCACAAATTTCATTTATCTTGTACTGTATGGAACTTTCAGTTAGGTTATATATATAAAGAGAACGACAGAAAAGTACACATAAGCACACAAAAACCCAAAGCACGCATTCTGTACTCGGATAATCTTATAAAATAGTTTGCTTTGTAAAATCATTTAATCTCCAAAAAGGGATTTGAAAAATACGTATGAGAGCTTATTTACTTTCGGTTTTGGGGTTTTATTATGTTTGGAAAAGATGAAAAAAGAAACAAACATCAAGTTTCTCATTCCTCAATTTTTCAATTGCTCCATTAAATATTACGTCTCACTTTTATATTATGGCAATGAATTAATCAGAAAAGTTTTAAGAACTATAAAAATTTAGAAATACCATATTTGCTAGGGATACGTTTGAATAAATTTTGCAAAATTAAATACGAAAGATAATAAAATGTTTATAAATTTATTTGCTCCTATTGCAACTTTCACACATCATTCAATACTTAAAGTTCACTAAATAAAAAAAATATCGAAATACTACAAAGTGAGTCACCTTCTGGAAGGAAGCGTGACTTGGACAAATTGGCTGAATATAACATTAATAAATAAAACATTAATAAACGACACATCTGTTGCGTTGATTTTCACCACACGTCCGGTCAGAACGCAAAAATCAGTATTATTACCCATTAAAGCAATCACCGACATTGGCCGTGTCGAATAAAAATACATATAATCAATCAGTAAGATATTAATTAGAAATGAGGACAGAGAACAACATATTAATTACACTTAAAACAACAACATATTTATTAACAAAAAAGAAATTAAAAGTAATAAGAACATATTTAATTGATTTAATTGACACTCTCACTAAACCATAATTATTCCCCATTAATATTCGTGTTGACATTCATGTGTATTTCCATTGTGACAATAATTGTTACGTGCCATATGCACTTTTCTCATAATCATGAACATTTAGGGTATACAATTAAACTCCTTCATTTAAGGTTATAATTAAAATCACACTCGTTATAATTTTAAGTATCTATCAAAATACAATTAAAAACAATTTCCACACTGATTACTTTACTTAAGTGTAAAAGCGAGTACGATGTCGAGAGAGAGAGCAGTAACATAGCGTCAGCAGACTGAGTGTAAAGGACATGCATTACGTACCTTCAATATTTCGTTAAACCGTCATCTGGAGCGGGGTACTCGGGTGAGGAATCATCGGTTGACCGCCATCTCTGCAGTCATCTTTAGGAGAACCTTCTCTCCAAAATCACAAAATCAATTCTGCTTCTTTTTCTCAAAATCTCACTCCCTCTCGAACATCCGAAGAATGTCACCTCCTACACAATTACGCCCCAGGTCTATTATTGGCTCCCCTAACTGAAGCCCCTGGTATCTTGATTGGATATCACTGGATTATATCCACCTATTGGGTGCTGTGATGACAGAGGGTTGGTTACCACCCCAGAATTAATATTTGACAGATAGGCCAAAGTTCCCATGAACCTGGGCGCACGTGCGTCCGGAAACGGTCAAGGGTCAGCTCTCCCCAAAAGCGCCCTGCTGTGAGCCCCACTGTAACTGAGCCATTTCTGTCCTTATTTCACAGAAACATTGCTTGTTCACCCTTTTGCAGGTGTTGACCAAGGGGAATGTATAAGTATTGTAGGAGTTGCACAGGGACCATCTTTATAGGTTGTACTCCCTCCACAATTCACAATGTTCGATATTTGCCATGGAACAGCATCATTAAAACACATGCACTCTCTGATACCATAAAATGTGACGAAATAGGCAAAATAATTAAAATTTAATAATTAAAATTTAAATTCAGTCTGAAAGACCACTTAAGATATCAATACATTCATGGAACCGAAAACGTTTATCAAAATATTTTATGTTTAATGACGTTACAATATGAAAATTCGAACCACGACATTTTCGTCTTCAAGCAACATTGTAAATGGTGCAACCAGCAAAATTTCAAGCAATTGAAAAATTTGCCGAAGAATAATAGTATGGCTGATTATTGCCACCGGCATCATTGGAGATTTCTCAGTGGGTGAATTTTATTGTGGGCGAACGAAGGTCTGGTGAATTTTATGTTTCTCCTTCTCGATAATATCTACGATGGACCAAAGTTGCCGAATATGTTTGTTTGGACCGTACATAAAATCCTAAAATAATTTTAGTTTTAGTAATTAGTTTTAGAAGCGTGCAATATAAGGCGATACTTCTCAAAATAGGCCACTATATTGGCACTTTCTACTTTAATTAACATTCTTAACTTTTAAATTATTTCCAATTTAAAAAATAAATCTCGCCGAGGCGTATCTATTCAGGAGTCTAGGTACCTATACACAAAATTTTATGTCTGTGTGTCGCTTAGATGTTTCGCTACAGACAACAAAGACAGATATACATCTTATTTCATTATTATAGAAGTGTATCATAGATAATCCATATCACGGAGTAAAAATCAATATTTTAATAATAAGTAAATAAACATTTCATGCGTATTTTTTTATTAGAAATTGAATGGTTCTTATAATGCTAGCATGAACCTGTCCCGAGATATTGCACGTTTTTGAAATAAATTTATAAAAAAAATGTAAGTATCATCAAATAACACTTTGAATATGCGATATATTGCGACAAATCTGTTAATCTCGTGGTTTTGAATCCCTTTACGAAATAAGGAACTTTTCGTATTATTTTTATATTTTGATCGCCCATAGTATTTCCCCAGGATATTAGTTAAGTGCGAATTGCATTTTGATGAGGATTTTGCAATTGAATATGATTAAGTCACTATTTGAATTAATAAATTGCCAGCAGCACCAGATATAAATTTATGTGCCTACAAATCAATCTCAAACGCATTGTACTGTGGAATTTGTTCGTAATATTTTTTCTGTTAAAGAAGTAATGTACATTGCATTCTATAGGGAAAGACATATGGTGTCCTCTTCAAATTTTTTTAAATACGTAAACATTTATTTTTATCTGTACTAACGCCCTACTATATTGTATATGCTAGCAACAGAGTATTACAGATAAATAATGAACAGAAATAGGTGATAGAATGTGACTAATGACTTATAATAATGCTTAATGGAGCAATGACGTCGAAAGATGCTTCAGTTAAGTCAGAATGAATGGTGAAAGATTATTAATCATCAAAAGTGATATTTAAGCGTATCTTATTTTTGCACACCGGCATTTCG
The DNA here is from genome assembly GCA_951213105.1 of Amaurobius ferox. Taxonomy (NCBI): domain Eukaryota; kingdom Metazoa; phylum Arthropoda; class Arachnida; order Araneae; family Amaurobiidae; genus Amaurobius; species Amaurobius ferox. Next base: position 161,659,451 of record OX578133.1, read on the forward strand.
CAGTTAAAATATTCGTTCTTATAATGTAATTTTCACTACAAAACGATTCTACGTTTGCAACTTGTAATTTGATTTAAATGAACTTTGAATGTCAGCAATATCAAGGACACGATTTTATGGAAATTCTGTTCAGATATATGACTTTTTAAAAATGGATAGCAGCTTTTAATAGTAACATTTGTAATATTTTTCTGTAGAATTGTAGCAAAATGCCTATATAAAAATTTTGTGATTTTCTTTTAAAAGAAGAATAGTTTTATATGAGTACAATATTATGTAAAGATTGACACATAAATAATTTGTCAATATAGTCATGTTTTTAAAAATTGTAACACCATGAAGGAATCACGCGACTGAGCTGAAACTTACAGCAAATGTAAATTAGGGTGTGCTATGCAAATGATTAGAATTTTAAAGTCACTCTGCAACGGGCTGAGCACCGTCCTCTGAACTGCAATTTTAACAGTATAAATAGGGTGCTGTAGTGGGACGTCGAAAGTAGTCTATGGTTATCTGCCAGCAGTAAACGTTTCATGAGAAGTCACTATGTCTCTACGACGACAGAGGGCGCCATATGAGCAAATTACGCAGTTTGAATGGGGACGAATGATCGGCCATTTTGAAGAGGATTCTTCTTATTATGCAATAGCAACTCTTAGGGAGCGCAATGCCACGACAGTGATGCAAGTGGGGAAGCAGTGAACTGAAGTAAACCAGACAAGTCGCAAATCTGGCAGTGAACGACGAAATGTTGCGTCAGCACGGGATGATAGACACCCCATCTGAATGGCAGTGATGGACCGTACAGCTTCATCTCGACAGTTGGCAGCAAGTTGGAGCACTGCTATAGGTGTGTCGTTATCTGCTCCAACAACTCGTCGGCGTCTGCTGCACCGTGGACTGCGTGCAAGAATTCCTTTGTACAGGTTTCCAATGACGCAAATCCATTGACGTCTGAGGCTACAATGGGCTCATCAACATGGACACTTGCGTTTCAAATTGTCAACAAGTCATTTTTTCCTATAAATCCCGCTTTAATTTGGAGTACAGTGATGGCCACAACCTCGTTAAATGGTACAGAAGTTATCACCACCTTCCGGAGAGCAGCATTATCTAACGTCATACTGGACGAAGTCGTACCCTTCCTGCAACGCGTTCCTGGAACTGCAATTCAAACGGACAATGCCCATCCACATGTTGCTAGGAATGTTCAAGACTCCTTTTCGACACAATAGATGCAGCTTCTTCCTTGGCCTGTCTATTCACCAGATATTTTGTCTATTGAACATATCTGGGGTGTCGACAGTCGCCGTTTCGCCCGTGACGCTCGTTCCGTAGTTAATACAGCTGAACTTCTGAGGTACAAATTCAAAATCTGTTTGATTTGATACCATGTCGCATAGAAGCACTTATTTCAGAGCATGGCGGCTTCACCAAATATTAATTTTTGACATGTAATATTGTGTTTTTGCTTTGTAAATTTAATCGTTTATTTGGTATCAATACAAGTCGTTTGTGGAATAAATTTCATTCAATTCTGATGATACCGTCATGGTGTTACAATTTTTACAAACAGGAATTCAGTTTGAATGTTAGTCCTATATTAAATCAATTTGTTAAATACTTTTGGTACATATATTTTGGCTGCATATTAGAAATATTTCCAAAAGTTACCTAATACTAGGGTAATAACCGTAAAATATTGCAAATTTGGAAATATTTTAAATTATTGTTATAAATATATATACGTATATGTATATTAAATAAGGAGTTCCAAATTGTTATATTGGATTTGTAAAATATCATGCTTTATTTATTTCCCGATTGTAAACTTTTTCCGTTTGATTTGACGAGCTATATAGTTAGATAATTTATTAAAAGAAAAAAATGAAAACGCTGTTAGATTTTAACACGCTTTGTGGAACAACCATTTTGCTAACAGTTATTCCATTAGGCGATATATTTTATTAAAATTTTTGCATGGAATTGTTGTATCTATATTAAATTACTTACATGTGTGTTTCTAAAGAAAATTACTAATATTATCTAATGTGCTTCTTTCGTGTGACTTTTTATATAGATCAACAAATTTTTATATTTTAGGAATATAACAAAAATTATTGATATTTCTTATGATTTGAACCTCATAAATAGTATGATTAAAAGTATTCTCAATTAAAGTAAGCGTGCCATAATTTAAGGAGATTTCTTAATTATATCAAGAGATATAACGTCTCTTGTGGAACAGTAATATTTGTAATATATTTAAAATTGTTATGAATTAGTCAACATATTTTGCATACCAGATGATAAGAAATAAATATTACCTTAATTTTTGTGTACATAATTAGTTCTAACAACTGTTTACATCAGCAAATTTATTTATCATGATTTCAGAAAAATCACCATTTATAAACAAATTTAAAACTTCGTGCATTTTTTGCTTCAGACTAGTAATTTCGCTTCATCGATTTCAAAGGCAGTATTATACGTATATCGTTTAGGGAGTAATCCAAGAAAAGTGTTTCTGACACTAAAGTGCAGATAAAAATGACAGCTCAATTGTTTTATACTAAAATCATACCCAAGGGACATTTTCTTACCACTTTTATGACTTCTACTGTTTCTTTTTAACTCCTACATATTTTGTTTTGAGGTCGCGAAACCTTTTAGATGATTGTTTCGTATATCTTTTCTTCAATAGCTGGATCGGCGTATCACAGTTACAAGTACACCGATGGCTAAAATAAAAATATATGCTTAATGATTACTTTGATATATTAGCTTTGATAAATAACTTGATTAAACGTTAGATAACAGGGAAGAGTTATAGGCTCGATAATATAACAATAGTTTGTTGCAACTTTCAAATGCAATGGTGTGTTGCAACTTTTTTCTTTCTTATAACAAATAATACAGCATTATATGTTTAAAAACATTAAATGATATAATATGTTGAAATATCGGGATTGTAAGTGAACCTCACCTTTTGTCTTCAAGATTTAAATTCAGGGCTCGTATTTTACCTTGAGAAAAACACATTATCCATTTTTTAAAAAAATGTTTTACTTTCCCTACAATACATGATAATATATATGGAAAGTATTGGAATCGTGTCGAAAATCACAACTCGAGTTTTTGACGGATCTACATATTTCAAGCACTCTAGAATCAGAAAAATTACTTTTAGCGTGGCATATATATGTAAGTGTCTGTGTGTCTGTGAGTCCGTGTGTTTAAATGTGCGATGTGTGTACCGACTCTATCTGGAAAACTAATTGGTCCAAACTCACAAAATTTGGTTGATAAATCACCTGTGGGATATTTTAGCGCTGATTAGATTATGGTACGATTCGGAAAGAAAGAGCTTGCTTTTTTTTTTGCGAAATGGCCCAAAAAATTACCAAAATCTAAAATAAAAGATTAGGTGTGCTCAAATGTATTATTTAAATGCTTATTTTACACATAATTTTGAACCACAAAAAGAATAAGGTGAACCCCATATCATCTCTAGGACTAACCTTTCTCGAGGTATTTTAGTGGTTTTATATTTTTACTACGTTTCCTTTGAAAACACCTCCTGTCACCAAATGAAAACGAAAATTGAATTAAAACAGCGAATTCAGTGTAATTTTAAATAAATATCCTTGTTATTTTGTGTAATTAAACTCAATGAATTCTGAAGGAAATAAAAAAGAAAATAATAAATTTGGGTCTGTAGGGAAAGTCACGTGCTGCCCACATCAGATTTTTTTTTTTTAAATATTCATCATTTCATATATATAATGGATTAAAACTACTTCCTGACATAGGTTCTTTCTGCTGAATTCAAGGCTGCAAACGCTTGAAGTTTGCAGCCTTGAATCTCTTGACTGAGAAAAGTGCTGCTCAACTCTGGTAAAGTGCGATTCAACCATGTCCCCAAAGCTATAAATCAAATATTCAGTGCATAGATCTAAGACATGAAAAGTTCTTCTGTTTCTCGCTGCATTCCAGCAACCAATCCAGAAATTTGGTCGAACATTTTATTATTTATTTTATTGTCAATTTAAATGGTTCCGAATGTTAACTTCCTAATAAGTATCTGAATCTTTAATTCGCAAACTATAAGTTGAAAGGTGCTATTTGTTTCCATGTGTCTATTTTGCGCTGTTTTGAGGGTAAGTTGCTTACTTTTTTAACAAAAATAACTGCTGAAAATATTTTATTAAAAATGGTGATCTTGATGGAAAATCATATGTTAAAACACTTTCAATGTAAAAGAAGAGCTGTCAAAATGAGCTTTAAGCCATTTAGGTGTAAACATTTTGCACAGATAGTGCAGCAAGCCCAGACCACACGACCAACCCGAAGGCTTATGGTTGCTGCTTGTGTGGCCGGTGTACAGATAGTGTATAGTTTCTTCAAAAAGGAACATTAAGGATGGTAGGTCGGTTCAGTGAGCCATTTCAAGCTTTAAAGACGCAACTTATCGGTGAGTTTTGAAACCATGGACCCCACCTTTGCAAATTGATGCAATATAAGCTTAACCTTTCTTTAACATAAAGTTGGCTGTCTAATATGACTGACTGGTCTCCATAAAGATACACAATGTTGCCAAATATAGAAAATGTTATTGGTGCCAGTATATTTATCAATTTTTTGATGATCCCAAAACCGAATACCAGAAATCGAAACCCCTAATCTGGTTCTAGAACTGGGTGCACTATTCCGCAAGAGCAAAAGTTCTGTTACAGTCTAGTGCTTCAGAAACAAATATCTGACAACTATTGCACAATTTTGAGATACATATGTACACCTTTTTTTACAAATTTACGCCTATTTTGAATTTAAAATAATGTTTGAATTTAAACTATCCTTTAGATCAGTATATGACATTTTAACATTTCACAGACAAAAACCTTCTTTAAATATTAAACTCTTTTAAATAAGAAAATAAATTGACGTGAATAGCAAAAGTATGAGCGTGTGATAAAAGGAATACTTTTAACATTGTTACAAGAAAATTTCTAATAACAAGTAACACAAAGCTAGATATATTAGGGATAAATCCCAAGAATCTCTAATTATTCAAGCACAAATATAAGTAACTACTGAGTAAAACCCATTTAAAATTTATGAAATAAAGCCCCAGATAACTTGACTTATAAGATTTTACAAAACTGTCCAAACCTTCCAATTTTCTTTGTTTCTAGTTTTCATTAACTTAAACCGTTTTTCTTAAGAAGATAACAAATGTATTTTCAATTTGGAAGATATAACAACTTTGAAGATATATAGAGACCTAATTACTGATGATCAGAGAGGGAAGAAGCAGATAGACATCATTTTTGGTTTCAGCATTGGTATTTACGTATTAGCATGTTTCACACTTTTGCCAAGACTGTTAGAAATGCGTTTGTAATCGTTGAATTTTTCATGTAATCTAAATATTTTTTTATGATTGGATGTCAGTCTATATTTGTTTGGATGGCGATTAAACTACTACGTAATATGTGGCGCATTCCTTAAAATATATAGCATTTCAATATAAATAATTATGATAACGTTATTTGAAAATTATTTCAGTTCTTATCATTCCATATTCTTATGATTCGTACGGTTTTAAATTTCTACTTTTGTGAAGGATCTTGTTTCACTGCAAATTGTCGATATGCATGCATTCTAATGTTTTCGTTAGGTTTTCTGTGCTACACTTTATGGTAGATTTGTTTGTAGAATTTTAGCTCACCTATTGCTGTATTTCTACATATTTTGAATATTTCTACATATTTTCGCAGTTACTGCCAATATAGAAAATGCCGACTTTTTAAGAATATTACATATGTTTATACATTAAATTACATATGTTTATACATTCAATCTATTGCGAAAATATTTTATTAACTGAAAATTTTTATTAAAAAGCTATGCACTTTGTTGATGGGGATTCTGTATACCCCACGCGTCAACCTATGTCAGTGAAGTAAGCGCGTGCTCTCCCTAGCGCGTGCATCACATTTGTTTACGCCTTAAAGCGATGCTCCGCATGTGTGACCATAGAACATTTTTTTGCGGGGAGGCAAACTCAAGGATAAGACATCGACTAGCTTAATGACCGCCTTTGTAAACTTGACCTTCCAGGGGGAATTTCCCCCTTGCCCTCCCCTATGGGCATTCATGATACTCCGTGCCTATGTTGGCGCATGGCGCTCTTGATGCAATTCTCTGTATCTCTTGGCGATAATCAGGTAATATTCATCAACATTTTTATTTTTAGAAATCACATGGCAAAGAGCTCTTATATGGTTGTGATTTTCACAAGCGAGTCCCCATAGTGCAGGGGAATTCTAAAAATAAATTATATGACGTCATTAACTGTGTATTGATAAGTGACAACGAGCATTGCGCCAAGAGCGCCAACATAGATCCTGAGCTACGCCCTACGGAGCTATCAATATTTCTATTTTATGTCAGTTTTTATTTGTTTTTGCTAGCTGTGTAGTAAATGGCCAGTTCATTTGATCTTTCTAAATAATATAAAAGGCTAATAAGCACCAGGATAATCCATAAGTGTACCATATTTTATGAAATGTTTAAATAACAAATTTCATAATATATGGCTGAATACTTTTCGAACTATCCTAGAAATCGACCTATCCAAACACATAAACATATAGACAGACATCACAGTTGCCTTATCGACTCTTTGATGCCGCTAGTTAATTTCTGTGTTTTGAATTTGATTTCGTGTAATATCTTTTTTTATTTTTAGTTCTCAAAACGAAATTGTTTTCACTTTTTGTTTGAAATTTCAGCCTGATCGGGTTTTTTTCCCTTGGGCTCGCTGGCGCCGATGTCTATTGGGTGATGAAATGCTTTGAAATGTTGCCTTTTGTGTACTCCGATGTTTTACGGACCGATGAGCGTTTAAGCTGTTTGTAACGTGATCGCTTATTGAAGTGATGCTTGGGGGAGATAACCATGAACTTTTGAAGAGTATAAACATGAGTAAGGTCAAGGAGAAAAATATTTTAAAACGGAATTAAATTCCTAATACAGCTTTGTTCGCTGTTTGGCCGAAAATCGACTTGAGAATTATCGCTTGTTATTCAGCTCCTATAAGACCACTTATCGGTGGAATATGGGAATTTTGGAAGCAATTGGTTTTCCTCTATGCTCTCCAAGGAAGTTTGCGGCCGCCTGTTGATCAACGAAATTTGATTTCTTGTCATGTTTCGAAGGGGCGAGTAGCTTGTTTATCAAACTTTGGAAATTTGCGGTTACCTGTGTTAAAGTGAATTTAAAATGAAAATCATAGTGTTAGCTCCAGTTTCGTTGGCTGATCTTGGGCCTACGACGCTGTGCTATCGACCCACCTCAAGTATGGCCTGTCGATTGATTCCGAAATCAAACTATTGGCCGGTGTTCTGGATAACTTCAATTTAAGAATTTTCTTCCGTCAATTCAAGAATGTGCGCGTTGTATAATTTCAAGAATTGTAAGAGAACTAAGTGACTTAAGTTATACAAGATCTGGATAAAACCACGAAGTCACCCTGATGGTTGCAAAGCATGCAGAGGTTTTGTGAGTAAATTTTCATTGTTGTTGTTATTCGAAAAATTTTATAATTAGCCAATGCAAGCTTCCTCATTTATGTGTGAATTTTAATTGTTGAGTTAAATGTTAAAGTTATTGAGTTAAATGTCATAAATTGAAATGCATATATTGATATGAGATCACTAAGTACCAATAATGTCTGCATTAATCCATCATGTTAATAAAATATTTTATTTACTTTAAATGGATCATATGCTTTTCCCTTTTGTGGCCCCCTGGGGACCAGTGAATTATATAAAAAGTTATTAAAAGCGTTTTTTAGTGATTTGCAATCGTGATACATCTTTATTGGTTTATCTTGTTATCACGAAATTTCCCATGCCTGGTCCTAGAGTCGGTGCCGTGGAGAGGCCGGGGGCTCCCCTCGAGACAAGAGGGGTCGAAATTGACTCTCAAGAAAATTTCAGTCATCAGTAACGTCTCTACTAGGAAAATTTGTGGGTGAACTTCATTTTCTTTCTTTTTTTTTTTCTTGTAAGAATTTTTGTTCCTCCTGTTATGGCAACAGGGGGAGAGCGTATAGTGACAGAACCTCAAGTTGAGGAAACTACAGAACTCGAATAAGGTATATAATTTTCACCATAAATTAACAAGATTGTCGAGGGCAACTTGGGGTCTTAACCCCAAAGTTATAAGGGAAATTTATATGATGGCTACGGAAAGAATGATAATGTATGCGGCTGAAATCTGGTATCAGGACCATAGAAGGAAAAATGATAAATTAAATCAAATACAAAGAATGGCTTTGTTGTCCATAACACAATGTTATAGGACAGTTGCAAATGATTCATTACAAGTTTTAGCAGGATGTATATCATTGGACATCAGGATAAGGAACGAAATAAAGTTTCATAAACTTTTTCGCTGGAAACAAGAAATCTGTATTGGCAACCAACATTTGGAACCTAATGAAGTTGAATTACCTTTTATAAATTGCAATATACCTTGGGAGGAAAAGAGTTTAAAGTGGAGTGTGGTAAGAAGAGGGGCATATAAATTGGAAATATACACTGATGGAGCCAACATGAATGAAAAGGTTGGGAGTGCTTTTGTTATGTATAACAAAGGAACTATAACCAAAACTAGGCAAGAAAGAATCGATGATAACAATACCGTTTTTAATGCGGAATTGCATGCGATATGGAATGCAGTGGAATACATAATTGAAAATGAAATTCAAAATGTTAACGTGTTTACAGACTCAAGATCAGTTCTATTGGCCTTGAGTTCCTTTAATATTAGGAACAAGTGGATCCATAAACTTAAAGAAAAGATTATGAATAATAATTGTGGTATTAAAATATACTGGGTTAAAGCACATGTCGGATTGCAAGGGAATGAAGAAGCGGATAAATTAGCAAAGGAAGGTCTTAAACTTCCGGAGAAGAAATTATTTGGAACAACCAAAATTCAACTTAAGAATATGACAAAAAACAGTTGTCTTATGGAGTGGCAAGAAAGATGGGATAATAGTACAAAAGGTAGACGACTGGTTGAACAAACACCAAAGGTTTCAACTAAAGTCGTTTATGGGAATTACCTTATGACTCATGGAGTCCTTACGACACATGGAGCTTTTAGGACGTATCAACATAGATTCTTCAATAAATGCAGTCTATGTTTTTGTGGAAAAGAAAAAGGTACTGTAGACCACAGTATATACAGGTGCAAATTTTGGGATAGTGTAAGAACTAAGTTATTTCCCTTAAATTACAAACAGGTACCGATTATAAATTTATGCAGAGGGGAAAAGAGCAAAGAAGGCATTTGTTGTATTACCAAGAATTTGCTCAACAAGGAATTGGATGGTTAAAGGAAGGAACAGAGTGTAAATATTATTAATATGTTTACATCACCAGGAAAAGTGGTTACCCTTGTGGGTAGAATATGATGGATAATAGTACTTGTTTGTATATAGTTGGAATTGAATAAGGAATGTAAGGAATGGAAAGAAAGGAACATGAATATTTTGTATTTCCTGAAATCTTGTATAGAATATTGAACTTTTATTGGATTTTAAGATTGTTAAAATTGTTTAATATATATAAAGATTGTACTTTTGTAGATATGGAATGAAGTCTGTTTTAAGACAGTATTATGTGTTGGCTTTAAATTAATATTTGAATTGTATGTATTATGGCAAGTTGGTCCTTCTTATAGTATGTAATGTTTTGAAATGGCAAGTACTGTTTTATTTAAGAAGTGTTGAATAAATTTGTTATGTTTTGGTTTTAATTTTATATTTGAATTGTATGTAATTTGGCAAGTTAGACCCTTTTATAGTATGTAATGTCTTTGTAATGGCAAGTATTGTTTTTATTCAAGAAGTGTTGAATAAATTTGTTGATGTATGAGGAATGTTCCTCCTTTGAATGTATATATTTGTACTTATTGTTGAGTGCATTTGTATTGCATGTAAAACATGTACAGATTAAAGATTCTTGATTGTTGTCCTTATTTCAACACTTGTCTTTGAGCACATTGAGCATGTTTATTATTTAGGTTAACTGAGCTTAGTTAACCTTGTTGTCCTTTTTTTGATGACTAATTGTTGTTATCTGTTGTATTTATTGTGTTGTTGGTTCCAGTGGAGGATGACACTCAATAGATGGCAGAGGGGTGGCTGTTTTGTGCTTGTTCGGTGCCTTTTGGTGTTTTGGCTGGATGCGGTGGTCGGACCTTGGCGGGTGGCTTCGACCGCCGGTCATTGGGTCTGGCGCTGTGCCGGGTGCTCGGCTACTGTCGTGACAATGGATCGCGCTGTTTCCCGTATACCTGCGGGTGGGGCGGGAGTCTTTATGATTTTCCTTTTGTGGTTTGTTACTCTGCTTGCTCAATTTTTCAATTATCACGAGAAGTGACTAGCCAACTGATTTCCTAAAATCTTCCGGGGAATGTTCCTGGGTTTATAACATGATTCTGGTAGGTCCTTTTGCTATGTGTTTTTTATGTACCATTTGGCTATTATCGATCGTGCTATTTTTGAAATAATTTAATGTTTCTGATTTCGACCACTAAAAACCCCGCGAAACACTGAAAGGATTTTAAAGTGTTCTAAAGTCCTCAAAACGTGTAAATACATCGAAGACGTCCATTATAATATCCTATTTTAATATACATCGAAGACGTCCATTATAATATCCTATTTTAATCATCTCTTTACACATTACCATGTTTGGAAAGGAAAGTAAAAATACTTCAAAGGAAGATTATTTGTTCTTCAATCTGCAACATTCCATCTTTTATTTGATTTTAGTTTAATGTTATTTTATTTATTTGTTTTTATTTCAATTTTTATCCATTATTTTTTATCTCTCACCGCGTGAAGAGCTAAAAGGAAGTATAATAACCGTAGTAATTATGTTTTGTACCATTTATTTTGATAGATATGATTTTAGCATTAGTTTAACAAATTTGTTACATTTACCGATGTAGCCAAAGAAACGTATGGTAATCATCATTTAATCACGAGTTAAATTTTCACCGAATATAGATTGGTGGATTCTCTAGTTATCAGAAGTGACTTTTGTCGGTCTATAAATTGGTATAGATATGTATGTGTCTGGGGGAGAGTATGTGTGTCAAATGGTTGGCTTTTCGTAATCTCAATACCCATTGAAGCGATTTGGACATAAGAAAATTGTGTATATAAACATGTTTTAATTAGGAATCCACTTTGAACAATAATTCACGGTAAAAAATGGGTTTCTTGCATATAAAAATAACTAAACAGTGTCAAAATATCCCAATCTACTCCATTTAAAGAACTGTAAACAGAAATGAAAAAATAATTCCTGCTAAATTCATTATGTAATATAAAAATATACTGTTTTCTTCTGGACAACTGGACTTCTGATTTCTACAAGGCAGCTAAGTTCATATTACTTTCCTCAATCTGAGATAGAGAAATATATGATGATATTGATTGTGAGTTGATGATAGTGATTGTGGCTATTTTTCTTAATAAATATGATTTTAACAGAAGAATGAGTAACATTTTTGCTTTTCGGATATAGCCTCCATATGTATGGAGATCGTGATATAATCACGAGTTTTTATAATAAATACATATGTGGTATCATAGGATACTAAAAATGACTTTTGTCGGTCTACTTAGGTGTGTCAAATCAACTCCCCAAAATTTATATAGTTTCATAAAATGGGATTTAGTCAAAATCGTTTGCTTTGTAATTTCCAAAATCGCTGATGCAATCTGGTCCAAATCTGTGTCATACTGTGCATATTATATACATTTGAATGCATAAAAGAAATTAGATTAACTGTACTGTGGCTCAACTCTGCTGTCTCATACCAGAATCCATTTTTAGTCGCTTTTTTTTCTCAAATTTTACAAGAAAAATTTTGAAAAATCGGTATCATGAGTCCAAATGATTACAATTGTAGCGTGTTACCCCTCACTTTAAAAGGCTTGAAAAAATTACATCGCGACTATTTTCCACAACAGTGATAAAAACTGTTTAGTCTCGTGACAATTAAGCCATATATAAACCTTTTAAGCATGATTATGTCAAATTCTGTCCTATGCTACCATGTTAAAAATATAAAATTTCAAATACATTTCCAAACTTTCTCTCGAATTTAAAAAAATTCTATCTAGTTTCATGAAATTTTATAACAAATCTAGTAAAGTTTCAATAAAACCCATTAATATTTGTGGCAACTAAAGTTTACATAAAAAAATCGACCACATACAGACAGTCAGACAGACGGAAATCACTCCAAACATAGACTAAACCTGTTCAGGAGGTCTTGAAATATATATTGGCATCAAAATCTCTAAATCTAAAATGTTCGTCAAAACAATACTTTTTTAATACTAAGTATGAGAAAGTAAAAATTGTATATACACTACGTGACAGTGCCGACCGTCCAAACTGTTACCTTACACCTTTCTGGTAGGTCGGACGGTCTGGGTTTCAACTACGTGACAGTGAAAATGAGACACCAAAGAGTGGGCAGAAAGTGATAAAAATTGGCAAACAGAGAGAGAGACAACAACGAACAATAAGTGATGTTTATTAAGTGAGAGTTTATTTAAGTGGTGTTTTACATGGTACACTTATACACTGAGCGATAACACCGGCTGATCAGTAGGTTGTAGGGCCACTGTGAGCGACGAAACAGGCAGCAACACGTCTAGGTACAGAGTCAATGAGCGCGTGGATGGTGTCCTGAGGGATGGCTATCCAAGTGCTTCCCTGGAGAAGCACCTGGGTACCTTGCAGGGCATGTTGGTTGGTGCGTGCCTTGTGTGATCGGGCGTTATCCTTCTGGTAAATGGCATTGGACACCCCTGAAGGACGGGTAGTGTCCCCGGCCGAAGCATGTCATCTACGTATCGTTGGGCCGTCCTAGTGCCCTCAATACGGACCAGAGGTGACCTGCTGTCGCAGGGGATGGCGCCCCAAACCATGATGCCGCGTTATCGCACGGTGTGGAGTTCCACAGATTCGGTCGGAGTGGACCTGTCACGACTTCGGTGCCAGACTTGTACACGGCGACTTTCATTGCTAAAACAGAAGCGTGACTCGTCTGAGAACACGATCCTGTGCCATTCCCCCGTCCACGTGGCCCGATCCCGACACCATTGCAAACGGAGGCGTCTGTGCTGTTGGCAGTCTTCTTAACGGGCGCCATGAGTGTAAGTTGTCGGTGACCAATCGGAGGATAATGGTCTTGGTCGATATGGGAGAATTAAAGGTGTCCTGCACGTGATGCAACAGGACGACGGAAGTGGCCTGCGGGGCCGCCAACGCTTGCGGCGGATACGTTGTCCACGTGTGCTGACGTCAATCTAGCCGTACCGGCACCCCTCAAATGTGCCACATTCCCTTGTTCCAACCATCTTCGCCACAGCCGGTGCACCGTGGACGCGTGTAGGTGGCTGTCCGCTGAGATTTGACGTATGGACCAACCTGCACTTCTGAGTCCTATTACCATACCCCTCGTGAAATCGTCTGTCTGCTGGAACTACCTCGGTTGGCGGCGGCCGAGCATTATCTGCTACTACACGTTTCCTCTGAGACAAAAAGATGCAAAATTATTTCCCTGGCAGACAGAGCGGCGCGACTATTGCCAATTCTGTAGGCTCTTTCCATATATCTCACTCAACGTACGCCGGACAGCTGCGCATCATTTGCATAACTCGGTGATCTGCGTCTACCCTTCAATTTGCATAGTTTTTTACTCACTCCTTCTTGGTGTCTTATTTTCACTGTCACGTAGTGCAGTTTGGCTCAGAGGCTGAATTCTACTTTGCTAAGCGTAAGAAATTTCAAGATTGTCAAAAATCTCGAATTGTTCAAAATCATCTCAGTTTAATAGGGTCACAAAAGGAAACAGTAATTATCTGAGATAAAACATAATAATATTTATATAATATATTCCCTTCTTTCTGGTATGTCATTTAATTTGTATTTAAATTTTAATATGAATTTAAAATGAATTCATCAGGAACCCTCCAAATCCATCGCCGAAACTTCAAGACTACACTGGTATAGAATTTTGTTTAAATACTAAAAGTGTGTTTTAAAAAAATAATATTGGCGGGTAAATATAATTTTATCTATCACGCTGATGAAAGTAGTATAAAACTTTCCTATTTTGATTTGCAAATATTTCCTATACGCAACACAAAGCAACATATTTTGGAGATTAAGCGTAAGCTTCTGTAAATATTCAAGCACAAATGAAAACGACTGCTATGAATAAACACTATTTAAAACTTACAAGTTTTCTGAGGCTTTATTTTATAAGTTTCAAGAAACTGTTTAAAGTTCCCTCTTTCCCTTGTCACATTTTTATTTTTCTGGAGATGAAAGATTAGTATGAGGAAACATATGCGAGCAATTCCATTCGCAATGTGGAAAAGGAGTGAAGTCATGTAAAATCAAGACATAATTAGAGTATGATTAGTGAGATGAGAAACGGCCAAAAATATATTTCTTGATACTCGCATAATCCTCCTAAAGGGGGCTTTTCTAAGCTTCAGATCCGCGCTCCCATTACAGAAGACATCACCCATGGACAGGATTGGCACTTTTTAGCGATTGCACTTTTTAGCATGAAATAACAAATACCCGCAATGGCAGCAAGAAAACTGACAATGTGCCATAAATTAGTGAACGTATATGGAGACGTAAAAATCCAATTTTACCTAGATGTCGGCATCAAATTTCTTAAAATTTAAACTCTGGCTTCAGAAGGCTGTAACGGCTTTGTTAACTTACTAACATTGCTGGTAAAGTCTATTACGTTGTGAAGAGCTCGTGTAAACCGCTAACCTGGTCCATGGAGAATGTTATATATAAATAAAAATGCAATATTAATATCGATAATGCCCTTTATAATGGGGATTCTGGAAGTGTGAGCATTACCTGTGAAGAAGTTTGGCGCTTTTTAGCGATTATTAGCATGGGATAACCAATACCCGCAACTGCAGCAAGAATTCTGACAATGTACTTTAAATTGGTGAATGTACATGGAGACTTAAAAATTCAGTATTACCTAGTAACCGGAATCAATGTTTTTAAAAACAAATGAACTCAGGCTTCAGAAGGCTTCAAGGACCAATTGTTGTGACTAATATCGCAGGTAAAGTCTATGGCATCGCAAAGAGAGCATATACAGCAAAAAACGCTCCATAAATAATGTTATCAGCGATAAAACGCAATATTAACTTTGATAATTTATTTATTTATTTATTTATAAAAAAAAAAGCATGCTTCAGGAAGAATCCCAGTGACAGCAGGCAAAATAATACACAGAGTAAAATCTCGAACCATAAAGATAAAAAACATAATATAAAAATATAAAGACACAAAATAAAAACATAACGACACATAAATGAACTAAGTCCTCAGGCAGCCTTTTGTAGAGCCTACAGAAATTGTTCACTGCACATTGATTCCCAACACCAGTTCTAAAAATCCTCTCAGCTAACTAACTTCTAACTCTAGAATTAAAACTGGGAACACGAAAACCAATGCCACCCAGAAGAGAAAAACAGTCAACCCTATCACCGAGAAGACCCATAAAAGAAACAAAATAAAGTTCCTTCTAACACGTAAGCTATTCACAACAAACGTCTCACGAAGCAAAGCATCAGAAAGGTAGTAGCAGAACACACCCAGATTTCTTGTAATAGAGATATCTTAAAAATTTATTCTGCAACATTTTAATCTTATTAGCATACACAGTATGAAAAGGCATCCAAACCACCGACGCATATTTAAGCCCAGACTGACCAAGGCATTAAAAAGAATGATGATGGTATCCTTATTAGTAAAATTACGCGTATATCACTCTTGATATAACCGAGTTTCCTGTAAGCTCTGACACAAACACCCGAGATGTGAGCAGAAAAAGAAAAATCAGAGCTAGAAATAACTCCCAGATCTACAACAGAAAATCTTCTAGGCTAAACAGAACAGCCAATCCAATAAGATAATAAAATAGGAACCCGCTGACGAGTAAAGGATATAACACTACATTTGTCAACGTTGAGGCGAAGACTGTTTCTGACACACCGATTTGAAAGAACGTTCAACTCGGTCCGAACATTAACACAGGGATCAGCATCAAAAATCAGACAGACAATTTTCAAATCATCAGCATGCATTAAAGAGTTTTTAAAACAATTCGCTAAATCATTAATGAAAATACTAAAAATCAAGGGACCCAGAACAGTGCCCTGTAGAACCCCTGAAGTAGCCGAAAAACTCCTACTTAACACAGAACCAAAATTAACACAAGAAAACCTAGACGTTAACTAAGAATTGCCAAGAAAAATCTTAATAAGAAAATCAAATCAGAACAAAAACCACTATTCCGCAATTTTAGAATCAGAATTTCATGATCAACAGAGTCAAAAGCTTTAACAAAATCAGTATAGACAACTTCTAACTGCTTCCGGAGTTAATGGCAATGACCACAAACGAATTGAGACATAAGAGATTATTCACAGTAGACCTTCCACTCATAAAACCTTGCTGATCTTTAGAAATTAAAGACCTAATTTGAATGTAGATACACCTGTGCAGAACAAATTCGAAAGCCTTAGCAAATGGCGAAATAATAGAGATGGATCTGTAATTATCAATTCTATTCTTGACATCCTTTTTTAAAAACAGAGCCAATGCAAGAATTTGTCCTCGCATTAGGAAACAAACAACACCTAATGTATAAGTTAAACATAATAAGTAAGGGATAAACAAGATAAGGACAACAAGCTTTAATAATATGGGCAGGAACACCATCGAAACCCAAAGAACCAGAACCCTTTAATCTTCTGATTCCATACAAAATATCCTTTACAGAAACATGAATAACCTTAACAACATCTGCAGCTACATTCATAGTATGACTGACAGGGTCATCATCAACATCAAGCGGAGTACTGACGATAAAATTTACACTAAACCAACCAGCAAAGGCATTTGCAATAGAATCATCAGTAGTATACATATTGTCATTAAAATACATCATGTTGGATGAAATCCTATTTTTCATCCTACTGAAGGCCCAGAAACGCTTAGGGTCAGCTTTCAGAGAAGACTCATCATATCTTACGTAAGACTGGATATCACGAATGATGTCAGTCTTAATCATAGCCCTAAGCAAATTATACTGCTATCGTAGGTTAAACCATGCTTTCGAAAATTTTTACGGAGATTTTACTTCCGTCTAACATTCCTAATAGTACAACGGCTAAACCAAGGAGGGTAATTACCTTTTTTAACAGAACACTTAAAAATGCAATCATCAAGAAAATGATTAAAACAATTAACAGCAGAATCAACATTATTAAAACAGTTTAAAAAATTCCAATCAAACTAACTCAACTTACAATACAGAAGTTCAAAATCAGCTTTTTTTTAAATCATAACGCACGCGATTGGGAAAAGCCACACGCCTAACCCTTGCTATAGGAACACTAGTATTGACAAGAGTAATGGCGATAAAGGGATGATAAGAATCCTCAGGAAGAAGAATATCGTCGATTCCAGCACGTTGAATAGTTAAAAAACCATTATAGTTAGAGATAACCAAATTCAAAATTCTATCCATACAGTTTCCAACAATATTATATTGATCCAGATCATACATGTTTAAGAAATTAATACGTAACATCTCGATATAGGTGTAGCAAAAATCATCAGACATGACCAATGGTGAAGCAATACCTGGTAAATTGAAAGCCCATAAAACAATAATGTCAGAATAAAAAAAATCATAATTTTCATCAAAAAAATTAAAAAATTCCTCATATGTGGCAAAATTTGAGGCAGGTCTAATATAAACAACACAAACGAAAAAATAATACCATAGAAAAATAATGCCATAAGAAAGATCTATTTTTAACATCAACGCTTCTCTCTGATTTACACCAAGAGAAAGCTCCCTGAACACAATGCCAGTTTTGAGCGCAATCAATACACCACCACCACACAGATCTTGGTTGTCCAAATTAGTCCTATCTCTCCTAATAACTGTGTAACGTTCATCCGAAAGTTTAGCACCTGCGATGCTAAGCCAAGCTAAGCAATGCTACGCTTTCACTAAGCCAAATCTCTGTTAGAGATATTACATCATAATCTTGAGACAGAGTTGATAATAAAAGTTTGTTAGTTTTTGTACGGATACTTCTGACATTTTGGTAATACATTTCAATATCTCGTTTAGCGATATATCCATAAGCACTTGAAAATACCTTGGGCTGTCAATCTGCGGCCTTATCATCAGTACCTTTATCAATTTCATGAAAAATCTGTTTATCATTGAGTCTACCAAAAAATTTAGTAATAAAACAATCCTCAGGTCACAAATCACTTTTCAAAAAATTTTCAATATCCTGTTCCAGGACCTCGATATGAAATGAAAAATACGTATTAAACTTAGTGACACGCTGCTTAGAGGTAAAATTATCAAATAAACAGTTCTTCAAATGGATTTCAATGTCAGAAACTCTCGTATTCCGACTCATTCTCGATAAAAATATTTTGCCCATTCTTGGGCGTTTCTGCTCCGCCACCAAAATAGAAACCCTGCAGGAACCATTAATAACAGTTTTAGATTTCAAGTTGAAACCTCTTGCACCATCAACAGTTTCAAGATCCGATCCAAAAATACCCTTTTTATTTAGGGATTTATCATTTGCATCCTGAATGTTCGCCCTTGCAGGCCTATTTAGCGCACCAACGTTCTCATTGTAAACACTTCTGTGCAACACGGAGGAAATCAGACTGTGACCAACTCTCAAAACAAACTTCCCCACAACTCCGCCAGACAGACATGGAATACATGGCCCACTCAATAAGTCTCCGGTCTAACTAAGAAAAATATTTTTTTTTCAGAAATTCGACTTTATTCATCAACATAATCTCCTTCAAGAGTGATACATTCATTCCAACGTTCCTCTAACTTTTCGATGCCTCTTTTGTAGAATGATTTGTCTTTGCTCTCAAAATAGGCCCCAGTTTCGGCAATCACTTCTTCATTTGAGCCACATTTCTTTCCCTGGAGCATCTTTTTGATGTCTGCAAAAAGCCAGTAGTCACTGGGGTCCAGATCTGGAGAGTACAGTGGGTGAGGAAGCAATTCGAATTCATATAATTTAACCATCGTTTTCATCGACTTGTGACACGGGACATTATCTTGGTGAAACAGAACTATTTTATTTTGCATGTGAGGCCGATTTTTCTTGATTTCTACACTCAATCGATCCAATAATGCCGTGTAATATTCGCTATTGATAGTTTTACCTTTCTCAAGATAGTCGATGATTAAAATACCATGCGCGTCCCAAAATACGGATGCCATAACCTTGCCAGCTGACTTTTGGGTTTCATCGCTTTGGACGATTTTGACCGGCTGCTGTCCGCTCAGCTGACGATCTTTTTGATTCAGGTGTGTATTAATGGATCCATGTTTCATCCATTGTCACATACCGATGCAAGAAATTCTTCTTATCTCGCTTGAACAGCTCCAAACAGAGCTCTGAATCGTCGACGCGTTGTTGTTTTTGATCCTGTGTGAGCAAACGCGGCACCCACTTCGAAAGCAACTTACGCATGCTAAAATTTTCGTGTAAAATTGTAAACACACTACCTTCTGATATCTTTAAGGTGTCAGCTATCTTACGCAGCTTCACTTTACGGTCTTTCAAAAGTATTTTTCGGATATTTTTTTATGTTTTCCGGAACAACTGCCGATTTTGGGCGACCAGAGCATTCGGCATAATCGGTGTTTGTACGATCGCGTTTAAATTCAGCATACCATTCAATAATAGTTGATTTCTTTGGTGCAGAGTCTCCATAACGCTTATCAAGCCACTGTTTGGTTTGAACAGTATTTTTCCCTATCAAAAAAATGTTTAATCAACACACGAAATTCTTTTTTATCCATTGTTTTGAAAATTGCAAAACCGTGGTCACTGAAACCACTGTAACCTATAAACTAATTGACAGAATGTCATGAAATTTTGACACGTGTCGTTTGAAGGTTGGTACTATCCAGAAATCATATGGAACTGTCAACAGTGTTGCCATATATGTGTCAGACCGGAGACTTATTGAGTGAAGTGTTATAATGCTCCTTAAAGCGGATTCTGGGAGTATGAACTTGCCGTCTGATGCTTCTTTCAGCACGAGATTAACCTTTGAGAAATTTGATGACGGCCGCGAAAAAATCTGTATTTGAAAACAGAGGTTAGCAGAATTGTGGTGCATAGCATGTTTTTATGGCTGTAACTGTATTACTGTCAATAATAGCGGTCCGGATACAACGCGATACCAACCCTAAGTAGTACGGTCATGTTAAATATGTTGGTTCGTAAGTCCTTCCGAAATGTGGTTGGTAGAAGAAAGAGAATACGGTCCCTGTGAATGCCGCCCCCATTGTGTTCCGGTCGAAATTGGGTGACACTTCCTGGCAGTCCAAATAGACAAACAGATACCTTACATCTTCGGGTAAGTCGGAAGGTCTGGGTCGAAGAAGAATTAAGCATTGCCTTCAGCGATATAGCGGACGAATAGGCCGTTAATCGGCTACGTCCTATTAAAAGCCGAAATATGCCCAAGTCGAGACTGAAATAACTTGTGATTGGTTAGTGGGCGAGCAGAGTAAGGTAAAATGTGAAGAAAAGGGATCCCAGTAAATCCAGCGAAAACTGTATGTTAATCGGCGGGGTAATCCCGTCTTCGCTACCCGACGACGTCTAAAAATATGCCCGTGTCTACAGGCTCGATTATCTTCGAATTTTTCGACCATCGTACTTTTTTGATAATATAAAATTACATAAAACGACTCTAATTAGATTTTAAATTCATAAATGACTTATTAAAAGCTACATATTATGTTAAATTTACTCAAATTTACAACTCGCGGTGCTAAATGTGCTCTCGGTGGAAATTTTCGCAAAAATTGTCTTTTAAACAAACTCAATTCTGCATGTTTTGAAGAGCATTCCTACTATGTTTGGGTAAAGTTAGTTGCTATATAAGATATCGGAATATTAATAGCAGGGTTACTTGAATTAAAATCAGCCTGTATACTAAAAGTAGAAAAATTATTCTTAAACGTTAAAAATCACACTGTCCTATTTAGTAGGATTTACGTTCGTAGTATCCCCTCCAAAACATCAACTAATTTTTTTCTTTACCTACCATAGATTGTAATGTATAGGGAAAACATTGGAATCATATGAGGTAACGACATAACGTAATGACGTAAAAATTTGTTGAGGAAAATGTTCCTGGAGATTAAACTGTGTGTCGCGTTTCAGCTGTTTACGTGTTCTAGGAGCCGAGAACGGGACCGTCATATATGCTGAACGATAACGGACAGTGTCCACTAAAATAAAAGAGTAATAAAAAGGGTAGAATACAAAGTAGTGCTTATATAATATATAAAATTCACTGATTTTTTTATAGCGTCAAGATACATAATGTAGAAAAACCTCATATAATATTGCGCTAGCCTATAATGTTTTATAATTTCTAAGCTATAATCGTTCTAATATACGTTAGTATTACAGTAAAGTTATTTTTGGGAAGTGAAAAGTAATTTGTTGGTAGATTAAATCGTTAGTTTTGTATTTCTGATTCTACAAATTGTTCTGTTACTGTTTTAAAATAAATATTATTTTAATAAATTTTGGGGACATAGCCGCTAAATGAGATTATTCAAGTGTATAACTAAAATTTTAAATTACGCTATTTAAATATTGCATTGAAGATACAAATGTAATTCCTTTATTTACTCTATAAATGGAAATTATCTCAAATATTCTAATTTATAAGCAATTAAGAATAACAACGCTAATGGAATAATAGTTTTTACGAAACAAATGGAGATCAAATACTAATTATCTAAGTTACTTAGAAATTACTGTGAGTTACTAGAGTTAATTTAAATCATAAATTATAGAACAATTTTCTTGAAAAGCAAATATTTATTTCATGACCAATACGTTGATGTTAACAATTTTTATGGGATTTCAAAATTAGATTATTAAGCTTAATCTCATACATTAAAATTTAGACTGTAAAATGTAGGATTATTGTAGTGCTAAGATATTGATAAAACTAGATAATTTATAATAAATAAGAAAACTGCATTTTCACGTCTAACGAGACTGCATTGTATTTAAGTTAAGAAAAATTTATTATTTGCACGATCTCGCACATGTAGTTTATTTCAATATTTCATTTTATTTCAGCGTACAAAAATACACTTTGTTGTCACTAAAATGTTTTACATTTCCCTAGTAACTCCGAATATTTTTTAATATTTTTGAAGCATAATGCAAATAGTATAATAACAAAAAGTAAATAAGCTTAATAACAAAAAAATAGATGTGGCTGACTGCTTGTTAGTCTTTTCGTTTGTCAATGACATGACTGAAAATTCACGAATGGCATGGTTGAAAATTCACGCTACATTCCAGCCACTAAATTCAGTACAGGGGAAGTTTATCGGCGAATTTTTTAAAATCTCTTTTTTTAATCAATTTTAATTCTGAAGCGCAATGGCGAGCGATTTTCAGTAATTTTTATTCAAATCAATTCCTTAACGGTCAAAAATATTATTCCAGTATTTTCATCTTAACGCCATCAAAAAGATCGAAGAACGGCTGTTCCCAACCAGCTTTAGACCGAATCTGTTAGACCATAACTTGTTATCTTTAAAAAAAGCTTTGAAAGTCACAATAGAAGCTATTATCCAGCATTCCATGTCAAATTTGGTCTGCAAACAGCACATCCTTGAATTGAAATTTATGAAGATTGTCCATACACAATTGTGGATGAACAATTGCGGCTGGCACGTAAGCTATTTTGAGAGTGAAGATCCTTTTAAAAAAGGAACGTATTGGTAGACGAAGAATTGACAATTCTCACTATTCTAGAGTGGCTGGTTGCTACATGGACGATAGCTACTGAAAGTAGCTATTGCAAGTTAAGAGATTTTTCAAAAAGCATATGGGTTGGTCACGGAAGGAGGCTAGTCAAAACTGAATTAGTAGTTTAAAAGAAAAATTTTATTTACCTTCTCTTTATGTAATTGTAATTAAATACACTGATTTTACTTTTTCTGCATAACGTATTATATGAAGGGGTAAAATATTGCGATAGAGCAAACAGCTTTCACGGGCCCACGCGATTTGAACATTTTCCAATACGGGTTAAACATTTTTAAAGATGTCTAACTCTGTGTGTGTGTGCTTGTGTATTTGTTAATGAAATCTGCAATGCTACTGAAATTCGAAAGGAATGTTTTAATCGATAAATAACTGCTAGACACATATTGATTTCAGTGAGAACTTACCTTAAAACTGCATTTTTCTGTGTTTTAAATCTAAATGTTCAATTTAAATGTTCAAATGCAATACTATTAACAATAAAATAAAATACAATTGCATTTGCATTGTAAAATATTATTAAGAAATTACGTATTTTAATTCATTGGTATTTTACAATCTATTTGCAGCTGTAATGTAGAGAAAACAATGCATTACAGAAATTTCACCAAAGAATTTTCAATGCGGAGGCACCCACTTAAATACTACATGAGCTAATGGTGTGATGTAATAATTGATATTTGAATTTAAACAATCCTTCTATTAAATATTCTATAGTTGAGATGAAATATGTCTCTATTAGTTTCATCACATGTTTTTATGTTTTATTAATGTTCTTCTCCAACATTCGATACAGATCAGAGCTAGACTCTGTGACGATAAGAACTGAAATATAAATAATGTTTCCTCTAGGAGAGGATTTGATTTTCAGTACAGACGGCATTTGCAGAATAATCATGATATATTTTCAGGATTTTCCTAGTCTCTAACGCAAATACGGCACATATTCCTAAGATAGTCCAGTCGAAAAATCAACTATTTTCTGGCCATATGGTCACGACTGATCCCCGCTTAAATACATGTTTTCCGCATAGTTTAAATGACAGCATGTCATTAACAACAAATACATGTTTTAAGCGTTAAGATTAATTAGTAATTTTTTAAGACTTATAAACTAGAAAATTATTCATTACTCAAAAATAAAACATTTGTTTTTATAGTTGCAAAATAACAAAACAAATAATTAAAGTGGTCATCCTGTTTCGGAGACAAAAAAGAGCCGCAATCTTTAGAATGAATAAGTCGAAACAGTTACTCCACCAAAAGTAGGACAATTTCTGTCAAATGTAAAAACGAATCACGTGATTCAGAACGAAAGACGTTGTCGATATGAAAGCAATAAAAATGAAACAAAAAAACTGACAAGGTATGAAACGTAGCCGAATTGAATGCAACTTGCATGACGGTGGTTATTTTTGTCTCCGTAATCAGTTGATGCGTTCATACACGGCCTTTACGCTGCTGTTCAGAAGACACGTTCAATTTTCAGCTATATTCGATGGCAGTTTGAGCAAATTGTTTCAATATTCTTTATCTGTTTACTAACAGCCATATTTTAAAATTACAATGTACTAAAATTTGCAATTAAGTTAAAAATAACTAGATTAAACTTAATTCAAAATAGATATTAAAATTTGATGTAAAACAAATTTCTTTTTTCAGAAGTCAATAAGCGTTAAAAATATTTATTTTTTCCGTATACAATAATTAAGATGCACACATACACACCTAAGTTTTCTAATATGATAATATAAGTTATATTTATTTAGATTACCATTTACTGCATATATTATGTTAATCTACATTGAGCTTAAATGATGACGAAAAATTAACGATTTAAATGATATGAAGATAATTATGAAGTTTTTCTGAAATTATCAATTTGATAATATAGTACTTTATAAGGGGTGGACGCATTTAATTAATGAGTGTAATTTCATCATCAGTAAGATTAATATTCGAGACAAAAGTTCCGCGTAAAACCTGAGTATAACTGGACGAACAGAAATTTTGGCTAAAGTCTTTTCACAACTTGCCATTTAAATAAAGAAGCATTCCATTTACACAATATACCGGGCTTCAAATATATTTTATACTAGACGCCTTCGGCGACCAACCTGTTCGATACCCTTAAAAATTCTGACCGTGGCAAACTCGCTGGCGCGACCTACCAGAAAGGCGTAAGATAACTATTTGGACGGCCAGGAAGTGCCACCCAATTTAGACCAGAACCCAGAGGGAGAGGCATCCATAGGAACCGCACTCTCCATCCCTACCACCAGCCTCGCGGAAGGACTTACGGACCCACATGTTTAACGTGATCATACTTCGCGTGAACACGGCGGCAGTTTTGGCAGTGGCGAGAATCGAACCCGGGCCTACCGAGTGCAATTCCCGCGCGCTAACCACTGGACTACAGCGCCCTCCGCGACAATCTCCATAACTTTCTTTTTATTCACACAATTTAGATCGGAACCCAGTTAGGGAGGCATCCACAGGGACCGTATCCTCTTTCCTCTACCACCAACCTCTCGGAAAGACATACAGGCCCACTTGTTTAACGTGATCGTACTCCGCGTGAACACGGCTGCAGTTTTGGCAGTGGCGGGAATCGAACCCGGGACTACCGAGTACAAATTACCGCGCGCTAACCACTGGGTTACTTCGCCCTCAGCGGCAATCTCCATAACTTTCTTTTTATTTGCCCAATTTAGACCGGAACCCAGTGGGACAGGCATCCACAGGGACCGTACCCTCCTTCCCCTACCGCCAACTTCTCGGAAATAGTTACGGACCCACATGTTTAACGCGATCGTACTCCGTGTGAACACAGCGGCAGTTTTGGCAGTGGCGGGAAACGAACCCGGGCCAACCGAGTGCAATGTGCAATTCCTGCGCGCTAACCACTGGGCTACCGCGCCCTCCGCGACAATCTCCATAATTTTCTTTTTATTCACCCAATTTAGATCGGAATCCAGTGGGAGAGGCATCCTCAGGGACCGTACCCTCCTTCCCCTACACCATCCTCTCGGAAGGACTTACGGACCCACATATTTAACGTACGACGCCTGAACACGCCGGCAGTTTTGACAGTAGCATGAATAGAACCCGGGCCTACCGAGTGCAATTCCCGCGCGCGAATACGGCGGTAGTTTTGTCAGTGGCGGGAACAGAACCCGGATCTACCGAGTGTAATTCCAGCGCGCTAACCACTGGGCTAACGGGCCTTCCGCGACAATCTCCATAACTTTCTTTTTATTCACCCAATTTAGACCGAAACCCAGTGGGAGAGGCATCCGCAGGGACCGTACCCTCCTTCCCCTATTACCAACCTCTCGGAAGGACTTACGGACCCACATATTTAA
Source organism: Amaurobius ferox (assembly GCA_951213105.1). Lineage (NCBI taxonomy): Eukaryota > Metazoa > Arthropoda > Arachnida > Araneae > Amaurobiidae > Amaurobius > Amaurobius ferox. Next base: position 161,685,854 of record OX578133.1, read on the forward strand.
CGTGATCGTACTACGCCTGAACACGGCGGCAGTCTTGGCAGTGCAGAAATCGAACCCGGGCCTACCGAGTGCATTTCCTGTGCGCTAAATTCCCGCGCGCTAATTTAAATTTTATAATGACCATATGCTAAACTCTTAATTCCATCATCGCATAAAACATTAACATTAAACATAAGACATTAAACGAAATCTCATAAAACATTAAATAACAAAAAAAATCATTTAAATTTTAAAAATCGGTTTTTACGTGTCACCTTCCCACCCGCCCAGGTCTCCGATTGCAAATTTCGTAGCTCTCCGACGAGCGGTCGCTGAACCTATGGTGTATAAGACACACACACATACATTGCCTTTTATTATTTAAGAAGATTATTAGGCAAACATAAAGAGATAATTGATAAATTATAACTCAATCATAATTAGTATTAGAAATGAGATTTATTTGATATTTTTAAATTAAGTAATATAAAATATTTAGTTTACCATAAAAGTTATATGATTAAATAAAGTCTAAAAATATTCCACGTTTAGAATCTCAATTGGTCAGTAGAGTATTAAACATTTGATAAATTATTTAAAAGGTAGTGTTCACTCCAAATTATGTTAGTGTATTTAACGTGCATACGCTTGGATAATTCAATGCGTAGGAATAATCCCCTACACACAACACTAGTAGTCATTGAAAAATTCAAAAAGCATAGCGTGAGAAGATAATTAAAATGTTACAGTTGCTAGCATACTATGGGAAAAGAGCAATCAATTCTATTCGAGAATAGCAATCTGAATATCATGTTATACAGACTTTTGTAATACAGACATTTGAGATCACAATTATAATTGCAATGAAAATGAAAGATCTTTATGTTGTTAAATTACATACTCCTTTCCAAAAGTAGTAAATCAATATAGATTTGCATAAAACAAGTAAACGCTTCTAAATCTGAATTTAAATTAATGTTTATTGGATCAATAAATTTGCAACGATTAAACTCGGTACCTTTTGCAAAGAGAATGAATGCTATAGGATCTGGCAAAGCATCCTGTTGGCTCTTTTTATTATGATATGTGAACATATTTTCTCAAAAACCTGCTAGTAAGCAAAACATAAAATTCATGTATAAAATATTTTATCTAAAAGCACAAAGATAGACTTAAATTGAATTCATCTCGATGATCTAGAGGGAAGTAGGATGATAGTGTTGTTGTTGAGACCCAGACCGTCCGACCTACCAGAAAGGTGTAATGTAACCGTTTAGACGGCCGGGAAGTGCCACCCAATTTAGGCCGGAACCCAGTGGGGAAGGCATCCACAGGGACCGTACCCCCCTTCCCCTAACACCAACCTCTCGGAAGGACTTACGGACCCACATGTTTAACGTGATCGTACTTCGCATGAACACGGCGGCAGTTGTGGCAGCCTGCAAATCCTGGGCGCAAACCACCGGGCTACCGCGCCCGAAATGTGCCAACAGCACGCGGTGTTCTCAGGTGGTCACCCGCCCAAGTACTAACTGCGCCCGATGCTGCTTGACTTCGGCGATCTAACGAGAACCGGTGTTTTCAGCACGGTAGGGCCGTTGGCCTTAGGATAATAGTGTTGTTATTGTTGAGACCCAGACCGTCCGACCTACCAGAAAGGTGTAATGTAACCGTTTAGACGGCCGGGAAGTTCCACCCAATTTAGACCGGAACCCAGTGGTGGAGTCATCTACAGGTACCGCACCTTCCTTCCCCTACCACCTACCTCTCGGAAGGACTTACGGATCCACATGTTTAACGTGATCGTACTCCGCATGAACACGGCGGCAGTTGTGGCAGCGTGCAAATCCAGCGCGCAAACCACCGAGCTACCGCGCCCGAAATGTGCCAACATTAGGATGATAGTGTTGATGTTGATGACCCAGACCGTCCGACCTACCAGAAAGGTGTAAGGTAACTGTATGGACGGCCGGGAAGTGCCACCCAATTTAGACCGGAACCCAGTGGGGGAGGCATCCACAGGGACCGTACCCTCCTTCCCCTACCACCAACCTCTCGGAAGGACTTACGGACCCACATGTTTAACGTGATCGTACTCCGCATGAACACGGCGGCATATGTGGCAGCGTGCAAATCTAGCGCGCAAACCACGGGGATACCGCACCCGAGATGGCCAACATCACGCGGCGTTCCGAGGTGGTCACCCACCAAGTTACTAACCGCGCCCGATGCTGCTTGACTTCGGTGATCTAACGAGAACCGGTGTTTTCAGCACGGTACGGCCGTTGGCCCCAAGGATGATAGTGTGACGTACCACTTTTCCGAATTGATATGATTTTATCAATACATTAAGTAAACTTTTTACTAACCTTAGCCAATGTACTTTAAGGTTAGGGTCATCTTGATTTAAGTGCAAGTTGGGTTTTCACCTTAAATACATCCGTGGGATTCCTAGATACCTGAAATTATATATGTCTATCGGAGGGTTGGTGTGTGTGTCACATTGTAGATCCTCTTCATATTCTCGAAAACCAATGAAGCGATTTGTATCAACTGTCGCTTTCAAGTTTCATATAATATATAGATGCAAACGCGAAAGCAATAAGACTAATATATATAGTTTACTTATAAAATGGACTTTTTTCCAAATCGTTAGCTATTCATAATCTAGAAAACCACGTATTGATTTGGACCAAATGTGGGTATTATACTGCGTATATTATCTAGATGTGAAAGTATAAAAGTAATCCGAATAATATATGTAGTTTTGCTCTAAAACAAGATCTTATCAACATACGCAACCTTGCGATATCTCTAGAACCATTGAAGCTATTTGATCACAGTAATGATATACTATGTATATTGTATACATATATATTAATGAAAATATATTTTTTAAATGTTTATGGTTTGGTTCAGATGTTGATTTGTTTCACGAAGGAAGTGTTGGGATGCCCCCTTTCTCTAGTCGTTTAAGGGTGGTTCCAATTTCTGGTTCCACAATTTAGGAAAAGTTAAATATTTTATTCAAAAGCTGGGCCAAGAAACCAACATTTCCAGGCAATCAACGGTTTTATGTAGCGGTTTAGGTCAACGTATGGTATTCCTAAGTTTAGAACAGAAGGTGAATAATTATCAGCGATTACCCAAGAAGACACCCGTTCACAGAAATATTAAGAAGAATATCGAAGGCAAAGATTTAACAGTAAATCAATTCTACAACTATCATTAGATGGGACTGTAAAGGTCAACTTTTCCTTCACAAGTAGTTTATTGCGGCAAAAACAGCTTCAGAAAGGAAAATGATAAAAAACAGAATGCTCGTCCTTCCACGTGCGACAGCATTTAGAAGCCACTGACATCGAACTCATATGAGCAGCATAAAGTAAATAAAACATAGTTTTTTGATGAAATTGCACATTGTTTGTCTGATACATATTTTTAATATACTTAAATATGTGCTATTTTAACAGAAATTCGGTAATCGAAGTATATATATATATATATATATATATATATATATATATATATATATATATATATATATATATATATATATATATATATATATATATATATATATATATATATATATATATATATATATATATATATATATATATAGGAACTTTAATTTAATAGCATTTAAATCATAATATCTCATGAACAAGAACGATAAATCGCAAGAAAATGCTTCTACATGAACAGTTATGCAATAGTATTTTATTTTAAATGGCAATCCTTGGTTATTGTAATTAAAATAAAATTCTAATTATAAATAATTAATTTCGAAAAAACTCAATTAATTTAAATTTTTAAAACTCAATTGATTTTAATGTATAAAACATAACGCGGAAATCCATATTTACGCTACATTGCTTTATTCAAAATTAGAATAATAATAATAAAAATATTTTATATGAATGCTGTAATGTCTTTGTATAATAAATTATATACACTATGCTTTACATGGTCTTTACAACTTTCTATATTTCTGGTTTTAAAGATGTAACAAAGTATAGAATAGATCTATGTTTCACCGGATTACATATATGTTTAGATATTTATTACTATTTGGAGAGAGGTTGTTTTTATAATTTTATTATTACCATATATAAATTAAGAAAGCATTTTCCCATTAAAATTAATAGAAAAATATTTAACGTCAAATTATTATGTTAGATCGCACTTAAATTTCATAACTTCGGAGATTTCTTTTTCTGCTACTAAAATTTTACTAGCATTGAAAACATAATTAAAAAAAGAATATGAAAATGGCAATATTTTAGTAAAATATTTATTATCGAAGTCTAATTTGAAATGAAAGGCTATACAGAATAATTGTTCTTTCAATTACTTGTTCATTCATATTTCAGGGACTGTTCGCAAACAATTTCAGCTGAGCAAATAATTAGAACGTTTATTATCTGACTAGAGGGTTTATAAGTCTGATTTGAATGAAAGGTTATACAGAATAATTTTTATTTAGCTTTAAACATATTTAGTCCTTTTAGCTTTAATCATAATCTTATTTTAGAGATTGTTCGTAGACAATATCATCTGAGGAACTATATTTAATTAAAATTATATGTTTTAATGGAACTAATTTTTTACCGTTATTAAACATGTGTGAAAAAAAATACAATATGTGTAATAAATGTTCAAGCGAAAGTTGTGCGTGAATTTTAAATAAAAGCAATCTATTGCAAAAATATAAAATTTTAGCTTAGATACATACCTTGAAAACAAAATAAATGGCACATCACGGATAAAATTCCAATTCTCGGTTTCATTTTTTTTACAGGTTCTTTCTTTAACTTTCTTTTAATTTTATTGAAAGGTTGAAAGAAGTCAAATCTTTAAAATGTTCTTAGAGATTCCCATACTTTGTTACTCAACTTATAGAAACTTTAAATTAATTATCAGTTTTTTTGTTTCGAAAAGAAAGTCGAGGTAGAAATTATTCAATTTTCAGCATAACTCGAAAATGCTGTGATAAATTTCAGCGATAAAGAGTTCAAAATAAATCAGTTCTTCACTTCCCCTTGCAAAAGATTGATCGCTTATTTAACTTGCGAAGTTTTAAGTTTGAGGCAAGTTAATAATTCAAACCGGGCGCTAAAGTTGCCCGTAACAGCTGAGAAAACAAGTTCCAGGCGCAGGACGATTTAGTTCAGAATTAAATATTTAAAGATATTCTAATAATATTTAAATAAATCTTTTAAACTGAGGAAAATTATTTTCGCTAATTTTCCTCTCTGATATTGTTCCAGATTCACTTTAGACAGTTCACAACTCTACATGGGTAAGTCGCGACAGCTACAGTGAAACGCACAGAACTGAGTAAGCAATGTACCCTCATATACGTACCTCACAACCAGCACAGGCGTGCGAAAGCTCAGAAAAGCAGCGCCACCAAGCGATATTTTTATTGAAAGAACCAATCGCAGACGAGTGTCTCAACTCTCGTTGTCCATTCACTATCGCTTGCTTCATCTTTTTGGTTCTTTGGGAGGCGGATAGCGAGAAAGATGCTTTGATTGATATTACGGCCCCTTCGAAGTGAAGATATCAGACAATTTTCTATTGATATCATTCGTAAATGACACAGTATTTGAAAAATCTTAATTTTTTTTTTCGAAAATTGAAATAAAAAGAAATGTACAGTAAAGTATAAAATAAAAATAAAAACTGTAAATATTAATTTTAATGGTGTAACGATACCTTCAACGTACTAATATCAAGCGAGCGTATAAGGACATATTTGTAAATGATGCAAAATACGAAAAATGTTGTTTTTTGCATTGAAATAAGAATAGGCGTGTACAAATCTTAAAATAAAAATAGCAATTCATATAATGAAAGTAAAAATTACAAATGTTAAATTATAGCACCGCTAATATAGAGCACCGTACTTTGCAGAGAAATCCTCTTTTAAAGCCAAATCATTTTTAATTTTTTTAAAATTTAAATAAATATGAGCAAATTGCTTCGTAGAAGTAGTAATTTGAAATTACATTTAAGTATTATTATAATACGCCCTTCGAAGAGATACCGATATTATCATTAACTATAAAACTGTTTAATACTATGCACAGGGCTAATTGGCCATATCCCATTGCTCATTAAAACCTCCAATAAACAGATTAAAAAATTAGTTTCATATATCAAAGAATGAAGTCATTTATTCCTGCTGTACATCATCTATAAAATTTCAACAATATTAATAATTATAAAACTTCATTAAGACAGCATAAATCGAAGTAAAGAATCAACCTGATTCGTTGAGGGAAAAAGACAGCACAGCGATCCCAGCAAAAGCAATATACGTTTCTATCGCCTAAATGTTTCATGCATGACCAAAGATGGAAACATTGATAAACTAAAACTATAAAAATCAACGGTAAAAACCAAGGAGGAAATGGAGAACAAGATTCAAATCACCGGAGTGAAATTTTCTCAAACGAACTTGAATGAGGAAATGTGGGAGGAGGGGCGGAATCAAGTTGACCGAATCTATTAGTTCTTTGATTTTATATTTCGTTTTTTATAGTTGCTGTTTGACAACGTTTTCGGGAAAAGTGTAGAACATTCTGGAAACCAAGGACTCTATTGCGTTGGTTGGGGTGACTTCGCCCGTATTTTTGTCCTGAAGGCAGACACTAATATTTTCCTACAAACTATCGTATGCTATTATCAAAATTGTTAAATTTTTAGTTCGTTCGAATGAACGGTTTGAGCAAAATTTTGTGTGTATAACAGTAAGGCAGACCAGGGAAAGTTGGTGTATGGATAATTTGATGCAATGGAAATTTTGCAGTAACACACATTCGTAATTGTTTATTTTTTCGTAATGTTCATAAAAAAGAGAGACACTTTTTATTTATGCCGTCAATATGTAAGCGTGTTACGCGATTTAATGTTAAATAAATGAAAGTTATTCAAGAAAAACTATTCTTGTTAGTGGGAAATACATTTGCTCTTTAATTTCTTCTGAAAGATTTATATAAAAATTTCAACATTCTTCCAGATTGAAAGCATATGGGAAACGGAAAACCGGGGACCAAATTTTGCAAATAAAGCATTATGCCATATACTATAACTAGGTTTCAAATAAAACAAGAAATATCAATTATGCATAAAGTATTGAGTATGGAACACTTTCCAACTGCAATACAATTTTATTTAAACATCTCTAAAATGCGATAGATTCAGAGGTGATATGTTTTAAATTATCACAGTACTACAATAATTTATTTTACTTAAAAACTTAAAACCATGGAGGTAAAAGTAATATCTAACTACATGCTTTAAACTTCATCGAAAAAGTCAATGCTATAAAATCGTCTGCTTCTCTATGTCAAATCAATGAATATGTCATTCATATCGCCTATATCCCAGACTCCAGAGTTGAATAATTTTGCGCTAAATAAATTCAGCAATTATAATGCAACTCAACTTAGAGCTTGATGTATTTACATTCTGCATACGTTAAAATTAGGCTTCGTTGTAGAAATAATCAAAGTTTGAACGAAAAAATATTGTAATTGCGTTGGCTCAGTATATGGATGCACAGAAATTACGCAAAAATCAAGTGCTTTTGGGACAGATTCAACACTAAATATGAATTAAAAAGAACTTTAAAAATCACGATTTTGACACTGAGAAAAAAGATGGATGCCATATTTTATTTGAAGTGGGTCACTTGATATCTTCATATAATATGGGTGTAATTATTATAATTTTTATTTAAAAAGTACCGAGCATATTTTGCTCAATTTTTAAAAATATTTTATGGGATAATTTGAATATTTCCTAAAATTTTCAAAGCAATTTGCGAATTTCAACTTCGCTTAAATGTTTGAAAAATTAGGTCCAATTGGGTGCAATGTATTTCTCTTTTTCAACCCGGGTTTAATCCAAAACTGATCGGGTGATATTATTCAGTTACATTCCCAAATGTCCCACATACCGTCTCAACAACATACCAAAAATTCATTTTGATAAAGTCATTTTTACGACAGTTATCGTGCGAACAGACAGACAGAATGACCAAAGTCATAAGCACTTTTCAACTATGTTGGAAAATATTAATGAAATATGCAGTACATTTCTGATAATCCGGTACGTTCCGAACTTCAGTGGTTTCTGGTTCATTAATATGCCAGATTATTGGATGTCGAAATAAAAGGAAGTTAAAAATTTAAAAAATGAATATTAAACAATGTAATGGTCAATAAATGTGATATGTTTTGCCATAAGCATTACACAGACTGAATTACATTGTTCAATGCATGCAAAAACGTTTAAATTTATTCAAAAATTACAAAGTCATATTTTATGAGCATAAATCTACATATAAAAGGATTTAACTTATTACTGTTGATGTACTTCAGTACAGCCGAATGAACCCGAAATGTGCCACCGACAGAATGTTTAGTCCCCTATGCAACAAAACTTTGCTAAATTATTCGCCAAGTTCGCCAAATGCATCAGCAAGTGTTACAAACAGAAAGAAGAGCATTTCTTATATACTATGGTATGCCCATCATATGACGGAAATCAGAATATGTGCAAAACATTACTTTCCATTTGCGTCATTTTTATCCATTTGGTAGCATTTTTGTCACTTTGACAACATTTAAAATAGTCGCGAAGTTGGCGACGTTCCGCTAAATTTCTCGCCAAGCTTTAAGGACGCACGAAGAAATGGCTTATTCTATAGTCTACTGTTATTTCCTTTCAAGATACTGAACTGTCATCAATTAGTCATTTTTATAAATTTGGCGACATTTACGTAAATTTAGCAATATTTAAAAAAGTCGCCCAGTTGGCGACATTCCGTCAAAATCTCTCCAAACGTTAGGACGCAGAAATGTTATTCTTCTAGCAGATAAATAACTATTGGCAGCCAAATACGTAAGTATTACCCAAAGTATTTTTTCTCATGAATGTAACGAGTTAGTTCCACGAGAATGCTGTCAGCAAAGTTATCGCATAATTTTACTTTTGAAAAGTGAATATATTTCACAATAGTTAATGTTTCTTTATTTTAGATGATTTTTTGATATTTTTTTGTAAAAATGTACAGCATCTCGAAAAAGGTTCATGCTAGCGTTCTCAAATTTATGTCAATCGTTTGCTAATAAAAAATTACATACGAAATGACTATTTATGTAATTTTATTAAAGATTTTGACTTTTTGAGGATTTTTTCAAAATTTTACTCAAAAATTTAGGGTGGTTCTGAATATTCGATTACGTATAAAACAATAGGCTTCCAGTATTTTCAGATTGTAATTTTTGTACCAAATTTCGTTCGAATCGCTCCATTCGTTCGTCATACATCGTCTCCCCTGTCTCACTGATGCACACACACCCACAGACATCATCTCAAAAACTTTTGATTCGGTATCAGGGATGCTTGAACAGCGTTCTCCCGTCAAAAACTCGAATTCGAAATTTCGACCCCGTGACAATACTTTCCTCATACATTACAATATGTATATAAAGGAAGTAAAAATTATTGGCCTTTCTCCGTAAACTGTTTATGCTACATAGAGACCCAAGTCTCGCGAGTCCCTATCTGAACCAATATGTGTGCATCCCAACTTTGCCCTACCCTACGGCGGCTCTGGACCTGAGTGCTGTTCGAGAGGCCTATTGGACTACCAGACCTTACGAATCTTTGGATGTCGAATAAGCCACTATTTATCCTGTAAGTTTACTGTAACAGCTGAATTACAATGAAAATAAATCAATGGCATTTTGTAATGTTATTCAAGTAGAATACCGTTCTTTTTTCTCTGCGGAAACAATTAAAACACGTTAAATGCTGGAAAACACAATACACGATAAACTCCATTTGAATTATGTAGAATATAAAAATCAAGGAAAACATAAGAAAGTAGACCACTCACCAGGCTTCGCTTTTTCACCTGTTATAAATCTAATTTCGGATTAACAAAGAAAATTTCTAAACGTATTAAAAATGTGTATTTGCATATTACATTCACAATGTATTCGGTTTCTATAAGAATTTATTTCCTCGTTCTTAATACGCAGTCACGTAATGTCTGTGCTATAGCTATGCCATTTCAAATTTATGTAACAAAAAAAATTGAAACACATAGTAAATGAAAATCAAATAATATAAGGTAAATCTGCTAAATTAAAACTTCTGGATATTTGAGAAGAAATATCTCATTTTTTTTAGATATCAATTCCATACGTAGAGTTTTTAACTCTGAAAAAATATCGAAATCCTTTAATATCAAAATCCCTATAATTTAGTAATTTTTTAAAGAAAATGTCCTTTACGTTTTAAATTTACTCACGAGATTACTCAATCAATGCACACTATATTTGTGAGAAAACGGAATATAGATCATAATTTTTTCTTGTAGCTTAGACATGTTTATCAAAGAACTGCTGCTGTGCGCGCATTTTCTTGTTCTATTTTCAATTAAATATGTTTTAACGTGGGTATATTGAGATTAGAGGATTAGATTGTGGGTAGAGCTTCGTCTCTTCAGAAAATAACGACTGACGCTTAGAGGGAACAAGAAAGACGCCGCATTGAGCTCCGCGCTAGACGAGTAAAAATACTTTATTTACTGAAAAAATAATTTATTTATTTATTTCGGATAATACAAATATAAATACAGTATTTTATATTTTTCGTTTTCTAAAAATTAAGTTTTAGAATTTTTGATTTTTTCATACCTCATGCAAGTTTAAAAATGTTTGAATAAATTATTTTATTTCTGTTTTCCTTTCCTTATCATTTACTCTTTCAAAATTTGCTCCAAGTATTATGTACTCCATTCCATCGACTTATCTACTTATATTTAATTATTTAATTAATACATTTATTTCGGATAATATAAATATAAATGCAGTGTTTTATATTTTCAGTATTAAAAAAAATAACTTTTTGAATTTTTGATTCTTTCATACCTTATGTAAGTTTAAAAATATTTGAATAACTTATTTTTGTTTCTGTTTCGCTTCCTCATCATTAATGCTTCAAAAAATTTTCCAAACATTCGGTACTCCATTCCGCCGACTTACTTATATTTAATTCATATGTTTAACAAATAATTAAATGTAGTGTACTCAAAATAATTCAATAACAAGAAATGACAGAAAAATTGTAAGTAATGTGAAAATCCTCCGTGTGATAAATGTAATAAAATACATCAGGTAAATGAAATAGATGAGAAAAAATGTTCTTTGAAAACTCTTGAACAAGATAAAAAGTCTTAGAGTCATTTTGATTTTGTGAACATCAGAATTTTAAACGACTTTGCGTGAAATATCAAGGAAAACGAATTTTGTCTTCTCACTGTGCGTTCCATAATGGTTTTGAGGTTCACCTAGGGTTCCATAACATAGATGTGGGAATTATTTGATTTTCAGTATAGAGTAGTGTTAGGATTTTTGAAACCAGATAAAAGTGGCGAAGTTGTCAAAGCAATTCTAAAAACGACCAAAGTTTGTCCACACAGCTTTTTGTGTACATAAACATAATGCTTATGAAACTCGAATATCCTTCCCAGTATAGCGTATTCTTTCTGTAGTACACATTTCCCTTTCGAAAAAAATATTATAGAATAGAAAAATCAATGTTATTTATAATAGTTGAAGTAAGAAATCTATTAAATATCTGCTGGTGCTCTGAGTATTTATATATGCACTAACATATAAAAATAAATAAGGTTTCAGATAAATTTAAGATAATAATTATTTTGCATCGTTTGCATTGATTACTCTTGCCATAAATTTTGCTTTTAATGCTTATATTATTCAATATATTTTAATGTCTAAAAATTATTTTGTACATATTTTTATATATATATTAAAAATGACTATATATAAAATTTGAAAGATCAGAACAGCAAGTTTTAACTTTGTAAGATTAGGTCCATGAATATAAATTAGGTCTATCAATAATTAGGTCTATTGGGTAAAGTCACAGAACCAGATCTAATGAAAACGATTGCAGCACCCCCTAGTGAAGAATTTAAACTGATAAGAAAACGAACTTGACAACAAAGTGAGATAGACTGAAAAAGCCAATTACAAATTTGAAGAGTACTTTTTAATTAGTAGGAATCAACACTAGGAACGAAAAACACACGTATACGAAAGGCAACGAATACCAATAATACTTAATCAATTGGCAGGTTCTCAGCCAATCCACAATTCTGTTAAACGTTGCCGAACGATTCACGAGCGTGTACAAATAATGCCTGTGACATAGTACTCATCTATGAGATAAAACGTGATTTCTACGCCCGATTCCTCTGTGTGTAAGTTTTGTTTATTTAAGCATTTCTAAATATAATAGAAATTAACCAATAACCATGTTATGTCAAATAAATGCCATCTATAACAGTTTCAGCCTGGACAGCTGTCAGTATTTGCATTCCAATATATATCCAATATTTTTGGTTACTTATATAATACAAATATTGGAAAAATGTCCAATGTAATTCCAATATTGGCGCAATATTGTAATGACAAAATTAGCATGATATTGGCAACCAATATAGACCCTATATTTTGCCATTATTGTCATTTATTACCTAGACAGTTGTAACCAATATTGACATGCCAATATATATACCTAATATTATCGGTTGCCAATATACTCCAGATATTGAAAATATATCCAATGTAACTCCAATATTTGTATAATAGTGTAATGCCAATATTTAGTCGTTATTGGCGCACAATGTGTTCTCAATATTGGCGTCATAATGGAATTATTTCCAATGAAACGCAAAGTTATAAAATATTGGCCAAATGCTGAACCAATATTGGAATGGTATCAGGGGTGTTCTTGCCGATTCCTAATAATTAAATAATGCTTTACAACTTTATATTTGTCTTTTCTATTTATTCGGCTTTGTTGAGAAGTTTTTATCCTAGAATTTTAAATTCCCCGCTACAGGAGCACTTCAATCAATTTTATTCTATCGAGAATTGTCATTTTTCTATAACTAGATCAAACGTATACAAGCATGAACATTTCTTTATAAAGTTATTAGGATATTTAAGAACTCTCTTAAGAGCTATGTATAATCTCTTGTTAATTCACTATTTATTCCAAAGTTGCTCTCTGAGGCTATATGCCGTCACGGATTAGCAAAGATAAATCATAATTATTTTTCTGTAATAGTTTTCCAATCATTCTGTGGTAAGAATAAGTAATAGTATATTTATTTATTCTTCAGAGAATATTAAAGGTATCTACTTTACACTTTAGATTATTCTTTCATATGAAAATAGGAAATTATATTCATATAAGATTAATTTTGTTAACACCAATAAGTTTTAAAAACTATCATAGGGAAAACATCTCATTATACGATAGTGTAGATACTTTTATGATTTGTGATTGTCCCGCATAGTACTATTGAGACAAATATTATCTCCACCCAATGTACGATTGGAGGAGAAATGCCTCTACTTTCAGAAAACATGGAGATTGCTAAAATATATTAAAAAATATATTTCTTAAAATATTGTTGTGCATGTATGCGCGTTTAGATGATGTACAGTCGGAAAAAATTGTAAGTTGGCTGGTTAGTCCATCTCCTCGGGTAGTACAATTAAAGGAAAAATATCATTAGACTCTGAATCATATCTTCTATATATAAATGCATATCTAATTTGCACTAAAATTTAGTTTTAGACCAAATTAGTATACATTTTCTTTGGGTTATTTAGTATCACAATATATAATAGGAAATACTTAGGCTAATTATTTCGAAAGATATAAAGCAGTATCCATTTAACATTAAAATCTCGAAACTTCAACCAGTAGTTACTCCTCAACGGCTTGAGTAATATATTTACATTTTATATGAATTCGGGATGTTCTGATCCGTAGAATCAGAGTCGTTCAAAATTTAATGTAAAGACGACCTTTTATGCAAATTAGAGTCACACTTATTTATAGCAGACATTATTTCGAGTAAAATGATACTCGAACATTTGGTTTTACTGTACGTCCCGAGATGCCGGATTAACAAGCGGTGTTACGATATTTTTAGCCCACTATACGATATCGTCGAGACCTGAAAGTGAATAAAATATATATTGAAAAAATTGTCATGTGGTTCTTGTTATTCCTCTTGTGTTTAACCACAAAACCTCTTAATGGAGTTTAGTGTTGTTTTCTCTGAATATGGTAATGAGTGACCTAAAGTGAAAAATTGTCCTTTGTGGTTTCAAAATTAGTTGCTCATAGCTGGATATGCTACGGTGTGTTTGTTCAATTCTCAATCAATGTGGTACCCGGTATTCAGCATGCAATAACTGTGGAAACAGAAAAGCTGAGGAGAAAAATTCTCTCTGAAAAGCCTAATGCAATACCCATCGAAGGTGTTCGGGGAGTTCACATTCTGGGAGAATTCTTCAAGACTTGACCATCTGTACCAGTATTCCTGTCAAGGTCCAGATCGCAGGTATCCAAAATGAGTGTTCTATTGTTTTGTTTCTTAACATTTTTGGTATATGAAATTTTGTTAAGAACTATTGCTTTTGCCAGTCAGTTACTATTGTTTTGCTTAAATATTCATCATTCAAGGACGTGCAAATAGTGCTGTCTTATATGTCAGAGAGATCAAGAGGTATCCACTGTGCCCTTCTCTGAGATCTTTGGGAACACATTCTATTGTATATCTTACAGAGTACTGATCATTTTTTAAGATGTTCCCAGAAAAAGAAAATGACTATACTATTAAAATGGCTGCCGTTTTGACCGGCTCAGAGCAAAATTAAAAATATATATTATCTCACGAGAATCGTTACTTCAAGTATATTTTCATGCAAGAGAATAAATTAATCGAATTTTAGAATACTTAGAACAACCTGTTTTGAAAAACTTCTTCAATTATAGACATTTATGACACCTCCGAATATCGCCGTAATAGTTGCCGGAAATACAAAGGCTCCACACACGTGTCCTTCCCTCAGATTCTGAAGAACGCATCCTAATGTATGGAGATTGTTGATCATTATTAAGATATCCCCCCCCCCCAAAAAAAAAGGTTATACTACAAAAATAGTGGCCATTTTCACAAAATTAAAAAAATATATTATTATTAAATATTGCTATGGACCGGTCAAAACATTTGCTTTTTTTTGTGGCATAGCCAAATTTTATTTTGGTAGCATCTTAAAAAATGATCAACACTCTCTCTCTATATATATATATATATATTTATATATATATATATATATATATATATATATATATATATATATTAGAAATAGTTTATAGATTTAATCTATCTATTTCTTCAGAAACATACATTTTTGTGTTTGCTACTACAAAAAACTTGGACATGATTAGATTTTTGTAGAGGTTAACAATTCATGATTTAGGCTTAGAGCCTCGTCCACGTGTAATGCGTTTGTGCTTGATTTCGTTTGTTATACTTATTTCGATTCCATACCTTTATATTTTTCATTGACTTGTTGATTCGATATTTATTTTATTTATTTTTTTCCCATTTGCTTGAGGATTAGTTGATTTTTACTTTTGTTTTGTAAGCCTGTTAGATAGTTGAATTTAGCTTAAGTTTTACTTTTTTTGTTTCCATACCTTTTAATTTGGTTGATTTTCTGTAACTTGATAGCTTGTGTTTTGTATTTTTTATCCATTTGATTGATGATTTGCTGTATTATATTTTATTCTGTGGGTGTTTTTAAAAATGTTAGGTTTATCGTGTTACATCTTCTTACTTTTCGTTCATTGGATTTTCAAACTTCTATTATTATATATATATATATATATATATATATATATATATATATATATATATATATATATATATATATATATATATATATATATATATATATATATATATATATAATTATATATATATATATAAGACATGAAATTAAAATATATTTCCAAGGATCTGAGAAAAGGCCGCGTGTGTGAAGAACCCATTTTCCTGGTGTATACTATGACGGTATTCGGAAGCCTTTTGAAAGATCCCATTACATAAAATATTTCTTGAAATGTCTATAAATGTGGAATTTCTTCAAAACAACTAGTTATGTCATTTTAGAATTTTGCTAATTTATTTTCTTGAATAAAAATAAGTATAAAGTGATTCTGCACATGACTCAATTAATAAAAATATTTTTTTTTAAATTTTGCTGTTATCCAGTCAAAACAGCCTCCATATTTTTAGTATAACCATTATTTTTTTGAACACTTTAAAAGTGAAATTCAATACTCCTTAGACATACAAAAAAATGAATGTGCTTCAAATGATCTGAAAGAAGGGCACGTGTGGCTATAGATTCCTCTCAATCGCTGACATTTAAGACAGCATTTGAAGCGACTTCGAATGATGAACAGCCGCACAAAGTACTCTACAAATAATTCAAATACAATGGAATGTCTGAGGAACAGCTATTCATATGATACTGACATGTCATTAACTCGAATTGTAATGCAAAATTATCAATAAAAAGCTTAAATATTTCCTCTATTTTGAAAGAAGTCCCATCTTTAATATTTTAAAAAAATTACTAAAAACGGCAAATAATTCAAAAACTCGAATTCATTAACTCGAATTGTAATGCAAAATTATCAATAAAAAGCTTAAATATTTCCTCTATTTTGAAAGAAGTCCCATCTTTAATATTTTAAAAAAATTACTAAAAACGGCAAATAATTCAAAAACGGTTCATTTTAACAACTTCAGGAGGATTTCATTGGCTTTCTTTTAACGGTTCATATAAGCATATAATAAAAAATTAAATTTACTTTCACGTGGAAAATTATAGATACAATAGCGATTCCATGACAAATTTTGGTAATTAGGTTGTTATGTATATAAAATATGATTAATGATATAGTATACTAACATTGATGTAATATGGTAAGTATAATTACTTTCCTTATATACTTAATATAATGTATAAAGAAAGTATTGTAACGGAGATGCCTTTTTGTATGTGTGATTGTGGAGACGATATCTCACAAACTGATAAAGCGATTCAAATGAATTTGGAACAAAGAAATTTAGTACCCATTGAGTTTAAACGTAATCGAATGTTCGACCCCCCCCCCCCCCCACACACACACACACTTTCGAAAGAAATGCCGAATGAAATTTTGAAAAATCATCAAAATTTCAAACCTTCAATAAAGTTACGTAAATAATCCTATCATAATAAACAACCCTATCTTAAATCCTATCTTAAATACTCTTATTAACATAAACTTTAAAACGCTAGCATGAACCGTTCTCGAGATAATGCCCATTCTTCAAATAAATTCAGCAAAAATGTACATAAAATTGTAAAATAATGTATTAACTGCTGTTAAATATATTCACATTTCAGATTTTATATTACGAGCTTATTTGTTAACATCATTCTGGTAGATCTAGTTCGTTCCATCCACAAGAGAAGGTACTTAGGGTAATTATTTTGTATTTTGACACCTAAAAATTCATCAATAATCATTTATCTACTATAAAAATAACCAATTTTTTATCCGTAAGTATTGGCGTCATTTTTGCGCCGAATTTGGCGGAAAAGCGCCAACTCGGCAACTTTTTTAAATGTTTCCAAATTAACTTAAATGACTCCAAATTCATAACAGGAAAGATCAATCACGTATAAAGCATTGATTTGAAACACTTTCCAACTGCAATGCAATTTTATTTAAACATCTCTAAAATGCGATACATTTATTGGTGATATTTTTAAAATTATCACAATACTACAATTTATTATATTTGAAAACTTCAACAAAAATAAATGAGCTTTATTCAAATAACGTCATCTAAATATAAATCGCCTGGCTCTCTACATAAAAGCAGTGAAAATTTCATTCACAAACCTTTTTCCATTCCCTTCATTCAGCGGCGATATTTTTAAAATTATCAGAATACTACAATAATTTATTTTACTCAAAAACTTAAAATCATGGAGGTAGAAGTACTGTATTTAGGTAAAAGTACTGTATGTACCATGCTTAAATCTTCATAGAAACAGGAAATAGAATGGTCTCCTTCTTTATGTAAAATCAACGAATGTTTCATTCATTCCACCTATATTGCAGACTCCACAGCTAGATAATTTTGCGTTAAAGAAATTCAGCAATTCTTATACAACACATTCTACATCATTATCTGTTTGCATTATCCATACGTGACGATCAGGCTTCGTTGTAGAAATAATCGAAGTTTGATGATCATTTAAACTCACAAATATTGTAATTACGTTGTCACCGTATGTAGATGCCCAGAAAAAAATCAGTAAAGTGATTTTAGGAACGATGCAACACTAAGTATAAATTAAAAATAACTCTAAAAATCATGATTTTGACACAAGATGGATGGAATTAATCATTTAAACTCAAATATATAGTAATGGCGCGGTTTCAGAATATATATGCACAGAAATTAAGCAAAAGTTAAGTGGTTTTAGGACGGATACAACACTAAATATAAATTAAAAATAACTTTAAAAACCACGATTTTGACGCAAGATGGATGCCATGTTTTATTTTGAAGTGGGTCACGCAATCTCTTCATATGATATAGGTGTAATTATTATTTTAATTTTTATTTAAAAAACTACCGAATATATTTTGCTGATTTTTTTTACATTTTTAAGAGATCATATGTATATTTCCTAAAACTTTCGAAGCAATTTGTGAATTTTAAATTCATTTAAAAAATGCTTGAAAAATTAGGTCCCGTAGGATTCAATGTATTTCATTTTTGCAACCCAGGTTCAATCCAAAACTAATTGGTTGATATTATTCATTTATATTCCCATAGGTCCCACAGACCGTCAGAACAACATACTAAGATTTCATTTTGATAAAGTCTTTTTTACGGCAGTTATTGTGCTAACGGACAAACAGACAGATAAACTGATAGACAGGATGAACAAAGCCGTAAACACTTTTTCCGCTATGTTGTAAAGTATTAAAATGTGCCCAAATTCATAAAAATGCCGCCAAATCGATCAAAATGACTACTAATGAAAATTCAATATCTTGGAAAGAATATAAATTCTACCATAAGGATAACACATTTCTCTGTCCATTCATTCGTAATGTCACCAAACTGTCACTAAAATAAAAAATGTCATCAAATAAAAATATCACCAAATTGATAGACTTAATGCTAAATGAGATTTAATGTTTTTCAAATTTTGATTTCCGGCATATGACGGGTATATAAAAAGAATATAAAAATGTATATAAAAAAGATAATCTCTCCGTTTGTCTGTAAGTCTGTGCGATACATTTGGTGAGTTTGGCAAATAACCTAGTTAAATATCGCCAAAATTGAAAAAATAGCGCTAAGTTAACGAAAATGACGACAAATTGGTGAATTAATTATTTAAATATTTTAACATATGTATTTCATTGCTTATTGAGGATGCAATATTGATAATTATCAATTTTAGAGTTGCGTGAAATATAAGTTATTTGGGCACCTGGAAGTAGTTTTATATGTTGTCATCCAGAAAAACTCCAAATGTACAATAAATTCAACGTTAAAAACACAGTGCCGTGGACCTCATATATCATTTTTTCACTGTAAATTAAGAAAACTTGTTGCATTATATAATGAAAGTCATGTGCCGCCAACAGCAGATTTTTGTTTCTTTATTTGGCGAAAAGATGGTTTGGGGGAAAGATGGTAGTTTATGCGTTACCAGCTTACCGACCCACAGACACTATAATAAAATCAGTTTATTGATTGATATTCATGGATGCTCTAAATATTTACATTTATTAAAAAGTTTCCTGAATTAAATTTGTTAAAATTTTTCGTCTGATATCTGTATATTTTGAAGTGTATTTAAAATACTTATCTGCTGCAAAACACTACAAACAGCGATCTATAGACATTTCAGCTGTCTAACATTATTCCGAGTAAATAGATAAATAAAATGAAGAATATATTTTAAAAAAGTATTAACATTTAAACTATGCAAGAAAAGTTAAATCTATGCAAGTAAACGTCATTTAATTTTTTGATAGTTTAAAATAATATTTAAGCATTTATTAATTGAATTAGCAAAGTACACTTCATTTTCACACCAAATATTTTAACTACATAATGTCTTTAGGTAAAAAATGTTTTTCTTACGGCAAATTCTTACTTCTTTTATTCCAAGATTTATCTTCTCAATGAAATTTTCGAGATTATTAATTATGACGAAATAACTCGAGAAAAAAAACCTACCAAAGAAAAATCGAAATCGAAAAATTTTTTCATTCATATCCGGGTTCTATTCGTCCTTTGTTTTCAAAAATATAGAGGATACGTTATGATTAAATTTAGTTTTCTAGAATATTTTTAATATACTTTTTTCACACTCCGTGTAACTTTTCCTGTTGAAATTCGCTTTTTAAAGCATGCTAATTTTTCTTCGCCGAGTTACAAATTTGCTTGCAAAAGTGTAAGACTTTTTTTCTTAAAAATGAGCGAGTTTGCTATGTTCCAAGTTGTGAAGCGGAAAATGTGGAGATAAAAATTATTTCTTAAGCTTACTGACTAGTATTAGACACGAAAAACGAGTTATTCTTTTCATTTTATTTTGTTACATTCATTCTTATTTTGGATGGCAGTAAATTAATTGCCACATGCAACATTTGGAGTTCCATGAACTGAAGTCTCATAAAAATGTAAGCGTTATCGTATTACTTAAAATTTCTTTTTCCCCATTATCAATAACAAATTTTACCCTAATTTAGTTCTAAATTGCAAAGATAGTATTGTTAATACGTTACTATTTCACATTATAATTCATTAAGTATAGATTATATTTAACAAAAATTTAACTTTTATTAAAGTAGATTTGTTGTTACCTTTATTGCATTTTATACAATAAATTTAACAAACAGTTAAATTTAATAAATTGAATTTAATTTTCTCGTCACTTTGAAGAATATACATTATTTATTAAATCATAATTCCAAAATTTCATCAGAATACCATCAAATTTAGAACTGTCACAAAAGGCCATAATTCTTATTTTACTACTGCTCGTAAAGTATTACTCATTTCTGTGAAAGAACTAAATGACAGTTTCCCATATTCTCGATCTAATTATTTTATTCCAGATAATAGTAAATTTCGACATAACAAATTGCTTTTAATAGATGATATTGTTGGTTTAGAAACCTCTGATTTTAAAGTTCTCTTTAATAATATTGACATTCAAGATCTTTATAATATCACTTCTCAATGTATTTGTTCCTGTACATGATGACCATATTTAAATAACAAGTTTTCTAAAACATCTGAACTTTATTTTTAATAATTATGTTTCAGGGAAATCGCATATATTTCCAAGTATCAGGTGTACGGCAAGGTGGATGTAGTATTGGTATACTGGCTAATTTATATCTATATCATTACGAACATTATTTTACATCTTCCATCTTCCAAATATATAGGTATGTTGATGATCTGTGTAGTTACCTCGGAATTAAATAATATCCAAAAAGATTTCTATCCGGAAAATCTGGAATTGTTGCCTAATGAACCTCCTATTAAGCCTCCTGTTAACATTCTGGATTTATATCTGCGTATTGATTCTTCAAATATAATTATTTATGATTTATATGATAAGATTTTTTTTTAATTTTAATATAAATAAATTATTACCTTTTACTCCATGTAATTCGGTTCAATTATTTCGTAATGTCATTAAAAATCAGTTATTTCTATAATATATGGATTATCTAATAAAAATGTTTACCAATTACATATAAATACCCTTATTCAACCCAGAAAATTTTATTACTGCTCATTAGTTTTTGGTAAATAGTATAATAAATAAGTTTAGGGTGACTCACCTTTATGAAATCAAACTTAATTTGGTGTTATCATCACTGCAGTTATAATTTCTCTACCTGCTGCAATTAATTAGCAATTGCTAGTTTTGGTTTTTATTTCTGAGTTTGCTGCATTTCGCAATACATGCATTTTCTAACAGGTCATTCTGCTAGGAGATAATGCATTGTATCTATGATTTATCTTTTGAAACTTAAAATTCGTTTAACATATTAAAATTTATATTTTTATATTATTCTCATTAGTATTAATTTTGTTAATGTTTTACATTTTGTTGGTTTAAATAATAATCATTTTCTATATGTAAGTACTAGGCAATTGTTGTATTTTGACTGTTGTATATCTAGTGGATTTCACTACTTTTTCTTTTCATTGGAATTTCTATTAAAATTTATATTTTTATATTATTCTCATTAGTATTAATTTTGTTAATGTTTTACATTTTATTGGTTTAAATAATAATCATTTTCTATATGTAAGTACTAGGTAATTGTTGTATTTTGACTGTTGTATATCTAGTGGATTTCACTACTTTTTCTTTTCATTAGAATATCTATTTTCTTAAGTTTAGCAACACTGGTCTTTATTTTACCTAACTCTTTATGATTGGAACTGTCTTTAGACTTCATGTACATTAAGAATTTGGAAGATGTCCATCTCCACACTTATAGGTATGTTTTCTTTCACTTTTGCATCTTTATCTTACATTCTATAATTTATAGTACTTTGAGGTGTATAATGGCTTTAACGAGGCCATTATACACCTCAAGGAGGTCATTAAATGAAAATTACTATTTAATGGTAATGTTTTGTATACACCTCCTGACGATTTTACAATTTCATTGCTTCCATTCCATTGTTATTCATTTTCTGTTAACAATTAGTTTTAAACGATACAGTTTGTTTTTAGGTTTTCATTTTGATGACTTACATTCTCATGAATTTTATCTAGAAATCAAAGGAATTCTTTTGTTTGTATTGGGTGTGCAGGGTCCAATTCAAGGAAAAGGCCCTGCTATTTCGTTCCGGTAGCTCAACGGTAAAGCATCGGCTGGTCAGTTCGGAGATCCAGAGTTCGATTCTCGGTTAGGGCAACAAGGTACTTTACAATGGCGCCAAAAGAAAATCAACCTGTAGGTTAGTGCAAAAAATGTCGAAGGTCTAAAATTGATCCTAGTACGACTAGTATGTGTTCAGTGGACTCTGGCAGATTGGGCGCCGATTTGAAATTAAGAGGATAACTACCACGTAGGATACTAACCTGGGTAAATGTAGTAATAACAGGGGGCTAACTGCGGTAAAAGTAGCAGGAGGAAAGAACATACTAACCATAAGAACTTGTTATTTCGTCCCAGTAGCTCAACGGTAGAGCGTCGACTGTCCTGTTCGGAGATTCAGGGTTTCATTCCCGGTTGAGGCAGCAAGGCTAGTTACAGGTGCTTTAATATGCTTCTTCTATTTTCTACTTTAATCACTTTAGTTAACACACGCAGCTATATATATATATATATATATGTGTATATATATATATATATATATATATATATATATACGCATATATATGTATATATAGTATATATACATATATATATATATATATAGTATATATACATATATATATATATATATATATATATATATATATATATATATATATATATATATCAGAATGAAAGCCAAGACATATATCTGTTGCATTCTAATTTTGAGAGGTAATCTATTTTTGTATACTTTATTTGCTATAACCAATATGTCATATAGTGGAAAATGAAGAAATCAACAGACCTCGATGTATATCTAATAAATGTTTCAGTAGCTTCGTATAAAAGAAAATGTCACCGAAATCCCAGGAGACAGTCCTGTGGCTACTGCCAGGCTCATTTTGTTATTACTGGGAACTTTTTATATATCTAACATAATCATGTAAGGTATATTTTTGGCAAGGCCAAACTGCGACTTTCGTCTGTACAGTTAAAATAATTTTAAATACAAGAAATTTAATACTTAAATTATATATATATATATATATATATATATATATATATATATATATATATATATATATATATATATATATATATATATATATATATATATATATATATATATATATATATATTATATAATATATATATATATATATATATATATATATATATATTATATAATATATATATATATATATATATATATATATATATATATATTATATAATATATATATATATATATATATATATATATATATATATATATTATATAATATATATATATATATATATATATATATATATATATTATATAATATATATTATATCTATATATTACATATATATATATATATATATATATATATATATAAGGATATAAACAAGAAGAAAAAATAAGCGAGAACAGGAGTGACCATATGATTTGCATAGAATGGCTGGGGTGGATTGCGACACCCCTTTCCCGCTTAAAGCAGCTTTTACGACCCGGGCAACGCTCACGGCACCAATGTAACTCAATGGTCAATCTCCCACATGTGCAAAGACAGAAGCACCCGAACGGACAAAAGAGCAAAGATGGAACCAAGCATGGAAGAGATACACCTTACTATCCAGCATGAAAACACAACATTTTATAAGGGAAAGTCGCACATGCGCGAAAAGACTTCAAGATGATAGGATCGCAGATATGAAAATATATATGATTAAGAATTCTCATTTAGAATCAAACAATGTACAATTTCTTTCTTTGAAAAAGGAATAGTAATAATGTTGTAAAAAATATCTAGGGTAATTTCTTTTTAATGCATTATTTATTATTTTATTACATTCATGAATGCAGTCTTTTTTAAAGTACTGTAGTTTCTGTTTCTTCTGAAGTACCCGATAATAATATTTCTGAATATATTTTTAGTGAGGTTTGAATTCCAATCAATAATATTATTAATTTTGATATTGTATGAATTTATCTTGTCGTGTATGGTTGTATAAATTCCATACTGTTGGTGCTTTCTTATTGACAAATCCAGGAAGTCTGTCGATCCATCCTCATTGATCGGGTTTTCAATTAAGTCCAATTCCCTTGGGTAGAATGCAAAATCTATGTCAGGGGTGTTTGCATAACCCCCTAATATCACATCGTCAACATAACGGAAATAAGGTATTTCCGATAATAGATGGGTTCCTCTTTCATATTTGGATAGATAAATATCCGCCAATATTGATGAGCATGCACCACCCATGGGTATGCCTTTGACCTGTTTGTAGAAATGCATACCGTCATATAGT
Source organism: Amaurobius ferox (assembly GCA_951213105.1). Taxonomy (NCBI): domain Eukaryota; kingdom Metazoa; phylum Arthropoda; class Arachnida; order Araneae; family Amaurobiidae; genus Amaurobius; species Amaurobius ferox. The sequence continues at coordinate 161,710,975 of OX578133.1, forward strand.
ATGTTTTCATTTAAAACCAACTCAATCAAATCCAAATATCTTCTGAGAGTTATATATGGTTTTAAATTATACTCTTCATGTAATTCTTTCAAGATAAAAAAAAATAAAAATACAATTCAAGTAATATTAACATCACCATAGAAGCAAATTCACGGCCATATATATATATATATATATATATATACAAGGTACATAATTAAAGTCCCCCTATTCAGTGCTGCATACAGCCGTAACTATTCATCCGAAAATTATGAAACTTTGGATACCCATTAATATAGGGATGGGAAATACATTTAGCGAAAAATAATTTTAGTTTCAAATATCGGCACTAGAGGGCGTGTTTCTATTTTTATAAACAATTACACATTTAGGTACATTATTGACTTAGCAACTCATGACTTAGCAAGCAACTCATGTGCGATATGATGACAACCATTGTCAGCTACCCTCTGAAGTCTCAAAATAGCATATTCAAGAGTCAAGCGCAATGAGTATCTCGAAATATTTAGCAAATGGTGCAGAACTAACTCAGAATTTATGAACATTAGAATTGTTCTGAAATTAAATTTGTATAGCATAAAACATGAACGTTCTCTAATCAGTGATTAACAAGTAGTTAAGTTGAATGTTAAATCAATCATAAGCTTAAAACATTACACATATATTGCAATCCGGCCGTCCAAATAGTTGCTCAAGTCCTCAGGATGAGTAGGACGGTCAGGGTCTTCAACATATATTGCAATAGAGTCCGAGAAAAACGCTCTCTAAATGTAAATCTTTATCCACGTGGTTCGAGACCAGCTTAAAAAACTCAACCCCAGACAAACAAGTCTACCTCGTTTCCAAAAGGTGGCAATACATTGAAAATGAAAACATAACACATGGTTACTTTATCCACCACTGCCCTTTACTTATAAAATAATTTACTTATAAAATGAAATTTACTTATAAATAATTAGTTTTATTTTGTGGTGTTAAAATTTAGAATGCATTTGCCAGCATTTTCAATTTTTTTTTTATTTACAATGCCAGTACCCATGTTACTGAATTAGCAACGTCTTATTTTCTTCATGGAATGTTTGATTATCATGTAGGTCAAGTGATATTGGATAAATTATGCTACGTTTAAATAGTTTTTCATGCACATTATCTGTGAAGATAATTTTTGTAACTATTTTTATAGAGGAATTAAAATAAATCTTTTTAAAGAATTTTTAGAGGAAAATATCATTCATAATGATATACGAATATTTTCTGTTATATATGCTAATTATTTATGAAAAAACCTTTACACTTAATTTGTTACTATTTGCAAAATAGATAAACATTAAACTGTTATTTCAATTTATCAAGTATTTGCAAATTATATATTTTATGAGAGTTATATACAGCTATATATAATTGTCATAAAAGAATACCTCACCGTATCTTTCAATTTATTCTACCATTTTAAACAACAAAGTTTAATTCCAAGTGCATTATTTTGACAAATGAAGCACCCATACATCTATTTGTATGTAATTGCCGTTTGTATGCGTTAACTCCCCTTCCTAATCAACACGCAAACCCCGCTATAGCAAAAGCACTTCTCAGGAAAGGTTATCACCCCACTCTGTTTTGCTCTTTCAGAAATCTCATTCGCAGAGCACAAAAGGCCGGCAATTCGATTTGAAGAGACACAAAACTTCGGCAATATCTCCTCGCGCGAATGAATGGGTCGATGAAAAACCTCACCATAAAATATCGCCCAATCGCAGTCGCCTCTCATTTCCCGCTGTAATCTGGAAACAACAGCTTTTTGGTCAATATTGGAAGGCGCACATTTATAACGTCCCCGAAACGTCCATTCTCATCCTGGCCGCGAAATAGATGACAGCATAAATATCAGCAGCATTCTCGCAAACTCTGGAATCGTTTGTTTTCGGAAGCAATTTCTTTCCCATTGGTCCGCAGGCGGGCCGCATGCTGGCTGTGGGACGTCATTTAAGCGGCTGCGGACCACTAATTAAGGCTGATTTATGAGTACTTAGAGGCGGCGTCGAAATGTTTCAGAAAGGGAATCTGAAAACTAGAGTGAAATCAAAATTAACCACGGTTACTTCCATGCCAATTTTGTAAGGAACGGTAGTGGACAAGGAAGCTATTAAAATTTAAATCGGAAAGGTTTATATATGAATTGTTTAGCACCTTGTATGTAATTAAATACAAATAATTACACACACACACACACACACACACACACATATATATATATATATATATATATATATATATATATATATATACTGCTTTTCTATATATACTGGCATTTAAAATGTAACTATATATTTTAAAAGTACATTTGGGTGCAAGCGAAGTAGAATTTTATCTTGTGATATATTTCATATCACCTTTAACTTAAAAAATGTAATTTGAGAATTTAAACAAGATCCTTTATATATTTTTGTTTTGTATATATATATATATATATATGTATATATATATATAGTAACTTAGTCGGTAGGTATGTTATGTCACCGTATAGCTTTTAAATTATTGATTTAAACTTCATATATTACTTAAAATGAAACACAAATCATTAGAATAATTCGAATAAATTATTTACATGTACAATAACATATTTTCAGGGATCAAGAATAAAGTAGAGTGTTTTCTTAATTATTTTTGTCACCCAATTATTACTTTCATCACTCAAGAGAAAATTAATCTGACAGGAAGCTTTCGTTGGATTATCACTGTCAAGATCGCAATGATATTTGGTAATGCTCTTAGAATGAAACATTTATTTTTCATCTGGCAAGTAATAGGGTGATGAACATACTACGAGTAAATATTTTTAACAATTCCAACAGCAAATTTTTAAAGCTTTAGTTGTGCCAGCATATCCCTTTCGAAATTTTGTTTGCATTCTACACTTTAGTCGTACTGTAAAAACTGAGAAAGTTGTTTACACCACCTGGTAAAATATAAATATAGATTAAATACAAACATATTCACAACACTGTGTTTTCAATATTGTGTGCTTCATCTGCCTAAATATGAAGTAATATATTCATTATTTTCCGCCGCACGGGCGCAGATTTCTTCAACGTAATTCACTTTCGTGAAATTATTTCGGAACTAACGGCACATATACCGACAGCACGATCACTCAAACACTGTTCAACATCACACAAATGTAATGAAAGCGAAAGAGTCTTTAATTTGTGTCATTATTTAAAAAAATCGAATAATACACTCCATTTCGTTTTCACATATAAGTTCTGGGCTTTTAACAACGCTCTTGATTCTGACATATTTGCATTAATTGTGCAATAATTGTTGAGGAGTATTGCAGAAATTGTTGAGTAGTGTTGCAGTAATTGTTAAGCAGTATTGCAGTAATTGCTGAGCAGTATTGCAGTATTGTCCTTTCTGGATATGTGTCGTTGGTCGTAAATAATATTAAGGAAAGATAGTAAGAGGGATAGTTGAGGTTTGATACTTTAAGTCTTGCTTTAACAACATTTTCCAACAGATGACATCATATATTCTGCATGCATGATTGAAATAGAAATCTGTGTATGATACTCATATAATCTAGAACTGAAAAGCAAAGAACATGAGTTTAAATTTGGAAGTTTTGAGTCTTCTAAGAATAATTGTGGCATTTACTTCCTTAAGTTCCTTTTAATTTACTCCTTAAATTTACTATTTTAGTTTTTAATTAACTTCTTAAATTTTCACATAACCTGTATATTTTTCTCAATGTGGAATTAAATTGAATACTTATTGCTTTGAAATTCAGACATGTGTGAGTTGCATTTTATTTAATTTTTTTTAAATAAAAATATAACAAACCACATGGATTATGTAACCCAAATATCGGTGAGATTTGATACGATTACAGTGACTCGATGCAACTGTTATAACTTAAAACAGAGAACTTATTAATTGTAAACAATTAATTTTTTAAAGGATAAGTATACTTTACAATTTGAATTATAAATATTATTCATATAAGCTTTGCGTTTACTACTTGCGTCCCTGTCTTGAGAGAGTCCCGACATTAAAAATTAATTGTTCCAGTCAGATGTTGGTTGTAATTGTTCCAGTCCGATATTACATTTTCGTACTAGCAGCTTCATTATTGTTTTTCAAACGTCATCTACAGACTATATATTGCACTTACCAGGCTTACACTTCATTCTTGTGGAAAGGTCATTTTACCGCCTATCAGTATCAATTTTAAAAAGTAATTGCTAAAAAGTTATTATTTTATATAGTCATCATACACTCAATGCTCAAAGTTATGTCACAATTGTTTTCAAAATTAGTTACATTCATTTTGAGCGGTCACTGTCCCCTTAAATATAATTATTTGATACTAGCAGTACACCCGTTGTTCGTACAGATTGTATAATATAAAGAACTTAAAATTCACAATTATGTACAAACTACTATAGTGTTTTAAATGACAATATTATTCAAAGCATTATATTAAAATATTTAAATTAATGCCCCTGAAAAGAAGTTTAAGAAAATCTGTTACCGCTATACAAAATCATCTTCACGGGCAGATCTAAAGAATAAAAATATCCTGATCCCGTTTGTAAATAAATTTACAACAAACATCAAATCGAATCAATATATGTCAAAATGAATGTGCTACAATTGTATTGAAATATATAACAGTACTACGTATATCCTTGTAGATTAGAAGGTATATCCGTACTGCAATATGTGAGTTTGAAAATCTTTGCCACAATAAAACAAATGACGTAATGCAATATCTATTATCCCCTCAATCTTTAAGGCTATAATTGATTCCAGTATATGCTACTATTTGTTATTATTCCAATATTTGCCAAAATTAAACAAATAACATATTAAATAGAAAATATCAATAATCCCAGGATTAATTAAACATGCAGGCCGTAAATGATATAATACAGTCAAAGATGCAATTTTGATAAAATATATTTTATATACATTATTTCATTATTTAAATCGGAAAAGATTTAATAAAAATTATATGCCGCATAAACACATTGGATTTAAATCCGTTGCTAAAGGACATGATATCATTTTCTTCAAATAAATTTACGGGGAAATATCGTCTGCATAATGCTATGTCTATGGAAGGTTTAACTGTGTGTTTTTAATTAATATCTAGATAACCTCTGGTCCTAGAAACTTGAAACATAGACTAAATCTTAAGTGCTGCTATTCCAAGTCCACCCACAAAATTTCATGGAATTCGGTTCAGCCGTTCTTCCGTAAGCATAAGACAAACAGACAAAAAGACAGACAGATTTTCAATTTTATTTATATAGATGTATATGTGGTGACTACGAATGCGCCATATTCTGCATATTTATTTTAGTAACGAGTTTTCGCTCTTTGGGGTGCTATAAATAGATCTAGAACTCACTTAATTATTTACATACTTTTCAACTGGTATGATATATCACCTTATTCATTATGTTCTTTCAACTTATTATCTCTGTTTGACATGTGTTTAACTAGTGATTTAAAAACCCTCATATTTTGTAGAATCACGAGAGTTCGTTTGCTTGAGTTTCCTTAGAAAGTATTCTCCATTGCGAATCAAAATATATCAAAGTTTTACGAAGTTGGTACTTTTCCTATAATATTAGAGTATGCAAAATGAAAATAATGCGATAGATTAAAACATTTGAAAGTGGAATTTTGATGGATTTGGGAGTTTTGAGCTGTCCTGAATATAAATCAATCATTTACTTCAATACCTGAAATTGTCTGTGTTATACTAAGGGTATTTAAATGAAGTAATTAAATGGAATAAAATGCTTATGTTCATTTCAATTAATGAAGGTCAGATGACTTTTACTTTTTGGGGGGAAATGGATGGGAGGGGATATAAATATAGGGCCTTAAGTGTCCCTTTCAAACAGTTTGCTTGGAACATTAAGAAAAATTATAAAAAAATGTGTTTTTTAAAATCATTAAATAAATATGTCTTTTATATGTAATGTTTAAGGTAAATGTTAATGGTAATAATTATAATGCACAAGCATGCACCATTTTTGAGATTACACGCTTTTGGTCTAGAACGTAAAAATGAAAAAATACATAAAATAAAATTCCTTAAAAATAAATATGCTTGATATTATTAAATTAGTGTGTGCTTTGTAAGTGATTTCGACAAAAATAAAAGATACACCGTTGATTTTGAGTTATCACAATATGTTCTAGATATGTTAGAGATTTTACTTTTTGACAGAAAGCATAATATCTCTCGAAATGAACAATTGGAATATTTAAATGAATGAATCAAATGGAATTAAATGCTTTTGTTCATTTCAATTAACGGACGTCAGTGGATTTTTACTTTTTTTTCGGGGGGGGGGCGAGAATATATATAAAGTCTTAAATGTCTGTAAATTTTTCGAACAGTTTGTTTCAAACATTAAGAAAAATTACAAAAATATAATGTCAAAATTGTTTAATAAATATTCCTTTTATATGTATTGTTTAATTTAAACCTGAATGGTATTAATTATAGTACACAAACATGCGGCATTTTTTAGATTACACGTTTTTGATCTAGAATGTAAAATGGAAGAAATAAATGAAAAAAATTCTTAAAAATAAATATGTTTAATAGTATTAAATTAGTGTGTATTTTGTAAGCAATTTTAACAAGAATCAAAGATGCACAGATGACATGAGTTATCACAAGTTGTTCCAGATATATTAGAGATCTTACTTTTTGATAGAAAGCATATCTCTGGAAAAAAATTGAATTTCACTAAATTGAGTATGATTATCATTTTTAATCGGTAACAAGAAAATCCTATTTATTAATTTTAAGAGAAATCGTATTGTAATCAAACTGTATTTTGTGTTAATGATTCATCATTATAACTAAATATGATAATATAAAAGAAAATTTATTTGTTGGAAACATCAGGCTATTTTTCAATGTTGAACTTTTTATAGCTCAAGAAATATTTAAACTAGAATTATGAAATTTGAGACAACGTTTGCTTAGATTTGTGTGGACGAGCGTTTTTTCATTAAAGCAATTGCTGTGATTTTATCAAAATATCCTGAATACAAGATAAATGCCCTTATTTCCTTCAATAAAAATATTTTTTTTTCGCAAATCAAGCGATTGAATTTATAATTGTATCAGAGTTATGAGATTGAATTTTTTTAAAGTTACAGATAAAATATATTTTAATTTATTCTATTTATTTATTTTACATAACATATTCGCATCCAACAAAAGAAAAACTTTTCTGCAAATATTTCTGAATAAGGCTATTAAAAATATTTAAAATAAAAATTTCTTGTCTTGGACCCACTTAAAATTATATAAAGTAAAATCTATAACAAATAAAATTGTTACTTTTACTTAAAAAATATTTCTTTCTATAGACTAAATGCAATTAAAATATATTTTGTCCATATAATAAAAATTATTATACTGTAATTTTGTGAGCTTATTCAGTTTAAATAGAAATATATTTAAAAAAATAACAAGTACTGTTTTATGCTAGAAAATATATTCACAAATAATAAGGTAGTTTGGGAAAATCGAAGCGAACACGTGCACATTTTTGAGAGGTATCGCAGTCAAATAATGTGGAAACATATATACCCACCAAAAAATGGATTTCTATAAAATATAACAACCAAGTTCACTTTCTTCTATTTAGACGCTATTGTACCCATAAACAACAATTTCCCCCCACATTTCACAATATATCGATCGAACAAAGATTTTATATTTCTATTGCTAATGACAAGCTTTAATTGGTATGAGAAGTTATATTCCATAAAGAAGGAATGTTTCTTTACTAAGTCAGCCCAGCTTCATTGATCAGGAATCTTTTATAGTTTTATGAATTGATCCCTCGACCGTCGAGTTTTATTGATCTCCCATTAATCATACACAACTGACTATTTGCGCTAGAATTTGAGGGGTGAAGAAGTGCGCTCAAAAAGGAGAAAGCTTTATATTTGAAAAACTGAGTGTTTTTTAAACTTTACCCTATGAAATGAAGTCGATTCTTTTTTATTTCTTGTGCGCCTTATCACCCAGTCTCTTAATACTTTACCTCTTCTTCTAAGTGTTTGTCATTTTCGATACTTGGGTTTTCATGTTTTGAAATTTATGGAATTGAATGATGCAATTCCAGTGTTCTAATAAGTCTGATTAAATGTCAATTTGATAATATATATTTAGTGGAGATGCAGATCACGAGAAGAATATATATATATACATATACAGTGAAACCTGTCTATAACGATATTGTCTATAACGATGAACCTGTTTATAACGATATTTTCCACGGTCCCGGCGGATTTCCTATAATTTTAGTGTATATCGAACTTGTCTATAACAATAATTTGTTTTTGAGTGAACCTGCATATAACGATAATTTTGCATATTTCAAACTTTTTTCGTGTCCAAGACTTTTTGGACTTTGGAATAAGACTTTTACAATGGCAGACTTGACACAAAGGCAGTTCATCCTAAAGGGGAATAATGTTCTATGTACCGACTTTTCGAACAACAAAAGTGATTCCCATTACTTTCCCTCGAAGATTGACACAATGGGTGGAGGGGGAGTGCGTGCACAATGTGATAGGGACCACCTTCTAAGAAATTGTGATCAGTTTGCCTTTAGTGAATGGTTATTGTTCCAACTTAGCCACCTGTTTGTCACGTGATTTATGTCCATCTTTTCTGTACATACCGTATCACCTGCATAAAATCGACAAATCCAAACTTGTTTGCTCGTTAAATTCTTTCACAGCGATAGGATATGTGTGACTTTTCGTGTTAAAAGCTCTTGTATGTACGCAGTGTTAGTACGGTAGTGTGTAGTGTCGAAAATGGCCCCAAGAAAAGCGATTACTTTTCAGGAGAAATTAAAAGTAATCAAAGATATCGACAGTGGGTTAAAACAAGTGGAAGTTTCTAAAAAATATGGCATCCCTCAATCAACAATTGCGACGTTTTTAAGAAAACGAAAGGATATCGAGGAGGCTGAAAAAAATGGAAAGATAGATTTGAAGCGTAAACGTATGAAAGGTGCTTTGAATGAAGATGTTGACACAGCAACCATTAGGTGGTTCCAGGAAATACGAGCACAAAATATCCCAATAAATGGACCACTGATATGTGAAAAAGCAAAAAAATTTGCAACCATGCTAGGAAACGAGAATTTTAAAGCAAGCAATGGATGGCTCGCTTCGTTTCGTGACCGTCACGGAATATCGTTTCAAGTAATTAATGGCGAAGAGAAGTCTGTGCCCATAGATGACGTCGAATCATGGAAGCAGTGTGAATTGAGAAAAATTGAAAAAAAGTATTCTGCTGATAACGTTTACAATGCAGACGAAACAGGATTGTTTTTTCAACTCATGCCGGAGAAGACGTTGGCATATAAGGGAGAAAATTGCAAAGACAGGAAGAAATCGAAAGAGCGACTGACAGTGTTGTGTACAAATGGTATCGGAACTGATAAGTTGAAGCCCCTAGTGATAGGAAAATCTATGAAACCAAGATGCTTTAAAAATGCAAAAAGTTTACCAGTTGATTATACGGCAAACAAAAGAGCGTGGATGACGGAAAAAATATTCAATCAATGGCTACTAGATATTGACAATGCTATGCAAAGGAAAAAGAAACAAATTGCTTTAATTGTAGATAACTGTACTCCCCACAATAATCCGCCAAAAATGAAAAATGTTAAACTCTATTACTTCCTACCCAATTGCACATCAGTTCTGCAGTCGCTGGATTTAGGTATCATTAAATGTGTGAAAGGATACTACAGAAAACGTATGATTGAAAACATCATTTTTAAATTGGGAAACAAGATTGACAAACCTTTTGACATAAATCTTAAACAAGCATGTGACATGATCTCTGGAAGTTGGAGTTCTGTGCAGTCATCTACCATACGAAATTGTTGGCGGAAGGCAGGTTTTAATTTCATCTCGTGCAGTGATGAAGAAGAGTCTGATAGCGATGGGAATTCTCAACAAAATCTTTCTGAAGAAGAAAATTGTGTGCTGCATCTAAGTAATTCTTTGAATGCATTCAAAGTTTCCACAAATATGCACTCTTCAATAAATCCAGAAGACTATTTGAATTTGGATGAAGGTTTATTAGTGTTCAGTGGGAGCACCGATGAGGACATAATTGCAGAACTGAAAGAAAATGATAATGTTAGCGAAGTGGAAGATGAGGAGTGTGGAACGGAATCACCACCCAACATAAGAACTGAAGATGCTGTTAAAATGATCGAAACAATACAGAATTTTATTCATACTTTACCAAATGTTCCAGATGTATATCTGAATTCGATAGAAGGTTTAAAAAATATGTGTATGACGGCTACATTCTCTGCAAAATCCAAGCAAACGAAAATATCGGATTACTTCGCATGTTAAATTTTCTTCGTCCTATTTAAGGATTCGAATTCTGTACGGTACGTATTTCATTTCTGTTATGACGTATTCTTGGTTTTTGAATTAAAAATATAACTCCAATTTCATTTTTATCATTATAATTATCCATTTTTAAATTGCATAATAGAAATGTAGTTAAAATATACGCCGTGTTACATTTTTGAACTGCAATTTGAATCTTCTGATTTAGGTTCATAAGATACTACATATGTTTCATATCTTTTTCCTAATCTGTAATGCATTAATTAAAACTATAAGTTCAACATAATACTGTAGTATTATTCAGTAATGCAAGTTCAACATATATTATTATAATGTCACACCCATGTTAAATAACTTCCATTTTAGAGTGTAGCAAGTTCAGCCCTGTCTATAACGATAAATTGTCTATAACGATATTTTTTCTCGGTCACTAGAGTATCGTTATAGACAGGTTTGACTGTATATATATATATATATATATATATATGTATATATATTGATACACGTTGCCGATGCTAAAATTATCTATAGAAATTGCAACCGTGTCGGGCCCGAGCCTCTTGAACGACTGAATGGGACAGGGTAGTTCTTAGCGACGATTCTCGGTTCTGTTTATCTAAGGACAGTTGCCCTGTGAGAATCTGGAGGCCACTTGGAAATAGGTCCAATCCTCTGCGATTGTTGAACGACATACTGCTGCAGTACCCGACTAGATACCTGCAGACCGTATATATGCAGTACCCGACTAGAAAGTGCAACACCATGAAAGAGAGAAAAGAGTGAGATTATATAGGTCACAGAGACAGGGTTGGTATATATAAATAAGTGATGTTAATTCCAGAAGGATAATGCAATGCAGTAATGGCATAGACAGAGTGATCAGTAGGCAGTAGGACCACTTCTTTTGGCGATACAAGCAGAATCCCTTAGAGGAATAGATGCATGGAGCGTGCGGTTAGTTTCCTGAGGGATGGATGGCCTTATGTCTTCAACCATCCTCCACATGTCGTCCTCTTTTTGAGGCGGGGACAAGACAGTCAAACGATGGCCAATCTGGTCCCATGCATGCTCGATGGGGGAGAGATCTGGAGACAGTGGAGGCCAAGGAAGCATCTGGATACTTTGCAAGACTTGTCACACTGAAGTTTTCGTGTGCGTTCGCGCGTTATCGTGCTGGAAAACAATATTTTGTAATTGCTGAATATATGGCAGTACAACCGGCCGCAGCACGTCATCCAAATATCGTCGTGCAGTCATTGTGTACCTGATAGAAACCAGAGCTGACCGGCTATCGAAGCCAATGGCATCCCAACCCATGAAGCCGCGTTGTCGAGCAGTATGTCGTTCAACAATCGCAGAGGATTGGACCTATTTCCAAGTGGCCTCCAGATTCTCACACGGCAACTGTCCTTAGATAAACAGAACCGAGAATCGTCGCTAAGAACTACCCTGTCCCATTCAGTCGTTCAAGAGGCTCGGGCCCGACACGGTTGCTATTTCTCACGCCGGTGTTATGTCGTCAATGGCAGTCTTCGCAAAGGAGGTTTTGAGTGCAAGCTGCTTTCAGTCAATCGTCGAGAAACTGTTCTCGTTGATATTGGAACATCCAATGTACTCAGCAACTTCTGCAGAATATCGGCAGTCGTCGTTTGTGGGGCCGCTACAGCATGCCTTCGAGTGCGTCAATCAATGCATGCTGAAGTACATCTGGATGGACCTATACCACTGCGACGAATAACATGCCCTTCTTCAATCCATCTTCTCCAAATTCTTTGTACAGTGGGCACATCTACGCATGTTTCTGCGACGATACGCCGGTACGACCACCCAGCCGTACGTAGGCCTGAAATGAATCCACACCCACAGTCGTGCAAATGCTGAAACGGGCTTCGGCATCGTCGGTCAGGCATCTCTTTAACAACATGTGTTTTCTGAAACGAAAAACAGCTCGGTTTCTGTAGACGACAGACAGTAACAACTGGTGGCTCATCTGCCGTTTCTGCCGCTTTCTTCCCGTGTTCTAATCACGTGACCTACTTGCAGTTCAGATTATTTGCATACATCGGTCAGCTGCATTTATCTCACAATTCGCATCATTATACGGCCAAAGCTTGATGATGCAATATTTTCTATCTTGGGGTAGAATATTTAAAATACAAGTGTTTTTGTCATTTAATTTATGAGAATCTATCTAACCGATTTTCAAAATTATTATTATTGTTTTGTTTAGAATAAAAAGGGTGTAGAGTCTAAAGAATTTCCCCTAAAATCACACTCTTAAGGAGGTGGTAGGAAATTCACTAAATTATTTTATTATTATTATATTCATCCTCGATAAGGTCTCTGTGGCATGGTCGATATGCAGGCACCTTTATTATAGAAGGTCTCCGGTTTGCAGTCTTTTTAAAACTGTTGTGCATTTTCCTCAAACAAAATTAGTTTAGAAAAAATTTTACATTTTGTTCAATGACCATCTATATTTAAAAAAAAACATAAACGGTTTTTTTATCACTGAATTTTTGAGAATCTATCTAACCCATTTTCAAAATGAATTTTTTTTTTAAACTGCCAACATTTCTTGAACGAGTAAAAGATCAATAAAAAATACTTTTCCACGGAATAAGGGCAGAAATAATTTGAAGGGTTTTATGCTTCGACATGTTATTTTTTCCCTCTACCTGGATTTAATTTCAAAGAGCAACTTAGAATGGGATCGTAGAAAATAATGGTGCTCATCCCCACAATTGACAGACTTTATGGGGCTAACACGTTCAACGTCTGACGCTCAATATCACCTATAATTCATATTAATTCTAAAGCCGAATATTTGCGAATGGATCTGGTGTGATGTGATTATCCTGAATATAATATAAATACACTTAATTCTTCAAGAATATGTTATACATTCGTGAGTAGTATGGTCAGAAACAATTTGCAGAAAGTGATAATATTGCATTTTGTTTTGCATTTCACAGTCTAAAATTCCACTATATTGTTGAGTCATTTATTCATAAAATAGGAATGGATCGATGGAAAAAGGATCAAGAAACATTTACAGCTTTACGAACTTAAGAACTTATCCCACAGTCGTCAAATTTTATCTATCGTCAATCATTGGCATGCCGCTATCTATGAAAGCTTAATTAAGGTGAGTTTAGTTAAGAGATTAAGAGTAAAGAAACACACACATATATAGTGTCAATATGTTTGAAAAAATGAAAACCCGCAAATTCAAAATGTCAAGTACTGAAATGTAAAAAGAAAAATATTTACGCACTTCACGCATGGAGGATTTTATAAAAAATAATGTTTTGATTGGGCGAGTAAAGGTTAAAAAATATTCCGTTTTCAAGCATAAAGTGCTCTTATAAGCGCACTTCTGCACCGCTCTGAATAGGACGTAAGTACATTTTTTATGATGAATGGGAGATCAATAAATTCAAAGATCGTGGCATAGCTTGGGAAACTAAAAGTGTTTCTTGCACGTGAAAGTGGATTCATTTGTGACTTAGTTAATTTATCACAAAAACTTCATTGAACTTCGTTGATAATAGGAATCAAGTGACTACAATTGTTTCAAGGACATGTGATCTCTTCATCACGTACTTGAAGCAATATCGAATCAGCGCATAGAAAGCATTCGTTCAAAGATCATATGCAAATGAGGTAATTATTTGAGCAATTTAACATGATCTTTCGACGAATACTATTTTTTTATATCTCAAGAACGCTTATAAAATCACTGGAATAATTGACAAGTAGTTTTCATACGTCTGCTGTCACGGATATAGAAAGTCGTCGTATCCTTACCAGTAGCAGTTACATTTATTGTAATTTAATACCACTGCTGAAATTTCAATAGCATATAAAAATGAAAAAAATTACATAATTAAAAAAAACTTAATATTACAAATTTTTATAATATTTAAATAATAATCTAACATCTTCTTTATTTACCAGATTCTTCGTAAGCCAATCGGTAACCTAGAAAACTGCAATTTTGCAAACTTATGGTATCAAAAACGGGATTAAATTAAAATACACGAAATTTTCTCGCACACTTAGAAACTGCGTTTGAAAATATATTTGTATCTTCGAGAGGCCACCTGTGAGTTAAAAGACTAAATCTTATCATACTTTTTATATCAATCATGAAACAGAACCTAACAGAGTCGGGGTTTCGATTTCTCTCCCGGTAGCAAACGCAGGACAGAACCTTAAGTTATTTTAGTGCCTGGATGTCCCTCCAATGACTTAACAACATGAATGACATAAGGCTAGGCAATTACAGAAGTAATATTTATGATGAGTTATTTAATGTGTTTCACGTTTCATTCAATTTAGTGAAACGGCACATATTTTTTGAAAATAAATCCTACATCACGATAAAGTGTCACTTTTTCTTTATACAATAGCTAAAGTAGAAATCTCTTTCTAAAGATACATATTGCGTTGATGTGACAGGATAGTTGGATGTATTATTCTTTGGAGAAATATCAGATTTAATGCACTCAAAGAAACCTTTAACAACAGGATGATTTCAAGAATTGCCTGTAGCATAATAGGATGAGAATGGTATTGCCTACACCCCTTTATTTCATCAAAAACTCTTCTAAAAAAGACATTTTTTATTTAGAGTCAATAAATTATTCCTTCTAGATACTTACATTACTGTTGAATAGACTACGGCAATCGCAATTCAATGTATAAAATTGAATGTTAAAATTGTATCCACATACAAGCAATGTAGAAGATCGTATATATATATATATATATATATATATATATATATATATATATATATATATATATATATATATACATATATATATATATATATATATATATATATATATATATATATATATATATATATATATATATATATATATATATATATATATATATATATATATATATATATATATTTATGAATAAAGGGTCCAAATTTTGCATTCCATTCTGCAATCACCCTAAACAACTTTTTTAGTCTATATCATTTAATTTTGATAAATTCATATATCAACTTGCTTGTTCACATTCCATTCCTATTGAAGCATTCAATCTATGGAAGTATACTACCTTACATCTACTTAAAAATGTTATTATAAACATTAAATTAAAACGAAGCCTAGGTATCCTTATAAACAACTCCTATCTGCTATTAAAGAACTACAACAACATTTTGTCATAACTTATGTAGATAAAGCTTCTAATAACTATGCCATCATTTGTAAAAAATATTACGTTTCTCTGTTACAGAATTACTTAAAAAATAATCAAATTTTTAAACCCATTAATAATCAGTCTATCAAAATCAAAACTAAACTGCTAAAATTATAAACACAATTAAATATTATTTGTAAGTTTTTTAAATTTCCTTATGTTACTTTGGTTCCTAAATTCCATAAATCACCTCTCAGTTTTAGAACAGTCACTTGTGGACATAATACCTTTACCACCTCAGCTAGTAAGTACTTGCTTAACTGTTTAAATAGAATTAATGAATCTCTTAAATTTAGGAATTCAGGATATTTCATTTTGAACAATAGTTTTGATTTAGTAAATCACCTTAGCAAGCTTCCACAAATTCTTGGTTCACATACCTTTGATTTTAAAGACCTATTTAATAATATTGTCATTAAAGATTTATATAAAGTTATTATTTCTCTTTATCATGACTATCTATCTTCCAATATTGTTGCATTTAATGTCAAAAACTTTCCTATGCTCTTGAACTTTGTGTTATACAACAATTATATTATCCAAGGTGATAACATTTATTTACAATCATCTGGTGTTCCACAAGGTGGCTGTAGTAGTAGTATACTCGCTAACTTATATCTTTATTATTATGAATGTCATTTTAACTCTAATTCATATATTATATATAGATATGTTGACGACTTAATTTGTATTATCATTGATGATTCCTATCCAATTAATATTGACTTTTACCAATCTAACCTAGAATTAATTCCTAATGAGCCTAGCGTTAGTCAAACTGTAAATTTTTTAGACCTAAATTTAGATACTCTCAATAATCATGTAATCACTAATCTATATGATAAAAAAGATTCTTACAACTTCACTATCATAAAAAGCTGTTATCATATCAATCTTGTAATTCTATTCAATTGTTTAGAAACATCATTTTAAACCAGCTATTTTGAATACATCGAGTTTCTGATCCTCGGTTTCACTTTCTCCACATCAATAATCTTAAACGCATTTGTCAAAATTACCAATATCCGGGAGTATTTGTAAATAATATTATTAATAATTTCAAATATTCCACGTAATAATTTTACACATGCATTATTTATCTTTGATTGGATAACTCATTTTTGAGAATTCACCCATTCTTATCACCTAACTTACCACTTGGCCTGAGTCTAATATTGTTTACTATTTTCGAATGACTATTTTCCACTTGTCCTGAGTCCTATACTGATTACTATTTTTGAAAGTCTCCATACATATTAAGTATCGTTCACATGTATTCATTCCGGTGCCCAATCGCATTGACGAAGTGAGGTGAAATGCTCAGTCGCTTGTTCAACTTACACGTGGTAACATTGCTTGTGAGTTCATATTTCTGTTCGAGAAGCTATTATTTTTCTGATTTGAAATTCAATTGATTTATTTTTCTCCTTCCACTAGCCAGTAGACAGTTTCAATGGTGTCTATAGTTAAATACTATCGCCATTGTCAGAAACTGGCTATTCTATCGGTTTCAATTCGAATTGTATGGCTGTCCTGATGAGAATGCAATTTCGAACTAACCGCCATTTTTTGTGTAGTTTCAATTGATTGTTCTCTATGTCTTAATATTTTATCTTGAGCTAATTATTATTGCCTTTTCAAATTTTTGCCGTGTTTTCTATTTATTTCTATTTCTATTTATATACTTTTAATTGTAAATTTTGTATCCTGATATTCTTCTCATCCCCCTTTTCATTGTAGTGATATCTTACCTTCTATCTTTATCCTTAGTCTTGGTCTATAGTTACTCATTTGTAACAGATATGCTACAGATGGTTTTTTTGTACATACAGTAGTTTATGCATAATTTTCGATTAAAATCTTTCAATTTTTATTTATATATATATATATATATATATATATATATATATATATATATATATATATATATATATATGTGCGTGTGTGTGTGTGTGTGTGTGTATGTGTGTGTGTGTATGTGTATATGTTAATGCCACTACTGAAATTTTCATAGCATATAAAAATGAAAAAAATATACATACTTCAAAGAAAACTTAATATTGTAAATTTTATAATCTTTAAATAATAATCTAACATTTTCTTCATTTACCAGATTCTTCATAAGCTACTCGGTAGCCTAGAAAACTGAAATTTTGCGAACTTATGGTATCAAAAACGGGATAAATTTAAAATACACGAAATTTCCTCGCACACCTCGAAGATGCGTTTGAGAGTATATTTGTATCTTCAGGATGCCAGCTGTGAGTTAAAAGACTAAATCTTATCATACTTTTCATACCAATCAGGAAACATAACCTAACAGAGTCGGGTTTTCGATTTCTCTCCCGGTAGCAGGGGACAGATACAGGTAGACATACATATATACACACACACACACACATATGTATATATATATATATATATGTGTGTGTGTGTGTGTGTATATGTATGTGTGTATGTATGTATCTGTATGTGTGTATGTGTATCTATGCCCATATGTAAGTATGTATGTGTATGTGTATGCATATGCAGGATTTCAAATATTGACTATAGCATAATAGTATGTGAATGGTATTGCCTACACAACTTTATTTCATTGCAAACTCCTCTAGAAAAGAATTGTTTTTATTTAGTGTCAATAAATTATTCTTTCTAGATACTTACATTTTTGTTGAATAGACTACGGCAGTCACAGTTGGGTGTTTAAAATTGAGTGTTTAAATAGCATCCACATACAAGCTGTGCAGAATATCGTATATGTATATATATATGTATATATATATATATATATATATATATATATATATATATATATATATATATAATATATATATATATACATATATATACGATATATATATATATGTATATACACACATATATATATATATATATATATATATATATATATATATATATATATATATATATATATATATATATATATATATATATATATATATATATATATATATAATAGTAATAGTTTGAAAGTCCAATGAAAATCCAATAATAAACTTCTTCACTTGTGTTATTTTTAATATTTATATTTTTCATGGAAATAGATTATACTTACAAGTCTCAGGAGTTCCACAGGGTGGCTGCGGTAGCAGTATGTTAGCTAATTTATACCTTTATCATTATGAACAGTCTTTTACTTCAATAGATTATACATGTTACAGATATGTTGATGATCTGATTTGCTTAGTATATACTGAAAATTAGGTCATAGATACAGATTTCTATCCAGACAATTTGGAATTAATGCCTAATGAAGTTACTATTTGTAATAATATAATTTTTTTGGATTTAAATCTTTATTGAACCTTCTAATAGAATTGTTACTAATATATATGATAAAAAAGACTATTTTAATTTTAACATTAATAAAATCTTACCTTTTCATTCTTGCAACTCGATTCAATTGTTTAGAAATATTATACTTAATCAGCTTTTTAGAATTTATAGATTAAGTGATAAAAAATTTCATGTTATGCATATTAATAATCTAAAAATTATCAGCAATTTATATAAATACCCCTCTTATTTAATAAATTGTATAGCTAAAAAGTTTAGATTAGCTGGATTTTCATGAATTCAATTCATAGTATCTTATATCAGCCAGACCTCACCATTCTCTTGTATTAATAATACTTTTATTTTTACATCCACTTAAACATAAGCCCCACATTTTTATAGCTCCTATTGTAAATTATTACTTTTTCTTGCCTTTTCGCATTACTGTTATTTATTTCTTACGATTGGCAACAGTAGATCATTTCTTTTTCCTTTGCGAATGGCAACACTGGTCCTCTTCATTCTGGGTTCTAGTGTTCGATTGGTTCAGGCATATGCAGAGTTTATTTCAGGTATTCTTGTTTCCTTTATGTTTCCTTTTTTATGTATGTTGTCCAAGTAGAAATAGTTTATAGATATAATCTATCTATTTCTTCAGAAGCATACATATTTTGTGTTTAATTCGACAAAATACTTGGACCCGATGGAGATTTTTGGCGAAGTGAGCAATTCCATTTTCAGGCCTAGCCCTTGTCTACGTGTATAGCATTAATGCTTGGATTTTATATATTTTTCTAATATTGATTCCACACTATTGATATTTGTTGACTATCTTCAACTTGCTGACTCGAAATTTGTATTTTTTTCCATTTGATTGAAGATTTTCTGTTTCATACTTTTATTTTGTAGGTTTGCTATAAAGTTAGGTTTTTCGAGTTGCTGCTTCTCACATTTCTATCATTGTACTTTCAAACTATTATTATTATTATTATTATTGAATTCATTTTATTTATAAGCTGCATTTGCGGAATAAATTAAATGTATTTTACTTTGTCATTCATTTTTACTTAATATATTTCTTTACATATTCATATTTGCAAAGTATCCTTAATTTTTTTAGCATGCTTCTGTATTTATGATTTTCTTTTATATGTATATATATATATATATATGAAAATTGAAAGATTTTAATCGAAAATTATGCATAAACTACTGTATGTACAAAAAACCCATCTCTAGCATATCTGTTACAAATGAGTAACTATAGACCAAGACTAAGGATAAAAATAGAAGGTAACATATCACTACAATGGAAAGGGGGATGAGAAGAATATTAGGATACAAAATTCACAATTAAAAGTATATAAATATAAATAAAAAGAAAAAGAAAACACGTCAAAAATGAGAAAAGGCATATATATATATATATGCAGGGTGTCCCATCAAGACCGCCCAAAGTCTGCACAGCCAGATTCTTCATGAAAATTGGCCAAAGAACTGTATCTCTACGACCCATAGTTTTCGAGAAAAATGCGAGAGAAAAAGTATGATGTCATATCCGGTGTACGAAAAAACAACTTTATTGGAAACAAGAACATTGGTATTTGCATATGTTTACATAGTAAGATGTTCAAAATGTCCCCCGCGCATATCGAGGTATTCATGCACTTGCCGTGGAATGACGTCAAGCCGTCGTTTGAACCGTATTTAAAACCCCGCATCTAGTAGTTACAGGTAATCTTTGCATGGCGATAATGTATTCCGTACATGAATATGGCGACATGTACTTCATCTTCGGTCAATGTAATGGTAATGCCTTACGAACTGCTACGGAGTATGCTCGTTGCTATCCATCACGCCTTCCTCCTGATGCCAAAGTCATCCGCAGGTTGGACGACAGACCGTATTTAACCGACAAACCGTAGAAATACGGGAAGGGTCGACCGGACATACAATCTCCACGATGCTGGTGGAAGAACGCTCGATGGGCTTAAGTCAGCACAGGAAGATGCAATACTTCGGCGGGTGGAAGAAACTCCCGAGCTGACCACACGCGCACTAGCCAGGGAGCTGAATGCGAGTAGCAGTACTGTGCACAGGCTATTGCAGATAGATGAGCTATACTCATTTCGCTACAGACCCGTGCAAGGTCTACATCCAGATGACTATCACCGACGCATTGACTTTTGCAACAACATGAAGCCGATAATGATTTCATTGCACATATCTTGTGGACGGATGAAGCATACTTCACACGTGATGGGGTCTTCAACAGTCACAACAGCCATGTGTGGTCAGAGTCCAATCTTCATGCAATCCGCCCGCAGAGACATCAGGTACGCTGGCCTGTAAATGTGTGGGCCGGCACACTAAGCAATCGCATTATTGGACAATATCTGCTGCCTGAACGGCTCAAGGGACATTCATACTGAGTATTTCTCTGTGATGTATTAACCGATTTCGTAGATGACATACCCTTAGCGGCAATACATGGCCCATGGTTCCAGTATGATGGAGCTCCGGCGTATTTCAGCTCTCCTGTAAGTAATTTGCTGGATATGGAATACCCAGGTCGCTGGATTGGACGTGGGGATCCTGTTTTATGGACACCACGATCGCCAGATCTGACACCTTTGGATTTCTTCCTATGGGGCCATCTGAAGGAATCGAGACCTAGTTACTATAGAAAGTGACTTAGTTGCTCGTCTACATGCTGCGTGTACTTTTGTGGACACCACGCTTCTGCAACGTGTGCAGTTAGCCATTCCATGGCGCGCGCATACATGCCTCGATATGCGCGGTGGACATTTTGAACATCTCCCTATGTAAACATATGCAAATACCGATGTTCATGTTTCCAATAAATTTATTTTTTCGTGCACCAGATATGACATCATACTTTTCTCTCTCATTTATCTCGAAAACTATGGGTCATACAGGTACAGTTCTTTGGCCAATTTTTATGTATTCCAAGCGAGGAATCTGGCTGTGCAGCATTTGGTGGGTCTTTATGGGACACCCTGTATATATATATATATATATATATATATATATATATATATATATATATATATATATATATATATATATATATAATCAATTCGAGTAATCCTGAAATATTCACATTACCAATAAAAACAAAGCCACGGCCATAATGCTGATAATAGAAAAGAACAGCACCGGCCCAAATTTGAAGATTAACCAGAAATAAATTAATGTCCAGGTTTGAGTATTTAATGCTAATTAACCCAAACAAATGCCTGTTTCAGATTGGGCAATAGTACATTACTATAAATGTCCAAACTCAGACTACAGGCACCAAAAGATGAAAAATTGAGAGAATAAGAAATATTAGGAAATATATTATTACAATGAGGCAGGAACCCTTCTTTTTTCACCACGTGTAAGTTCTATCAACCACAACAGTAAGAAAAATATCGAGAAACACCGGAATGAACATGGCGAAATACAACCTAGGAGGCAGAACAAACGTTCGCAGCATCCCTCCCAGACCCATCCAGTGATTCAGAGCAGAAGACAGGACAATTACCCATATAAGTATAACAGAATATGAACATGAAGCATAGATGAAAATTCTTACTAAACAAGTGATTCATAGAAGAAATGTGTTGGAAATAATCAATACATCGCGATTCACGTTCCCGTGAACGGGCGTTTATGCAAATTTAATATGAACGACTCTTCCCGTTCACCGGCGTGAACCGTGACGTTTTTCAACATGAGGTTTCATGCAAATCAGTTCTCAATGCGTACGCATCTGATTTGCATATCCGGGGGCGTTTCCGGAACTGTCCATTCTCGGATATATAGGGCAGAGGTTTCTTGAAGCAATTAGGTCGAAGAGTCGATCGAGATCAGACAGATCGATCAGATCCGACGTCTGAAGAAGTCAGACGAGATAGACACTGATGGTCTGATGCAGGCAGACAGAAATGTTTTTGACTGAAGTACTGCGGAATATCGTTTGACGACGGTGAATAGTCGAAACGGATGCAGATGTGGTCAGTTTGGACCAGCATGTATTGAACGTTAAATTTACTTACAAACGTTCGGAAGCCGCTTTAAATATTTTCCTGATGTTCTATCCTTTGGTTTCCCTTTGCCAAGTGATGGTGGCTGAAATACACGCAAGTGATAGAGGTAGTATAGTAACTTACTACCAAATGCTTCAAGGAATCTCTGTCTAGTCATTTACAACTAAAAATCTTTTGTACATAGTATATTTTTGATGTTTTACGGCATGGAAAATTACCAGGTACGTGTAATATGCCGAGTTGTGTTTTTCACCAAATAAAGTGAACGAAGTTTTTCTTTAAAATTGGACTTGTGTACTTTCATAACCCAGCCAACACTTATTGACTCTGACAGTGCGTGCTTTGCTATCTTCAAATTTTAAATTTTCCAAGAAAATGGATGAACGAAAATGCCACTATACACCATTATAAGGGCTTTGAAATCGTAGTATCAAACTGGCTAAAGTTACAATTATTTAGCGAAAATAAATTTCCTACTTAAAATTTGCAAAAGGAGTGATGTTTCAGAATTACTCACTATATCATATATTTATCATGCATATCAGATTTTTTTATTTATTGTGTATGAAACGCTGCTATGTAGTAGCGACAGCATATCGAAATATTTGATTTAAACGTTACAATTGAATATATCAGCGAGTTGAACTACACACACAAAAAAAAAATCTGATATGCATGATAAATATATGATATAGTGAGTAATCCTGATACATCACTCCTTTTGCAAAATTTAAGTAGGAAATTTATTTATTTTTTTTTGTCTCCTTGCAAATATTGACAGATTTATAGAAAGCGTTTTCTTTAGTCCGAATAGAACCACAAACGAAATTTTAGACCAACGTTAATAAAAGTGTGTTCCACAGAGGCCAAGAGTTCCGCTACGTAAACGTTCATATGAATTTTCTTTCCTTAAAATTAAAAAAAATGAATGTATTATTTGATACGCAATGGACTTTATCTCATTTTGGTGTTCCGCCATCAATCTTGTAAATTTATTTCAAAAGGGTTCCAAATCAGTTTAAGAAACATTATTATAGACAATTGAAACGTTTGATCGTAACGTCCGTAATCACTCTGGCATCAAATGTATCTATAATGGATAAGACAATTAATATTTATTCAAAATTTCTAATCTGAAATTAAGGGGTTAGAAAATAAATATTAGTGAAATTGCCTACCATAGACTAATTAGATTTATATGTATCTATATTGCGTTTGAATTAATTTAAGAAGTAATGGCACAATATTTCAGAAAATATAATTGTTTTAAAAGAAAAGTAAAATCAGTGCAATATTCAAGTCCAGCATCACCGTTGATATAGCTCAAACCATTAATTTTGAAATATTTTATACCAACGTGCTATGCTGGCATAGAGAGATTTTTAATTCTGTGTCTGGACGTGCTATGTAAAATTTTAAAATATGGTTTCTGAGCCCTTAAGTTTTGAAATGTCATGTTATCTTAAATTTTCTGTAGGTTTCTAACAAAAATTCTAAATAAAATATTCTTTAAAAATAATATCTCGGAAGCAATTCAGTCTGGAATTTGAATCATTCATAAATGATGCCTGAAATCATATTTGTAATAATGATAGGTTCTCATATTTTATGTTTTTATTTCAAATATAATTGTCGAATATAATTGTCTGTCGAATTTCATTGCGTATAAAATCAGCGAGGTTGCAGTATTCAGTAGCTGAATTAGCGTACTTTTTTTTTGTCAAAATACTCCATCCGTTTGTGACATACTACTTCCACCAACAACGGCACGGGGATTGCACTCGAACGGCACGAGCAAGTTAAATATATTACAGGTTGGTGGTAGGGGAAGGAAGGTATGGTCCCATTGGGTTTCGGTCTAAATTGGGTGACACCCGACTGTTCAAACAGTTACCTTACACCTTCTGGTAGGTCGCACGCTCTGGGTCAAACAACAACAGACACATGCACTAACAAACACACATACTAATATACATACACATAAACATACATAAATGTACACAAACATACATACATACGCAAACTAAATCTCAAAAACGTTCGATTCGATATATTCGGATGATGCGTACTCTTCCTTCGAAAACTCAAACTCAAATTTGTAAACCCTTTCTCTATATATTATACTATGTATTTAAGAAAAGTAAAAAAAAAAGTATAAATGTCTCGCTATACATGAAGCAATGTAATAGAAAATGCCACTTTTTTTCTCAAAGCAACCTGTCGCACTATAACGTAGCATTTCTTTCTTATACAATAACTACGGTAGCCATCTCCTTCTAAAGATACATATTGTATTGATGCGACAGAATAGCTTGATATATAAATCTTTGGAGGCATGTCAGATTCAATGCATTCGTGGAAATCTTTCACTGCGGGATTCCAAGAATTGCCCATAGCATAATAGGATGACAATGGTATTTTCCCTAGACTTATCACTCTCTATTTTATAGAAAGTTTCTTTTGATGTAAAAGAAAACTTTTATTTATCATCTGTTAAATATTTTGCAGATACTTATATTTTTTTAAAGCGATCGAAACCAAGTTCTTAAAATACGCTTGACTTGTAGACATTACAAAACTTTGAAAGTGATACATGATTTTAACTTTCAAACATTTATTTTATAAAGAACTAGAAAATGTACACGGCAAAGTTTATTTTTTATCAGATCAGTATTTCTTTATTATTTTTTTTGTATTTAATGTTGTATTTACGAGTTTTTATTTTTGTGTATTTTATTGCAGCATTTTATGAGCAACTATTTGAATACTTTCTATTTGACTGCACAAATACTTATCAACAATTTTCATGTGAAATAGTAATAAGCATTCAGAAATTTAAAAGTAAATTATACATCTCTTCTTTATTACACAATGCAATGTTTAGGATTTTAAAATTTCTCAACGAGCATTTATAAGTAGTATTTTTTTAATTTAATAATTTTAATGAATCCAATTGTTTTTCTTACTACAGTTTAATACCTAATAATATATTTTGAACACAGGAATGATTGTAATTCTTTTCCAATAAAATAATAATGCAACGGAATAATGATGAATATTTGGAATACATCTAGGATACAATATTTTCGGAATTGAATTTTTCCTTAAAATGTAGTAATTGCAATTAAATTCTAATTACAATATGGTAATGCATGTTAATTGCATACATCTGGTTCTTAATTGTGTACAATAAGGATTGAATGTTATTATGCTATAAAAATATTTGTACAGGCTTTGCATATGTTTAAGTGATAAATAATTTGTATAGTCATAGCTGTTTAAGCTTTTCATTTATTTGTATTGCTTTTAGAAGCTGGAGATTTTAATATTTTGCGTATACACACTGTAGCAAGTTTTCGTTCGAAGAGGTAAGCTGTCATATAAGCCTTGAATATATTTTATGTGTCTAGAATTTAATAAATAAGTAATATATGTTTACAAACTCTCATTATTCATGAATAGATGGTCATTTTTATGCACATTTCATTACAGCGTATACTAGAGCATTCACATTTCTATTTTGATCAGATGATTTTGTTGGTCGAGTGTCGAATATTTTTACTTTTAATGGCTTAAAATTAGACTTAAAATGGGCAATTTTGTAGACATATTTATGAAAGAACCATTTTTTACTGGCCATTTTAAATCCGTTTTGATGAAGCATGTTTGCTTATAATTTTTGGTAACCAGAAATGTTCATTTTTCCATCTATGAATCCAATATAGCTTTTATTTTCCAGCCATCTGCACCTGACATCATTATCGAACAACCGCCCTACTATCGAGTAGAAACCACTGGTGGTTCTTATTCCTTATCCTTCCAATTACTGCGCATATTATCCAGGCAATCTAGTTTGAAGTTTTACTCGGCCATGAAACATTTCGCCATCAAAGCTCCAACTCATATGGCTGCAAGCGAATTCCTTTAGTATTGGCTTTGTGAACTGAGGACAACTTTGGTTTCCTCTGGAGTTTCCTTGAAAGACATCATTATTGATTCGGCAACTATACTGTGTTCGTCGAACAGTAACTGTAAAATTTAAATCATCTCTCTGTTGTCAGGCTGCCACAATTATTTCTGATGCATTGCTCTTCTAAAGGCGGAGTTCCTTATTAATAAATTTGGGTGATCTACTGGTGCTGTTATTTTTCCAAAAAGTAACTTTTAACGACTTTTGAGATCATATTTATGTCTCGGGTAACATTTAGGCAATTCATATCCGCTTTTCCTTTTAAGACATCAATATTCCCTTGTTCTGTATCAGAAAATCAATGGCCGAACGACATGTTTATTTTCTTTAACTCAAAATTTTAAATAAATTAGATAAGTATTTATTTCTTCAGAATGCTGTTACAAATAAATATAACCTGTTTTTCGCCCTATGCACCCTTGTCACTAAACAGTCAACAGCGCAGGGTCATCATTTCTTAAAATAGTCATATTGAACTATCCAAACATACAAGAATAAATGCATAAAAATAAGAAAAAACATTTTCTGACGTCAAAGAGCTCAGACGATATTTTAAATATGTTTAGAAAGTTATTTTATGGTGCAAAACTGGAAAAATTTTGGCTTCCATATCATACAGTCAATCCAATTAATAACTAATTTCAAAAGTTTTTGGAATTTTATTTGTTTCACACATAAATAACTTGCATTTATAAGTATCAATATTTAAAACCAAATGCCTGAACTTTTTAAAAACACACAACAAATGTATCTTCAACATTATTATAAGTAGAAGTGTTTAATTAATTTCCATTCCATTATTATCCAATAAAATGCTAAATAACAGACATTAAGTAAAACTTTATCTTTGTAAAGCGCATTTCATATCATCGAAGGCACATTCTGTTACTTTTTAAGATATTTATTTTCCAGTAAGAATCTTTCTATTCAATTTATCTCCATGTTTGTCTCATTAGAATCAGTTTAAAAAGGATTTCATCGAATGCGGAACTCCCAAAGTTCTTTGAATGAAAAATAGTCCCAAATGGTTCCTTTCGGCATTCTTTCCTTGCATTCAGACATAAATTAGAATATAACCAATTTTGTATACATCAGGGACATTTTTCATGATGTAATACATAAATTCCAATGTTATAATGTCAAGATCTTTCTAGACGTTACCAAAGACGTGTCCGTCTTAAATTGATAAAAATGAACTTGTCATGCTAACTCAAAAGGGATTTTAACCATTTTTCAAAGAATCCATCTTCGTGTATATGTAAAATGGAAGTGCATTTTTTCTTCATAATCGTTTCATTTCTATGTGAGCTGTTGAAATTACAATGAAATTAAAAAATGCTGTATAATTACTTTTGCTACTTTATGTATTTACTAGCCATTTCATTCGCGTTTCGCGTCTTCCCAATGGCTAGTAGTCACTCAATGTGATACCCACATGCAATAAAAGCTCTGAATATGAAAAATCGATTCAAATTTAAGCATACGAATGGAATGGTACACATTTTTGAGAGGCAAAATAGTGTATTTTAAAAATATCTTTGTATCGTCATCCATAATTAGATATTTTTTTAATTTTCGATTGTTACGTTAATTTGGAAGCTACGACAGATATGTAGAATGAGAATGAAGTCGACTTTCTGGCTCGAGTGGAAGAGCTCGATTTAATGTCATTGGGGGATGCTTCGTTAGATGCTTAGTTGCCAAATTACAGAACGCTCTTGGATTAAAATTTAAATCGTAGATTTTTTTCTCATCTTATATTTGTAATATAATTGTTTTAATTATTTGTGATAATGTAGAATCCTCCATTTTCAGTTACCACCCATAAAATATAAATTACTTTATCCAAACTTGCATTGACACGGGTAATTCTGGCTTCAAATTAGCAAATCGAAAGTATAGAAGAGCACAATTCATAAGCTAAATATGTCCAATTGATTAAATGTTATTATATTATTTTTGTTAGAAGCTAATAATTATCTGTTCAACAATTATCTGTTCAATAAATATCTGTATTCAATGACATCACGAGGTAACCAAAACCAGTGGAAAACCAGTATTTACAACCGGATGGAGATCCTATTGTGTGCAACGTGCAACGTGCAACTAGCTTCAAGAATTGGATTTACAAGTATCAATATTAATGTATCACGTGAACTTAAGCCGGTTACTTTCTATTCGTTGCATGTGCATTTCTATGGAAACAAACATTTTTCATGCAGTTAATATTGCATCACTTTTAAAGATTCAAAATTTTTTGTGGGTTTTTAATTTAAAGTCAGGCTTCGTTATGATCTCAAACTATATGGGATATAATTATGTGCAGAAACTCTCAAAACCAATTCAAACGTATAACAACAATCGTGTGCCGCAGCAGCTTCAGTTGCTGCAACGGCAGGTCCGCCTTGCTCAACAACAACGTATAAATTACATAACAGAAATACTTAATTAAAATACAATATTTTAAATAACATATATTAACAAAAAAATATTATAATAAATGTTTAATGAAATCTGATAAACTCTGTAATTCAACTATTGCATTCTAATTTTACATTATAAATTATACAAAAAGCATTATTTTTGCAAAAATTGAATTTTTATATATTATAACAGAAGACGTGTGCGTAAGTACTTAAAAGATTGAAAAACATAAGTGATACACAATATCTAGAAATGCAATTTTTATATTTTGATACAAAGTGATATTAGTTATTTAAAATGTTTCAATCCGCAAAAATCTAATGAAAAGTTTTATCATTTCATTTATTACGATCAGATACTTGTAAGAATAAAATACAGATTATATTTTTTCACCGCAGAATGTAATCAGAGAGCACATTCATTTCGTTTCAAATGAATTCTTTATTTTGTGTTTTGATTTCTTTCCTGAGAGTATTACAAAGTAAAAAAATTACTGCCGCAAAAATGAAAATGAAAGCAGAGTTTCAAAGAGAAGTAATCTAGATAATAAAGTATTGTTGGAAAGATATCATCAAGTCTGTGGTATTTTCATCGAATAATTTTTTAAGGAAATGCGATATATATTTTATTTACCTTTTCTTGCAAAAATACACGAAATTTAACTAAAATATTTTTTATACCAGATGTCCTATTATTGTTTCTTTACAAGTATGTTTGCATTTTATTTCAAAAATATTGTAAATATGGTTTTAGAGTGTTGACTTGAGTAGCTTTTTTTGCACAATCTAGACTTCAATCGAAGACAAATTTTAACTCTTTGGCGTGAAGTAACTTTGAAGATGTGGTGAAAAAGTAGTTATTTAAATATTTAAATTAAATAATTATAATTAATTAATTGGTTAGAGCAAATATTTTAATATTTCTGTTATTTGTTAAAGCGTCTTAATTTGGTCTCGTAATCGAAATTGTGTGTACAAAATCATGCGTCCGACAAATAGCCCACTTGTTTGCAGTGTCCGGTATCAACGAGTGAATAAGCATCGTTCTTAAAAGATAAACAATAAAATACATCTAAAATGTTTGACATTTTTATTCAACTTTATATATTTATAAAAATTATTATTTGAAATTAAAATTATTCTTCAAATTTTGATTTACAAAATACAATTTGTATTTATAAATTTTACATAACCAATTCATATTTTGTCAATCATTACTTTTTCAATAAATTTGAGGAGCTGGTTGTGCTGACAGATTGAATTTTTAATCGACTTTAGAGTCAAATTCATAATTTAAAATCTATTGTCGTCATAGACGATAAAAATGTACCTTTGATTTTGTTTTCAATGTCATCTGAAGGTGTTTTTGAACCAAGTCCTTATCGGCAATTTGGTTACGTGTTCCTTTGAACTCATCTAGGTTTATTGCACGGGCACATGCTGATTTCAAGTCTTCCAAATCTGCAAGAATGTCCAAATATCTCAGATCTGTATCTGATACTGTTCTGGACTGCTACTGGATTTTTTGATTCAAACTTGCACCTCTCCAACTAGCTCCGCCTTCATCCTCCCCCCCCTGGCCCCATTGACTGCTGAGTTTGTGCGAGGAAATTATCACTGGCCGGAGATACATTCAGCGTAACTTTATGAGGTCCTAAAAACCACCGGACTTTAGATGTGTGTGGGCATTTTTATGGCCCCATTATGTTGTTGTTGTTGTTCTCGTGTCCTAATTAAGGAAAGAAATTTGCGCTGCTTCTGTTTGGTCTAACACCCGGGGCACCCCTGCGGTAGAAGTCCGACTTCTGCCCAATAAGACATCACAAACATCCATGCCCGCAGGCGGGATTCGAACCCGCAATCTGGCAGCCGAGCTATCACGAGGAACCGCCTGCCTCTTTGACCGCTCGGCCACCACATCGGCATGGCCCCATTATAAATTAATTACAATTTAACGTCAAGACTTGGCGTCTTTAGGTTTGCTGTCTTGTTAGCAGGAGCTAACCTTTTATTGCTCAAGTCTCAACTTGGCGTTTATATTTCTTGGTACCACAGCATTATAATATGAAATATTCCACCTGTTATAGTATGTCATCACAGAAGAAATATATTTTTATTCAATCATCATATCTCTATAATATGCACTGAACTGACTGACTGAGGAGATTTATGAAAAATATCCGCGAGCACTTCTGCTATAGCTAGAATCATGGTTTTGATGTATTTCAATCCATCTCGGCTTTGTGACCAAGGGTGAAATTCTAAAATTTTAGTTGTCAGTGGCGCTGTAAACAGACAATCAAAGGAGTTAAAACCAATTTTCAAAATGATTGCGCACTTCCACTCTTGGTTATGGTCTCATTCGATCCGTGTCAGCTTCCAAGTCTATATGTAATATTTCAATTTTTCGCATCAGGGATTATGTTGAAAATTCAAAAATTATACCGATTTGCCTTTCAAAAGTAATAATACACAACTTGATAACCTTTTTTCTGCCAGCAATTAAATATATAAAATAATAACTTTGTAAATATAACGCAATATAATTTTTTTACTTGTTAAAAAATATTTCACAATAATTAAATAATTTTGTCGGGTGGAAATAACATTCAAGACATTCGCAAGCTAGAA
Source organism: Amaurobius ferox (assembly GCA_951213105.1). Taxonomy (NCBI): domain Eukaryota; kingdom Metazoa; phylum Arthropoda; class Arachnida; order Araneae; family Amaurobiidae; genus Amaurobius; species Amaurobius ferox. The sequence continues at coordinate 161,743,011 of OX578133.1, forward strand.
ATAATAAAAACACAATTTTATATCCTTTATCTGCCAATCGAAAAATTCAATAAATAAATCATCTTGTCTCGCGTGGAAATAAGATTCAATATATTTTTCTATTTAACATGTTAACAGAATTATGAATCGTACACCATTTTTATACTTAAATCTGAAAGGGTTATTTTGATATTCATAAAAGTTATCAACTGCATTGATTAAGAATGTAGGTGTCACATTTAATGTTCACAAGTTATTTCGAACGCGCTAAACGGAAAGACTTGTTTTGCTATATTGTTAATTGGTCTATCCTTTCATAAAGGACTTTCTAAAGAAATATGCTCTACATTTACGTCAAACCCCAAGAAACTGAAATATTAACATATACTATCCATAAAGTCCAGTTATATGAAAGATCAAAGTCTTAACTTATGCTACAATTTTCTGTTCAGGTTTCACGTGAATATAACCAAAAAATTGAACATTCCACTGATAAGAATGTATTTTTATGGGTTATTGTGTATTTTCTTTAAATAATGTTTATTCATGCATCAAACACTGAACAAAAGTAGAACTATATATTGTACTTTTCTTACGAAGAAAACATAAAAATTATATGCCATAATAAGATGTATGTTTGTCTGCTTGTGTTCTTTATAGTGGAAAATCTAAGCTTTGGACAGGCGAAATATTTGATACAGGGTTAGCAGAACATCCGGGATGACATACCTAATTAAGTATTTTTCACAACATTTAATATTGTCTGGTCTAGATGCTTTCCGAAACTTCGCCGTAAGTTTCAATCTTTTGCATCTTAATTTTTTTAATTATAGAGAACAAAAGCGATTGTGAGGTAGTGTTCAAAATTACTTGTTTATTTGCGTTTGAAGTGTAAATGCTTGGTACTATTTTTATTTTATTTTCACAATGTGGTGTGTTCTGAAAACAACGTAATATAACGATAAACAAAATTGTAATTTTTTAAAATTTATTTATCTGTTTACTGTGTAAAGTACTATCTTATGCTGGCGTAGTTCTAATCGCATACGTACTTATTCAGAACGCATTGCACCTGTGTAAATGGAATGGGTATAGCTGCTCATTCGCCCACGCAACCGGGACTAAGCGTTTTGAAAAATTTAATGGATGAATGCAATTTATCCCTTGTTTTAAACAAGGGATAACTCGGGTAACGCCGGGTACATTTTCTGGTAAATTTTATTAGAGCATTCTATAGGAAAGAAGTTATGGAGCCCTATGTAGAGTTTTAATGTAAAAAAACCTATTAAACTTTAATGAAAACTATTCTCGAAACTAAAACTTGGAGAGCTTTGTAACATGATAAAATGTCGTTAAAGTATTTTACTTTAATTAATGTTTTGTTTTAATCTAGCTACTGAACACTCACTTTGCTCAAAGTGTATCAACTTGTCAGAGAGAATCACTTTCACTTGCACAAGAGCCTTACTCAAATGAATGATTAATTAAAGAAAAGGAAGTCTCAGAAAAAGTTAAATAAAAACATTTTATTTAAAAAAAAAGGTCTTAAATTGGTTTTCTTTTTTTTTTCTCATTTCAAAAAATTTAGTTCTACTTACTTCTTTTATTTTTTCTTCGTATTTTTATTATTTTTTTTAATTTATGACATAATAAAATTTTCACAGCAAAAGAAAAAAATCTGATGTGGGCCGCACATGACTTTCCTTATATAATGCAATGAATTTACTACTTTAATAGTGAAAAAGTGATGAAAAGATTCACCGCACAGTGTTTGTAATGTTCAATTGTACATTTGACGCTTTCCCGGATGACAACATCTAAAACTATTTCGTATCCAATTCTCGTATATTTTACGTAACTCTAAATTGACTCAGAAACTATAGGGACTATATTGCTTATTGATGCAATAATGATAGCATCCTCCATAAGCAATACAGTCCATATATTTAAATATCAATTTAGCAACAGGTTTGTCAATTTCTAAACAGTTAAAAAAGTCTCCAAGTTGGTGATATGCGACGTGTTAGTATATATGGAGGGAGGGAGGTCCAATCTTCCCCATGCTAGTAGCATGGTCAAACACAAAGAAGGTGTAGTAGGTCGAGGAGGAGAAGGGCATTCATGATTTGGCGCTTTATCGCCTAAATTGTGTAGTGTACCTTCTGTTTTTTTTTTTTTAACTTCTTTTAAAGTCGAAGAGTAATGGGAAGTTACTACATGTGTTTGTTATACGTTGTAAGATTTTGAAAATATGTATGAAGAAAAATACGAAATAGGATTAGAATATTTTTATTACCAAAAAATTTTATTACTAAAGAATAATTTTGTTAATGAAGTCAATTTCGGAAAACAAATTGAACTGCAAAACGATTGCAAATAAAATATGATATGAAACAGATTACAAGTATACAAATTGAAGAATATGTATAATATATTTAGAAACAATTCTAAAGTATATGAAAAAATTGTGTGCATGCTTGCTTAAAATGTAGAATTCTCCACTTTTATCCAGATAAACTTTATCTTTTAAAGTTATGTTAGCAGTCTTCATATCTGCTTTGAGGCGTAATACGACTGAATCATTTTTACATCTAATTTATTTTAATATATTGTATGTGTACCGTCAAACAATGTAATATTTGCAATAATAAAATATTTAACTTTATTTGCATTTTTTTGTTTATAAAATGACATTTCAGAATAAAATACAAAATTATGTCTAAATTCATAAATAGGGATTCAGATATTGAAACAGCCATGATTTTTAAATTGTCAAAACGTGTTCGGAAGGCTCTTACATGTTTAATCCATATAGAATATGGAAATTGTTTTAAAATGTTTTTCTATAAAGTATTAGGAAATAAATAAGGTTATAATATATTATGGCACAAAATAGAAAAATTGCATTTCATTATAATATTTTCAGAGATTTGGTTACTAATAATTCGTTTGAAAAATGCTTTAAATAAATATTGTGAAATTTGCATCCAGAATTAAAAAAAACCGTTTTTCATCCAGAGGAAAACAGAAAAATATAAAACTTTATAATATTTCATATATAAGGAAAGCCATACATATATATATATATATTCGTTATTTTATATCATGCGATTTAATAAATATTTAAATATGTGTAACAATTATTGCCTTTTCATCCTGACAACATTTTTATTTAATTGCCATTAACCCCCCCCCCCCCGCCATTCTTTTTTTGAGTTTTTCGTGTGATATTATTTCATTTTAATTATGTTGTAATTAGTTGATAAAGATGATATAATATGAAGATGTAGTCCTATTTCAATATAAAATTATTACTTTTGAATCACCTAAGCTAGGTGCCCCAATAGCCTTATTTTCGTCTAATTTTTGCAATTATAATAATTTGGACTTCAATTTATATAAGTTAGTCGCACTTAAAAGACGCTGAAACACGACTGTGCTACATAAAACATGATGTAAGTAAAAATATTTATATTAGTAGAGCTGTTTCTATATCAAAAAGCCCATTATTTAAATTATGATGATTAGAACGTAAGGTTCTTTTAGGGTTAAGATTGCTCATTTAATATATTGCTAAATCATGACCAAGAAGTCGGTGCCTCAATTACAGCCCGTTCCGCATTGTGTATTTACGCTAGAGTTGGTCCAACAGGGTGCTAGAAACTTCATTCATTTGTAGTTTTTTCTGTAATAAATGATCCTTTTGCTTTTATTTGTATTACATTACTTATATCCACGTTGCACTCACATATATAAAATTTCGTTCGATACTGACAACTCTCTCTTGATGAGCAAATTTTTATGGCAATGAGCATATATATATATATATATATATATATATACACACATATACATATATATAACATATATATATATATATATATATATATATATATATATATATATATATGCATATACATATATACCTTTTTCATACCTTCTTAAAGCATACATTATAAATGATAATGTAATAAATTGAAGACAGAATGTTAACTATATTATATTTGCTTATCTATGTGGGATATAGCACAAGCAAAAACTGATGAAATTATGTACTGAAACATAAGTAAATTAACTAACACATAACATAAATATATATATTCATTTCTTAAATACATTCTTTAATGAACATGTTGTCAACATTTCTATAGAGACAATTAAATATATATGTTTAATTTATATCCATAAAATTTTTTTAGCAAAGTTAGACTAACCAATAGTTTGGTACTTGTATCACTTCTGATTTGAATATAGAGAGATATAAGTTTTACTTAAATTTAGTGATTCTCAAATCTTATAATACTCTGCAGTCTCTCACGCAAATACATTAGAGCGGAAATTCTATACTATGCATTTCTTAATGCGCTTTCGAATGCGCATTTGTAATTTAGATGAAACTGATTGCTTGTTAATGCAGCATAGTTTGCAGGACCGCCTCGAACTCATTTATAATAATAAAGGACGATATATTCGTTACGTTTGTTCGTCTGTTTGTGTCGTCAGTAGCGAAAAATCTAAACTTCGTTCGGCCATAAAATTATGCATGCAGGTACATCAGAAATCGCGATGATACGCCTCTGCGAGGATTTTTTAATTTCGAATTAGTTTATAGTTATATAAAATTGAACAAAATTTTCTGTTCACAACAGTTTTGTGCCATATTATAGCACGGTTGTTGGTTGCGCAATCTGGTGTCGCCATGCTAAATGTGAAACTTCACGTCGTTCATTAATTAAATTTTACATGTTTAAAATAATTTTAAAATATATGTAAGTAGCGGAATGCCATTATAGTAAGCTTAAAAGAACATTTTGTGCGTGTAACTATGCGAGATTGCAACATTAGCGCATTTCAATATGAATTATAGGAGAAAACCGAGTGGGGTGGGGGTACTTTCAGTGTCTTTTCAGATTAAATCTTAATTGAAATTAGTTCATTTTTAAAGTAGGAAATGTACACGGCGTTGCTGGAAATTTATTATACAAACTAAAAAATGCAAAATGGAACACACAGCAAATTTCTGAAAACCAAATAACACTTTAACAATATGCTCGCTTATAGCAAAAATAAAATAAAATAAGACTTGAATAGTTGCACGCACGGCTACGCCACAACCACTCCTTTTAAATCCAAGACAGCGGCAGGAACATTTTCTAATTTGTAATAAACTGAATCTACAACTGTACAACTGTTTGTGTTCTATTTCAAACGTGTTATGTAAACTGTGCGATAATAATTAAAATATACTTATTTAACGACCTTTGCAACGCTATCTGGTACACCGAACTCAATTCCACTTAGTTGAAATAACCTGACAGATATTCGGTAGAGGTTGCACAAAAGAATCAAATAATCACATATTTGAGAGTAAATACAGGAAAACGTACAAATAAAATTGGGAACTCTATTATCTATGACGATTATTTTGTGGTAAACAAACAAAACTTGCATGTAAAATGGGATCAGCTAATTTTACTGTTTTATATACTGGATTATTTTATAGTTCCAATTTGTAAGAAAATCATTTCAGCTCGGTCCTATTAAAATGCACATTTTTGTTTGGCACTCTAGGAATATAATTCTAAGTGAAATTAATTGCTTCATTGAGCAACTACATAAAGATAAGTATCCTAATAAAATTAGAAAAAAATGAACGTTTAAGGGTTTGAAGTTCGCACCGGGCTTTTCATGTTTAAACATTTAACAGAGGTCACCATAACAGAAAAATGTTCAAATAGACGCAGCAAACAAGTGAGAACAATTTTTATATTTATCTGTTAATTACATTTCATACTATACTTATTAGGTTTTTAAAGACGTAGCGTCTATTTTGAGTCTGGTGATACTAACCGTTTTTGATTGGTTTATGCAACAAATAAGTATTTACAGACACAATCCAGAGTTTTGCTAAACGGTTTCAACTTTACTACCCACATCCAAAAGAATAAATGGTCCTTAAACCCATGTTTACCAATAAACTTCAGTACCAGAATTGTTAAAATGTCAAGAATGTAATTATGCTTTAATGAAGAATTTATCTATCTTTCTATCTATTTCTCTCTCTCTCTCTCTATATATATATATATATATATATATATAATGTATATATGTAGATATAATATATATATATATATATTTGAAACCATAGCCACTGATTCTGTTGCTTAAAATCAATATCTATTTAATTCAAACATTAAAATATGCAAATATGCATACACAACCTCTTTAAACGATATCGATTTAGAATGTTTATTCAATAACAATTGTATTTTCAGTCTAATATATTAGCATGAAAGTTCCATAAAACCAATTTCTCTTACCCTTTTCCAGTAGCCTTAAATAACAGGCTTAAATTGAATATTTCTCAGCTAATAGTCTGCATACAATTTCCCAAAGAGTTAATGGTTTTCTTTCAAAATCAGATTCTTAAAGGTTGCTTGGAATCCATTAACGGCCTTCTGCATTCTTTCTTTATCGCAACTCACTTACCATATCAATTCGATATGATTCTATTAAGAAGAACACTCTTTACGTAAGCAATGTTTTCAAAAATAATAAATATAATTTACGATGACACAATGGTTATCAAATGATATTTTCCTATGAAAATGTTATATGAGGCTAATAGTAATCGTTAAGTTTCTTTTTAAATACAGCATTGTTAAGTTATAGAGTATATCTGCTTTTATTTTAAAATACACTTTGCTTATTTAGAAAGTTTATTAATTAGAAAGTAAAGAGCAAAACTATAAAAAATGTAATAAATGGACGGTTTGTGTGACTGTTAATCGAGCTTTATTTGTACGCAATATTTAGTGTTTTCGCACACAATAACGCTTGAAAATGATTATTTGAAAGTTCATAGAATTTACAGTATCAAAAATCCTATTTCATTTGACGACGTACTTGTGGGAACTAATAGAAATACAAGAACTTAAATTATGATTAACATTATTTATCATTACGTTGTGCTTTGTGTTTGCAATAACCCTCCAATTATTTAACCTCTGTGTGAGTCCTGTAAAATAATTATGAATTAATATTTTACCAAAAGGATTACACCAATTTAACATTAACAATAATATTTATTAAAAACTTAAAATACTTATTAAATTCAAATACACTAACTACTCTGCTTATTAATTATTTATTAAGATATCATGTGAGAGGAGATCATGTAAGACCCTTAACCATATACCTAACGTATTTATTAACCTGTGGATGATTGAGGAACACATACCTTCAATTTGGGCCTTGTTAGCAGCACGTGGTTAATCAAGTATATAGTTACTCGCATCAACTCGTAGTGTAATGCATCCACTCGTAACTTTGGCGACTACTGCTGACTCAAACACTCCACTTATTTCATGCTCTAAGGCTGTTTGTTCTCTCCAGAAGTCATTATTACGTATCAGCACAAGTCAACTCTGCACAACTGTTCACCAGCATCTTTCTAAGTCATATTGTACAAGTTATCTGTTCCAAGTCATGTTAGTATATCTCTGATTCTCGGGTCACAGGCTGTGGCTCTCCTCTTTCTTAGGGGCGTCATTTTCCCCCTTGCTTTCATTTGAAGCATTGAATGTGACGTAACAAGTACTTTCTCCATTGGTTAATTTTCATGGGTTGTAAAACCCGGTGCCATCCAGACTGGCAGTATTGTTTGCCATTTTGGCCACAATAAATAAACCGCATAAAGGTGTCTCACCAAATTGTGACATCAATTTCTGGTCTCACAGTGCCGCTATTTAATATGCTGAGAGTCGCAAAAATTTCAGAATTGTTAAAGATCTTAATAACGGTTTGCCCTAATGTACTGTAAACTATTTGATTCAATATATTATCAAAAATTGCATACCGATAACTATTTCCTTAAAGTTAGACTATGTCTTCTTTTATTTCACAATTTTATTTTCTAAGGTCATTTTTTGAAATGACAGTTCTACGCTTTCATTCACACACGCAACAATTTAATCACCACTGGAGTAACGAATGCCTTACCTAACAACTACAGGTCATAAAAACAAATTTTAGGGCAACAGTGGAAATATATATTATACAGACAAACATGCGGAAATACTGACCTATATACCATATTTTTTTCGTTAACGTGACTTTTATTTTTGTCGCTTAATTTACTGCCTAATTTTTGTCATTTGTTTGACTGCCTTATTTTAGTCGACTGCCTAACTTATATAATTTAGGCGACTGCTTTACTTATATCGTTTAAGCGACTGCCTAACTTATATCATTTAAGCGACTGCCTCTTTTTTTGTCATTTACCTGATTGTTTCATTTTGGTTGATTGCTACATTTTTGTCGTTTACATGACTACCTGATCTTTGTTAGGCTTTACACGTGTCTTAACGCCTAACAAACGTCTGGTCATAATCGATCACATAAGAAAATAGACCATGTCTAATTTATTCACCCTAACGACATGACCAGTCAATTAGAAACGGTATCCTCGAAATGCGATTGAAACCTTATCTGGAGCAGAATTTTACGGAGGAATACTTGATGTTTGGATGTCACCTAGGGAATGACAGATTTCCAAAGATTTGTTGCTTTAGAAAACAGGCGTTCAAGGTATTTAGCCATGCCTTTGCAAATTATCAAATATAAATGTAATATCTCAAATGTAATAAATATAGAGCTTTGCAGTGTCAAAGTGTCACAAATCATAAACATGCAAAAATAAATAGATAAATGGTATGTAGAACTGTGGAAAAACAAAAGAAATCGATCCAACCGTTGTTATTCCTACATCGTTCACGGTACAGTAAATTCAGATATTCGAAAAGGAATAACATTCTATACAAATATATATGAACACAATTTGTACAACGGGCCGTCTTCATATCAAGTCACTCAAAAGCAATAGCTTAGAAATTTCCAATGGCAACGTCCAGTGTTAATATCACAAGCAAACTATACATCTATTAAGCCCTAAATAATTGACTAAATTCGCCTTAACCCGTTGCTTTGAAGCACATGTAGTTGTACCTCTTCTACTTTGAGGATGCGTAATATACCTTAACCTCGATGCCCAGACGCTGAGAACATCTACAGCTATGATCTAATATGACTGTGTATTACGCCCTAAATATGCATTTTGTCCTCTACGTTGGCATAATATGCCCTAAATATTTTTTTTTATATACCCTAAGAAAATGTGTTGATACACTCTAAATTAGCGCACGTGGCGAATGCAAATTTAGATTTTATGTGTCTAGATTCATATGTTTGTGTGGATTATTGTATTTAGTTCGTTTCGTCGCGTCAGTTTGTCAAAAAATCTACCTCTGTATCTAATTTAATGATTAGCTGGATGCATGTTTTGCATTTAACCCGATATTAAGACATTTTGTTTTTTATAATTTGTCTAACAGAAAACATTCGAAAATTACTATATTATATGCATATTTGTTTGAAAGATCTACGCACCCACCTAATTTCGGACCTTGATCTTGTTTATAAACGTGTTTTCTTTTGCATGGAATATAATAGTTTTTGGTGTGAACCTCCCTCCTCCTAAAAGTACAAAATTTGAAAGTGTTTGATATTTCTCCTCCTGCATAACGAACTATCTACCCTTGCACTAAATTTCAAGTTTGTAAGTATATTTACAGCCCCACATTTCTTCTGGTTCAGTTTAGAGCTCCACTTCAAATAAATAATTTTGATAAATTTGAATATCCCAAGAAGTTTCATCGAACGATTGGGCCATTTAAATACTCGAACTTTGTCTATTATGAAAGCGCTTAAAGCGTCAAATATCAACATGGTTTGAGAATTACCAAGTATAGATAAGACAAAGTATAAAATTAGATTTATTTTTCATTCATTATTTTAAAGCACAAAAACAAGGTGAGGCATTATATACAGAAAACTTCATATATTTTAAAGTTTTATATGCATTTACTTAATATCACGCAATGCCATTTTTTCCAAGTTATATTAATTGATACTTCAAATTTAAGTTAACTTTAGTCACGATTTACGAAAATTTAAAGAGAGAAAAATATGTTCTTTCATATTTTTTGCGGCCATGTACTTGTCAGATATTAAAATTGATGAACGTAACTATCAGGACAACATATTGCTGAAAGTGTTGAAGACATTTTAGCGGGAATTTTATTTTATTTCAAAGTTTGTAAGTTTTATCTCTATTTTATGAAATTTATGCATAAAGCTGTAAGTTACCTGCATTAATATCCTAGTAAAATTTCATTATTGTTCTGAGAAAGGTAATAACTACAAATTGAATATAGATAATATTAGTTCAATAATGAATCTCATATTTAAGGTGGTCCGGGACAGAATATTTTTAAAAAATGAATCTTTTTTTAACACTTTACAACATAGTTGAAAACTGTTTATGACTTTGTTCATTCTATCTGTTTGTCTGTTCGTTCGCACGATAACTGCCATAAAAATGACTTTATCAAAGTAAAATTTAATTTTTTCGATGACGTTTTAAGTTTTCAAGTAAAATAAATTATCGTAGTTCTGTGATAATTAAAATATATCACGGCTGAATGTATCGCATTTTGCATTTCAGTTGGAAAGTGTTTCATAATCAATTATTTTTACTTGACTTGCATCTTTCTTATTTTAAGTTAAAAAAGGTTATATAGAGGGTAGAAGAGAATGACATAAATATTACTTAAATATTTTAGTTAAAACTTTCAAAGGTTAAAAATAAAAAACATTTTCTGATATTTACTGTATAAAACAAAACAGTAAAACCTTGTTTTCTCAGAAATAGAATTCTTAAAATAATTCACGAATTTGGTTTAAATGCAATGTATCAATTTAAATGCAATGTTTAAATTTATGTAATTCAAGACGTATTAGAACTATGAAATTGATAGAAGCCTGAAATTTGAGACTTAAATTATCCGTTATATTAACGTTATATTGTCCGTTATATTAACTTTATATTGTCACATAAAATTGTAAATTTTAAATTGACGCTGTTTGATACACAAGTCCCTCATATTAAAATATTTTCTCACTAAAATAATTTTCTAATCTTTTCATATCACTATACAAAAATATCCTGCAGACAAATTGTTAGAAAGACAAAAGACATTATTATTTTGTAAATAGGGAGTTTTAATTCATTATTATATCAATTTTAAAAACTTCAATGTTTCTATGTTTTAAATCATTTTAAAATATTTCAATTATTTTCATCTATTTTACATAGAATTTATACACCCAATAACAGAAAATCGTTTGTGTATACATTTTTGAATAAAACTGTCCATAAATAAGAAAAATGAAATTTTCTTTTCCGAACCCATTTAATGAATATTTATGTAATTAATTGCAAATTTACGTTCCTCAAAAAATTAAGATTCCTTATGTCATGTCCACTATATAGACGGGTTATTACATTTTTTTACATTTTATGACTCTAACAATGTTCAACAGCGCTTATTTTTAACAACAGGTCTTTCACTCTTTTTTGGTTTAATCTGTATTGAATTCTGACATGTTTCTTCCGTTGTTGGGTTCAAATTTTATATGTTTAAACCATGTGGTTTGTATAATTATACAGACAGCAGAACCTTTTATATATATGTTATGAATGTACGTACCCCTGTGGACATGCTGTACACATATATAATTTTTTTCAATTTTTTAATAATTTTTATACCTAATATGTTCTCTGAAATATTAATTTGAACATTTGTTGGTTCAACTCATCTCCACCGCTCATATATATATTTTTATTTACATTTCTATTAGTTTTAAAATATATAGGAGCACACATGGGTATGAATTCACAAGGGCGGTATGTGTATATTGTGATTAAATTATATACACTTTTTGTATCTCGCTTTACATTGTAACGATCCGTCACAATTCCCACGCAGACAAGAGGAGAACAGTGGCAGATACTCGCCCAAATTTCTAGAAGACGCAGCTTCTCAAATATGGTAGGAAATAAACCAAAGCTGGAACCGTGGTGTACAGGGTTTATACAAATATTTGAGCTAGGAACCTCCGTTGGAAGAATTGGTACGTCACGTGAGACAAGTCGACGTCCTGCAGTAGCTGTTGTGTGTTTAGTTGTACCAAGGGAACTAACTGAGGTGCCACTATTTTGGAACTTACTGCCGTAGGACTTGTCAGCCGTCTTTGCTTTATAAATACTTACCCAGCGTCATTTCGTACTCTTCGTGGTTGCTGGTGCCCTGAGGCTAGTTTCCGCCATTTTGACGCCTGCTATTGAACATCTTGTTTTTTCGACGTTTTATACCCACTTACGTGATATGGTGCTTTTCATAGTTACTGATGCACCTAACCTATTTGGCGCCATTTACGTCTTCTGTTACTGATCCTGCTGTTGATACGCCATATCCTTACTTACCTTTTACTGTACTCATCGTCATTGCTAGGGTGTGCAGTATCTGTATCGCCATTGGGGCGTTTGTGACTATGAACTTATCACTCCGAAGCAGCATGTTGGTAAACGCTATGTGTTATGCTTTGCTCGACTCACTCACCTGATTAAATATATCTATGTTAACCGGTCTGGGGCGGTTTGGCCTCTACCCCTCAGGTATTTATACTGCTCCGATTATCTCCTGTCAATTGCATGTGTATTGAAATGTAATGTATTGGCTTATTTCACCCCCTAGTAAATATATGTATTTTCTTTAAATATATATTCCTTTTCGTGTTTTCAGCCTGTTCCATCATTAAGTTTCGTCCCGAAAGCAAACCGAGGGTCAGGACGTTGCACTTTCACGTAGAATATCGTTAAGAGATTGCACTTAGACTCACTACTGTTAGAAATCATTAAAATTACAGTGATATATTTCTTTAACATGTCCATACTCCTATTATTGAACAAATGGCATACAAACATTCTAGAACATATTTCTTACTATATAAAATTTAATTCATTTAAGCATTTGCAACTGCAATTAATAATTTATGTTTTCTATCTATCCAAGGCTAAGAACGTTTTCATTTTTATATTCGGTGGGAAAAGTACTTGAGCAGTGGTTCTTTAAGATTGAATAAATACAAAATCGTTCACTCAGAGGTAATCCATCAATATCTGACGTATACAGTGCGGCAAATTGCCAAGAAAATAGATTTGTAACATTTTGAAAGGAAACATTTTATTTCATTTTCTTAACCCATCTTCTACCAACAGTTATTTTATGTATTGCTGTTTTACTGAGTACTGTTGAGGTCGCTTGTGACCCCAGTACTATTCTTATGTTTAACTGACACAGGACCATAACAAAATAAAATTAAATCGTATTTAAATGATACTTCAAGTGTACGCTATTTTTATTTACATTTTAGGCAGTATTGTGATATAAAAATTTAAACACCAGACGATAATGGTGGACGTTAGCTGTTAAAACACACATAAAATATCCAATGTATAATTTAACTGTTTCAGGGATACTATGGATCTTCTTTGTCAGTGCTAAAGTGCAATAAATCTAAAGTTGAAGACAAAAATAGACTGCCTTTGAAACCCATTATATCAACAACTTTGATTCTGCTAGTCTAGCAATGACAATTGTTGATCCATCGCATTTTCAAAACAGCTGTAGCTGTATGTTATGTAATGTGTACAATGTAATGTGTACACATTACATTGTACACATTACATAAAGTTGTTGATCCATCGCATTTTCAAAACAGCTGTATGTTGCATTGCATTTCAAATGTATTATGAACATTAACCTTTATCTTCTCATTTTAGTGTTAGAGGAAATTAAAAGTTTAATATGCAAATTAAAATTTTTATATACAAATTACACACATCCATATTTAGATTAGATATATATACAGAATTGACTGCATAATCTGTTTTTGAACAGTGTAATTCACTTAAATTATATTTCCCTTCCCAACTCAAATACACTGGTTACTCAAATATATATAACATCGCAGTCTATACTACATCATAAAACTCTTAAACCGGCCTATTGTGGGAACGGTATGAATCACGATTTATCAGACTTCGCGCAAACATCAATGAATTAAGTCATGCTTCTCTGTGTTCGACATTTTTTGCGCTTAACTAATGATAATAAAACATAATAAATATATATTATCTCCAAGTGCTCGTCTGGTTCCCATTCAGCCTAAATCCTCAAATGGAGCATGCATTTGCTAAAGAGTGTAGCAATATATTCTGTAAAAAAATATGATGTTAGCAGCATATGGCTTTCTTTACATAAGACAATGCCTTTGCTTTTTTGCAGCTTCATAAGGATGTACAAGATTAACGGTATAGTATTTTTAACGTTGAATTGTACAATAGGCCAAAACAATCCAAACACCGTTTATTATTCCAGTCCATCTGGGCATACAATCAAACCAGAAACGTCATTAGACTCGGAATAGTGTCAAATACACATAGATACGCAAAGGGGTCGTATTTATATTTAGTTGCTCATTTTCTTAAAAAATTGAATTCGCAACACATATTTTCATGTTATCATTAGATTTGCCATGTCGACATTATAGTAAAAATAAATTTCTGTGAGATTCCGACCATAAATATGAGAGATACACTAAAACCAAACCATTCGGGGTACATCTCCATATTTAATGTAGTAAAATAAAAGTCAAGCATACAGTGTAGGGCACCTTTTCTATTACTTTGATATGACACATGTTATACATATTTTTATGTGATAAAAGTGTTCATTCTTGGAGACACCTTGTCTGAGTAATTGTCCACATTACTTAAATTATATATACTTTCCGTCAATTTTATACCTCATTGTGTCGTACTGGCTTCTTTTTCACCTACTGCTTTAACTTACGATGTTTAGTAAATGTTTCTGAATACTGCAAATATCAGCTATTTAAGAATATTCTTTTATACAATTATAATTTTCGCTTTGTGTCATTTTGGGTGAAGTAGCAACAAATATATTGTTTGATAGGCCACACAATACATATAATAACAGCCAATGCTCTGAATGAAAACAACATATTTTTATATTTCATGATAAATTTTATACTATGAAGTCTAACTAAAGCAATATTGTTTTTCAAAGATAAAAGAAAAAGTTAATCTATATCACCTCAACAATCATTGCTGTCGTACTTTATGAAAGAATTATATTCTACATTTCTGAGTTAAATTTGACAATAAAGTAATAAGAAAAAGTATTAAAGATAAAGCACACAAATCTCTAATTAGGAAGGTCGTTCCACAAGTTAATTTAAAATAAATTAGCTTTTTGAAGTTCTTATTTTTTCCCATTTATCATAATTTATTTCAGCTTATATTTTCAAAATTGTCAAACTTTTAATAAACGTATCAAAAAGCATTTTCTTTGTAGAAAATAAAGAGTCCTCCATTAGAAATATTATTTCCACAAACGTTAGCTGAAAAAATAAACAATTTAAATAATATATTGACGTCACAGATGTAAAAAATACTTTGTAAATGAATATTTCCTACCTGTAAACCTTAAACGCAGATATAATAACCGCAAAAGACGAAATAATTTAAATTCTTAGTTTTCTTAATTTTTATTTCAATATTAAAATTTTCATATATTGCAATAATATACATAATAAACACTTTTGTACGACAATACATGTATTATTTTAAACTGATTATACCTTACACTTTTTATTACCACTATGTAAATCTCAACTACTATAACTTGTTTTATTATTATTTGTTAGCACCTGGCAAAATAGTGTGATTGTTAATTAATACATTAGTGCCCGGTAATCTATATAAATTGGGATATAGGAGATCGATAACCAGCAACCATTTTTTTCACTTTCTTGATTTGTAGACAGTCTTAGATCTCAAGTGATCACTATTCACAAAAACTCATGTATTTTCGTACTTGCCGAAATAAACATTGTAATACCTGTTCGTCAGCTTTACACTCTCAGATGAATAATAATAACCCTAAATATTTAACTTTTTATAAAGTATATAATTGCGTTTACAAATTAACATGTATCTCTTGTGATATATCATATATTGGACAAACAAGCACTCCTCTTCTCTTCGTTTTAAGTTCATCAAAACCATATTAAGAAATTTAGCTTTCGAGCATCACACAATTCACAACTTCCTCTTTCTTCTTATCATAACACTGGTAATAACTTTGAATATTCCCATTTTGATCATCATGGTATTGATAATATTTCAATTTCAATTCTGCTCATTGTAAAGAAACCGGCTGATAGATTACATTTTGAAAATTCACTAATCAAACAGCATAAAACTATTTTTCTATATGGATTAAATCAAATGTATGATAACAGAAATGTAGTAAAAACTACCTATAAAAATCTAAATTATGATCTCTCTATCTTTAACATTCTAAATTATAACTCTTATAGTGCCTCTTCAAAAAGATCCTAGCGAGGAAATTATAACAATAAAAAGTGTCAAAATCTGAACACAAAAGCTAAAATTACTGAGCTAGAAAAAAATTAAATCTTCTTATAACATAAATACTATAAAAACCTAGGTTTTCAATATAAAAGAAAAATATTAAATCAAGTATATAATACATTTTTAAAGTCATTTAATCAGGATGAACATTTTTCACACCTACTATATGATCTTATTATAACAAGAGCTCATTTTATAGACCTCCATCTGTCCATTTAACCCCTTTCTACCGCTAATTATCTTCAAAATAAAAAGTATAATACATATTGTGTAATTAAATACAAAAACTCACTTTACAATAATATAAATTTTAATGATTTATTTCAGCAGTATCAACATTGTTTTCCTATTCCTAATACTCAAATTTGGAAAACATTTAAATATAATACCTCTTTGGGTTGACAAATTTTCAATTATAATGAGGTATATCAAAATCTCTATTAAATCAAAATACCCGTCTTTATAGACTGCAATCATAAACACATAATTACTGGTGATCTCAATGTTGCTCAAAATTTAGCACTTAAAAATCTTATGCTTTATAGCACCAAATTTTGTATCCAAAATACATTAAATCATTGTCGTTTAATTAAACAACAAAATATTGATCTAGAAAAATTCATATATAAAATTGCTTGAAGTAAAAAGTATCCCATTGAAGCTTTCGATATGTGGAAGTTTAACATTCTGACAAATGTCAACCATTTCATAAGTAACTTGCCTACAACAAAAGCTACAATTAACTTTACAAACTTGAAGCAGGCAATAAATGAACTAAAATCACAATTTGTCATCACATGTGGGTAAAGCTGCTAACAATTACGCCATCATTTGCAAAAAATATTATGTGCAAAACTTAAACGAATTTATAAATCACAATAATATATTTAAAATCATTGATTCTTCAGCAACAACTTTATCTAAGAAAACAATTGCATTTCATGAACTATTAAAATTACCTTACAACAATCCAAGATTCGCTTACATTGTTATAATCCCAAAATTTCGTAAAACCCCTATCGCTTTTATATCTGTAACTATTGGACATAAATCATATGAACAGTTGCTAGTAAATATCAATTGGTCATTCTTAATAAAATCACTTCTAATATAATTGATAATTCAACTACTCATACTCGTATTATTAATAAAAGTTTTCAATTAATTCAAAAGTTAGATACTATTAATATTTTAGGATTTAAAACTTCTGACTTTAAGATCTATTCAACAATATTGACAAAAGATCTGTATAAGGTAATTTGGGATTTGATTAAATGTTTCTATAATAGAAAACATTTGGATATAGATCAATCTTATGTGCACCACCTTCTCAAGTGTGTTCTTTTTAATAATTACTTGATGCAAGGCAATAAAATTTATATGCAAATTAAAGGGGTTCCACAGGGTGGCTCTGCTAGTTCAGCTCTAGCAAATCTATATCTTCACTTCTACTAGTCAAATTTTATAAACTCTGCATATACTTTCTACAGATATATTGATGATGCCATTTTTATTGAAATAGCTCCCTCATCAACTGATATGGATTTCGATTTCTATCCCCCAAATTTATCACTTATACCAAATGAAAGCAACATCTCATCAAGTGTTAATTTCTTAGATTTAACTCTCTCTCTTGATAATGAATATTCATTTTTATCAAACATTTTTGACAAAAGGAAGGGTTTTCCATTTAAAATTCACAAGATAATCAATTTTAACTCATGTATGAGTAAACAGGTATACAAAAATATTTTAATTAATCAATTTCGTAGGATTTTTAGGTTATGTGAAAATACACAATTTAGTAACCATCTGGCAGATTTAATACAATATCGTAAGGCTGAATCCGATCCAGATAATTTTGTTAAATATCACTATAGAAAATTTAAATTCAATTCATATTCTGCTAATTATAGATTTAGTCAAATATGAAATTGATATTATATACTTCTTATATTAAAATATTAAAAATATTCTTGGAACTTTTATTAATCTCTGTGATAAGTTTTAGATACATATTATATAACAATTATTTATTATTTAGTAAAATATTTAATCATATATTTCTCGATATCTCTAATTCTTGGAGTTGATATTTATCTATTTGTATATCAATTGTCAATTGAGTAACAATCTTTTTCAAGAGTATTTTCTAATACTCACAACAAATGGTGCAATCTAGAATTCTTTCGAGATATTTTCTGGTGCTAGATCACCGATATATTCGGCGTCATGAACGAAGGTAAATATAGGTATGAATTTTGATTTCTATTTAGATCCTTGTTGTTTTATAGGTAAATCACCTATATATCTGGTATATGTGCTATCATCCTCTTCGTTCCATTTTTTCTTATTATTTAAATTTTTGTTTATATCTGGTAATATGTGTCGGATCTTTTAGTGGTGTTTCAGACACGTGCCTGTGTCGCTAAGCGAAACACATTTGGGACCTCTGTAGATGTAAAAATCCTTGAAAAGCTGCATCTACAGAGGTTCTATGCAATTTCATATATTCAATTTGCATCTTATCTTTGCAATATTTTTTTAACACTTTACAACAAAGTTGAAAAGTGTTTATGACTTTGTTCATTCTGTCTGTCTGTCTGTCTGTCTGTCTGTCCGTTAGCACGATAACTGCCGTAAAAATGAGTTTATCAAAATGAAATTTTAGTATGTTGTTCAGACGGTCTGTAGGACCTATGGGAATATAAATAAATAATATCACCCAATTAGTTTTTTATTGAACCCGGGTTGAAAAAATGAAATACATTGAACCCTATGGGACCTAATTTTTCAAACATTTTTTAAGTAAATTTAAAATTCACGAATTGCTTCGAAATTTTTAGGAAACATTCACATTATCCCATAGAATATATAAAAAAAAATTCAGTAAAATATGTTAAGTAGTTTTTTAATTAAAAAAATTATTTAATATAGGGAAAAAAACAAATTCAATTAAATTCTGACTTTGGGATATCTTCCAGAAAGAAAAGAGAGAGATATTATATTATAAATATCTCTCCATTTGTTTAAACGTTTTGCATATGGGAGTGGCTTCATATTTTAAAATAAATTTGGTAGATAACAATTTTTCATTTTTTTTAAATTTTATATAACTCTTCATGATAAATTTAATTGATGGCATTTTAAATGCACTTTCCTACGTCCTAGAGAGTTAAAATTTGGTACACAGCTTAAATTTGTTGAACATTTTATTCGACAAAAATTTGATGGATCTTTAAATATAGACCATACATTTTTTTCGCAATGGCCTGAAAATAATCCCCGTTCACTTCTATAAATCATTGTTGTAATATTGTTAAAAATTCTGATGTGGACAGCACATGTATTTCACTGCAGACTCATATTCGTTCTCTTTATTTATTCAATGATAATTTGAGTTTATCTGCACAACATAAGTATTTTAAATGACATTGAATTTAGACTTTAAACTTAAATTTGGTTCTCATTTGATAGCTGGACTTATTGTCAAAGGTGGCGTAGCGAAAACGCGAAAAAACTAGAATATCTCAAGAACGGCTAGTCCTAGAGTAATGGGGTTAGTCTTATTCTTTTTGTTGTCAAAAATCACATATAAAATAGGAATTTAATTGATATAATTGAGCACACGTAGTCTTTTATTTTTATATATAACGATTTTTGCTGGCCATTTCGCAAAAATAGCCCGTTCCTTTTTCCCGAATCGTAGTAGAATAACCTACAAATGATTTATATACAAAATTTTGTTAAATTTGGTATATAAATCACTTGTAGGTTATTGAAATATTATACTCCAAATTTTGTTAAATTTGGTTCATTAGTTTTTAGCTAGAGTGGATAAAGGCAATTTCTGCGGCCATTTCGCAAAGAAGGCAGATTCTTTTATTACGAATCGTACTATAATCTAATGAACATCAGGATTTCCCACAAAAAACATACCTACCAAATTGTATGAAATTCGGTCCATTAGTTTTTCAATTAGAGTGGATGTAATATCCACACAGACACACAGAAACATACACAGATACACCCTTACACACACAGACGTCTTCCTAAAAGTAGTTTTTTCGTGTTCTAGAAGTCCCAAAACGTGTAGATACTTTGAAAATTCGAGTTCCGATCTTCGGCACGATTCCAATACTTTGAGTACATACACATACACATATATATTATCTGTGTATTATCTGTGTATCTAAATTCCGTGCCTATGCAATTACAATAGTTGTGATTTTAAATGATCCCTAAACTTTTATTATTTCTTCAAGGGAGCCTAATTTTAACATATGCAGAATGCAAATATCTCAAGCGATTGTAAGATGAATTATATAAGAATTGCTGAATTTTTTTCACACAAAATTATTTAGCTCTGGAGTCTGGAATACAAGTTATATGAATGAAATATTCATTGATTTTGCATAAAGAATCAGATGATTTATATTTCGATACAGTTTTAAATATTTAAGTATAATAAATTACTGTAGTACTGTGATAATGTAAAAGATATTACCACTGAATGAATCACATTTTAGAAATGTTTAAATGAAATTACATTTCAGTTGGAAAGTGTTTCATAATCAATGCTTATGCATGATTGATCTTTCTTGTTTATCCTATGCCCGTCTCCTACCTCACGCTCATAAGTCGACGAGCAGCCCAATATAAAGAAGAACGATAAAATTGTCACTAAAAGCCCTGTCAGTAACACATAAAGGAAAACAGTCAAGAACAGCAGGGCAAATGTTGAGGTGCTCTACAGTAATGGAAACAAAATGGTCGCAAAGAAGGCAGACATCTGTATCTGTCAGTCCCATTCGATACAGGTGACTCTGTATGTAATCATGACCCGTGGCAAATCTAAAGCAAGCCACGCCAACTGCTCTATGCAAGGAACTGGGTATTATTGCCGACTTATTTAACAGGGAGTTTCAATTTTTCCCAGAAGCTCTCTCCCTGTACAGACTGAAGCGGTTAGCTTCAATAGAGAGGGATATATATCGCTTTATATCCGCACAGGCAAGGAAGGATACGGCAGCGTCATTTGAGATCCATTCTTAGCCAATAAATCCGCCCGCTCATTTCCATATATCCCGCAGTGGCTTGGAATCCACTGCAGGGTTGTTGTTGTTGTTGTTGTTGTTGAAACCCAGACCGTCCGACCTACCAGAAAGGTGTAAGGTAACTGTTTGGACGGTCGGGAAGTGCCACCCAATTTAGACCGGAACCCAGTGGGGGAAGCATCCACAGGGACCGTACCCTCCTTCCCCTACCACCAACCTCTCTTGATGCTCTCTTGTAGTTCTTGATGTTCAGCACCTTATCTATTTTTTCCATACAATTCTTGGAAATCTCACATTCCCAGAGATTGAAAGTTGTTAAGGTCATAATTGCCGCCCTGGAATCAACAAAAAAGACGATATTTTCCTTTCCACACTGCTCCATTCTGTCTAAGGCTAAAGAAATGGCGGCTATTTCGCCATCAAAGTTGTCAAAGTGTCTTTGCAATATGTTTTTGTTGTCATTTTAATGTTTTGAGACTCCAACTTTTGAAAATCCTTTGATGCTCGTGCTTAATTTGTGTGTATCACTCTTGAATGTTAATTTATTCACATGTATTATTCATTATATTACCTTATCGTTTAAAATTAAGATCAATTTTAATTCTATGGTATAATTGGTTTCCTTTTGTTTGATATCTTATTTCATATATATATATATATATATATATATATATATATATATAATTTTGAACAGCTGACAAATGTTTCACTGCAGTTAAGATACAAATCGATGACATTCTTGAAATTTGACAATGGTGCTGAATAGATGATTAAAAGGGGCCTCTTTTGCGAAATAGCTATCAATCAGCTTGCGATCTAGTTGACCCTGTATTATTCCATATTAAATATTTAATATAAGATTTTTGCTATATATAAAGAATAAATTTTAATTTTGATTGCAATGGTTCATAAACTGACAGTTCACAAATAATTCAGTTGATGATGTTTAAATAGATAGTTGTTCAATCATGAGGTACTAAAAGAACTAATTTCCATTTTAAACTCAAGAATTTTTTTTTTGCTATCACATATTAATATTTTCAATTGAACAGTTATCAACTGCAAAATTTTATACTATTTAATACTATGTTTTATCTTTTCATATAGTCTAACAAATTTTAAACATCCATTCCTCTGTTTTACTCATGCAGTTTCTATACATTTTAAATTGTTTCTAAAAATATCCATTAACTTAGCATTAAACATGTAATATTTTAAGGAGTTCAATTTAACATGCAAATTTTTGAATGTGGAACTTTTGTGATTTTGGTCTGGCAAGATTAGCACTGGGTGTGACTTTTTTCAGAATCTTATTTCTACTGAGTTCACATCAAATTAGTTTAGTTTTGCTTGAGATCGTGATCTATATTTCTATCTATTTGCTAGTGTTTTTAAAGCCTGCATGGCCTCCTTGGCCCGATTTCAAGTTATTGTATTTTAATTATTAAACATTTTAGTGTTTTAAAGTTTTAATTGCTTAATGGCTGCAGTTTTATTTATTTTGAGAACTTTCGCTCGAAATCAACTTTTATACAATCGACAATAACAACACAATGTGTCCATTGATATTTTTCACGTTTTAATGATAGATATTGTATATTACATAAACTTATATGCTACTAATACTGTATCTTACCTATTTTCGGAGTGAAAATAATGAAATCTGTACCAAGAATATATTAAAATGTGCCAAAATAATATATATTTATTTCTTAAATAAAGTGAGTATTGTAAAAATTGCGTACATTGCGATGTTTTCCTAGAATAACCATCCTAATAATAACGACATAATGTTTCCATTGACATTTTTCACGTTTTAATGATAGTTATTGTATATTACATACACTTATATGCTAATACTGTATCTTACCTATTTTTGGAATGAAAATAATGAAATATGTGCCAAAAATATATTAAAATGTGTCGAAATAATATATATATATATATATATATATATATATATATATATATATTTCTTAAATAAAGTGAGTATAGTAAAAATTACTCTGCAACGTTTTGCTAGAATAACCCTCCTCATTTATCTCTACAGTGAGTATAAACATAATCTAAAAAGTATATCATTGGTTAAGTCATCAAATCAATATTTAGCGTTTGCATTTTTACATTACAATACTTTTATATAAGTATGTAGCACTCAAAGAATATAACATATGTTTACAAATAATACATTATACTAAGACAACTTATATATTCTTTCATAAGAGAGACTTAGGAGGAGATGTGATACCAAGCAATATTTATCGAAATATCAAAAAATATATGTGTTCGACCTTATTAACACAATATATGGCTTGTAAGTACTTTTTGTACATTTTAACTGCAGTACAGATAAATTATCTTCATAGCTCGACGATTCATTTGAATCTGCTCTGTTTTCTTTCGTTAGGTAACCTTAATTTATGTTTTTACATTGCCACGGGGAAACACGGCTTCCTTATATTTGATTGGCCTTGCTTTGCATGATGGCTTATGTTCGGTCGTGAATGGACTACCCTGTCTAGATGCAGCTTCTTAGGGTCAGACTCGGTAGGATGGGTTACGTCCGTATAGACATCGTCACTCTTCACTTGTTGATGTAATTGCAAATTGGTGAATTTATGGGTTGTAAAACTAGTTGAACTGACCCAATCTGTCGGTATCTGCTTCCAGTCCGTCTGCTCTTTTGTTTCACTCGTCATTTGGTGATGGTATGCTGTCTGAATTATTAACTGCATCACCTGTACGCTAAGTGGTCATTCTTAGCCTAACATTTTCTCTCCCATCCTGTAATACTATAATGTTCTTTAAAATTCAGTTTTAAAAGTAATTGAAAACATATTTAAAAATATTAAATCAGCTTAACCCATGAACATCGAATACCAAAATCAAATGACTTCACAATTCAATATTATGCACAATCTTTTCTACAGCAAGAATACAGTATATATCAAAAATACCAAAGTTTATAATTTAAATGTTACATAAAGCTCAACAATCTCTTTCAGCTAAAGTTCACCGTGAAGGAACAGATTTTTTTAATCATAAAACGCTTGAGTAAATCGCGGTAAAATGTTTTACAAAGACTAAAATCCTTTAAAATTAATATATATAAAGCAATCCTGTTTATTTTATATCTCACAATATCTAGATTTCCAAATTTTTATTTTACTTGTGAAAGATTTACGCACCATCAATGATTGAACGTTTCTAAAATTAGGTTTTAATATCTTCTATGAGTACTTTTAGTTTAACCGAAATATGCACTGTGTTTACAGAGAAATTTATTTCTTTAAAAGTACCCAATTGTTATAACAGAAATCATATAAATATCCTTTTATTCTTGAAACGAGGAAAAATATTTTATTCATAAAGTTATATTTACATTTTATTACATATGCAAAGAAGGAATCACAGTCTTATATTTTGTTTATTTTTCCCATTCACGAGAGAAATGATCAATGATTTTTGACAATGGTATTGTATATTGGAAAGAATATTATGTTATTGCATATTATCTGAATTATTACTTTTCTCCACATCAATGAAATACTGCGGCTAGATAAAGTATATTTCTAGTGAATGTGGACTTACAATTTTCAAATAAACTTGTGTACATATTTAGATTATTCATAAATTTCTATCACAGTTATTACGACACTTTACATTTGTGTAGAAATTCTTTGTGTATTTTAAAGTTTTAAGTAGAATATATAAGCCTCACTGATAAAAAATCTTTAAATATTTTTACTGAATCGAAAAATGCCAACTGCATTCTCTTCATTAGACATAAAGCTGTGTTGATCCAAATAACTTTTTAACAAGGAGTTTTTTAAGAGTCTCAAACACAACTATTCTAAATAGCCGAATAATTTCTTCACGTCTGGGGTGTTGAATTTTTGAAAAATTTCTTAAAATTAGGGTAGAAGTAAAAATTCGGTGAAAAGACTCACTTTTGGATTTTGGTCTGTGCATAAAACTTAATTTCTAAACCCAGTAGTATATACCGTATCACCAGGTTGTAAAGTCTTGCCAGATTTGCCGATTTATCACCAATTTCGTGATATTTAGCGACTTCCCGAATCTACTAGAAGTATCTCCAAATAACGACTATTCTAAGGGATAAGAGAGATTTACAGAAGTTTCTACGGGGAGTCTATAAAAGTAATCATCAGTCAGTCGGAGTTCAGTTGACAAGATACGAGCTACAGTGAACTGTGACTTTTGTCAATGTTTTGAGAATCGTAGCTACTGTTTTGTGAAATTATTTTCGTCAGTATTTTGAGATTAATATCGCTGATTTAGTGAAATTAGTGGAGCATTTAAGTGCTGTTTGATTATATAGTGTTCTTGCTTACTTTGTGAATAAACGTGTTTAGTTATCCAGAAATCAGGATTCATTCTTGCATCCTGCGTGCGCACTCACGATTCCAGAGAATACGTTCGTAACAATATATTGCCAACAAAAATATAAACCCTCTTCTGTTTGATTGCTTCGCGGTCTCTCTGAGTACCCTGTAACAAGATTATTTTCCCTTATATCTGTTTCATGTTTGCATTATTGTAGGTCCTTTTGACTTATTTTAAAATTGCTTTTTTAACATTGTTCGTAATTGTCTCGTATTGCCAGTACAGACTTGCTGTATTTTCGGGCAATCCAATATCGTGACCCAGTTCCATGTTTCAGATTATCTGCTTCATTCTGCTTTCCGATTTGCTCTCTTAGGTGGACTTTTAATCCACGACGATACTCCTTTCCTTTTGTCATTTTTGTCAAACATTCGAATTTCGCAATTTCGCAAAATGCAAATTCGCTCCATTAGTAGATTGCATTTGATATTGCTGTGGTGCATGCTTATTTTAAAAAATTTTTGGAGGGGTGAGCAGCTATGTCTTACGTCTGCCATTTAGTGAAGTGCTTTTGTTTGGACCACGTATTACTTCAACCACGTAGCAATCAATGATCGGGATAAGCCACTGGAAAGGATAAAATGTGTGGTAGATTGCTTGGTAAAGCACGTGAAAGAGCAAGAGACCAGTGAAACGAAAGATCTTCTGTCCAAGATAGAAGTTTGGTGCGAATCTGTGCCCCTCCCCACCTCATGAAAGAGCGTCGAGCTGCGCAACCAACGGTATTTCCCTGATGAACGTACTGTAGGTTTCTGTACGGTTGTAACGTATCTACTTATTGAAATAGGAATAATTTTCAATCATGACATTTTCGGTAAAGATCTGAACCTGGTCTCAAGGAATGGAGGTATGTTTTCATAGTTGAAAAGTTTTTATAATTTTGTTCATTCTCTCTATCTGTCTGTCAGCACGATAAGTACAGTAAAAATGACTTTATCGAAATGAAATTTTAGTATGTTGTTCAGACGGTCTGTGCGACCTATGGGAATATAAAAGAATAATATTTAGAAGTTAGTTTTGGAAAGAATTAGTTTTGGACTGAACCCCGGTTGAATAAATGAAATAAACTGAACCGAATTTAAAATTCACAAATTGCTTCGAAAGTTTTAGGAAATATTAAAATTATCCCATAAAAAATATGAAAAAAAATTCAGCAAACTATATATTTGGTACTTTTTTAAATAATTGCATTCATATTATATAAAGAGATCACGTGACCCTCTTCAAAATAAAATATGGCATCCATCTTGTGTCAAAATTGTGATTCTTCAAGTTCTTTTTAATTTATATTTATTGTTGTATCCGTTCTAAAACCGTTTTATTTTTGCTTAATTTCTGTGCATCTACATTCTGAAACAATGCACTCATAATATATTTGAGTTTAAATGATCAATGCCATCTAATCAATTGTGTCAAAATCGTGATTTTTAAAGTTCTTTTTAATTTATATTTGGTGTTGTATGCGTCCTAAAACCGCTACATTTTTGCTTAATTTATGTGGATCTACATTCTGAAACAACGCAATTACAATATATTTAAGTTTAAATTATCAATTTGAGTCAAACTTTGATTATTTCTACAACGAAACCTAGATTTCACTTACGGAGAATATAAACACATAAAGATGTTGGATGAGTTGTATAAGAATTGCTGAATTTCTTTATCACAAAATTATTTAGCTCTTTTAGTCTGAAATCTAGCTGATATGAAGGGTTCATTGATTTTACATAGGAACAGACGATTTTATAGCAGACTTTTTCGATGAAGTTTTAAGCATAAAGTTAAATTACGTTTACTTCCATGGTTTTAAGTTTTTAAATAAAATAAATTTTGTAGTATTGTGATGTCTGAAAGGAATGGAATAAAGGTGTATGAATGAAATATTTACAGCTTTTACATAGAGAGCCAGTCGATTTATATTTCAATTACTTCATTTGAATAACGTTCATTTTTTTCGATGAAGTTTTAAGTTTTCAAATGTAGTAAATTATATTGATGTTGTAGTATTGTGATAATTTTAAAAATATTACCTTTGAATGTATCGTATTTTATAGATGATTAAGTAAAATTGCATTGCAGTTAGAAAGTGTTTCATAATCAATACTTTATACATGATTGATCTTTCTTGTTTGATATTACTTCATTCTTTATAACACTGAACGTAGACAAATTTGACCAGACTATAATCTTTCAAAAGCGTATAGTAAAAATAAAACAACTGATAAAATTATAAATAGGCTGATAGGGTTAGGATTATTAAATCGCACTAAGAAGAGGCTCGAATACCCAAATAATCAAGTAATAACCTAGGGTAGAGGAAATTCCTTGAAAGATATCCAAACACAAAATACATTCAATCCCCTCTGCTAAGCAACGATGCCCATGATAATATGAAAGTAATAATACGTAGCTGTAAATAGCAATGTACTTTTAAAAGAAATTAAAGAAATGAAAATCTACAACGGTCTAAACTAAGACTAGCAAAGTTAAAGAGACAAAGCAAAGACAGAGAAAAAATGGACGTGACTCAGGCAGCCCCCAACAAGAAGGTAAACTTTAATAATGACTACCAAATTTTGCTGAAGCAGCTCAATAAAATCATGTTAGGGAAGTTTCTGAGAAGATGACAGAAGAAATGACAAATATTGTACCTAAGGACACTGACGCCTGTTCGGAAGTACCTTAACAACAAGAATAACTCTTTCCATAGCTTAAATATAAGACAATCTAAGATCAAAAAATGCAGTTTTGAAGGGACTACTATCATTTTTTGATACTGAGGAATTAAAAACCAGATTAACCAATGAAAACGGTCTCAATATTGGTTTTTCAACTGAGAAACACTAAACCTATATTGCATTTTACTATTTTTTGCTTAGCTCCAGGCTGTCAAAAAATTAACAAAAATATACAGATTTAACGTAGTTGCTTATATGACTGTGAAAGTAGAAACTTTCAGATCACATAGCATCAAGATGTGCTACAGTTTTCGATCATAGCTCTGAAAATTGTATGATGTCACCAAAGTGCCTAAAGTATGCCCAGGACCACCTGATGCTTGAATGCCAGCGGTCATGCACGGGAAAGGGTAAATATGTACATTATGAAGGAGACCTTCATACAATGCCAGAAGAGCACATGGAACCATGGGAAGGCACCGACACAGCAAGCCACCTTCTCCCGACTGCACCAAATATACCGGCATGGACGAAAAAACAATGGACTCAAAATTACAGCCCCCCCCCCCCCAGGCTACTACACACAATGTGCCACAGGCAGCAAAATAAAACTTCAGCATTCTTCAGAATGGCGCCCAGCCAGGCTAAAAAAATCGTGACAGCAAATTAATAAGAAACTGATCCCAAATATCCATAAGAAATATGAATCCAGAAGAAATAGAGAAAATTATGAAAAACTAAAACCTGAAAAAGAATAGGCTAAACTGATTTAAAAAACTAAACGTGAAAATAGAGGATGAAAACACGAAAAAAAGAGTGCAAGACAAAATAAAAATGAAAAAAAATACTTCAAATATAATAAAATAACTTGGGAAACATTACCAAATTGTTTCAAAAAGATAATGATCTCATGTCAACTTGTTTTGAGGTTTTTAATATCATAGAACAACTTAACAAAAACAGCGAGTCAGTTGTCCATCATGGATGGGCGTTATAAAGATGCCACCAAATCATATTCTGGAATGCAAAAGGCATTTCTCCAAGAATAAATGAACGTAGAGCTTTTGCAAATGTAAATGACACAGACGCCTTACTAATACAGGAAACTAAAATTAAGGAAGACAAAATCTAAACATTGCAAATTATAATTGCCACCAAAACTAGTCTCATTCTAATGCTGATCACCCCTCATGGGGTTCCCATAGATACAAGAAGAGTGACAGAGACATCTACAACCTCCTGAATACCACAAACATTAACAACATCACTCCACCACGTCCCACACGCTTTGCAGACAGAGTCGGCACCTACATCGGTTTTATCCAAATTTGAAACATAGACTACGGTCACACCATTGATACATACCCTAGATGAATTCGACTAGGATCATCAATCGGCAATTATGACCTTTCATTTAAATAAGGTCTCTGGTTGAGCCTCACTTAGTTATCACAGACATTATGAGATATATTGACGCTGCCACACACGACTTGCAACAGGAACTCAAAGGACACGTGCTACGTAGACAAAGCATCGTGAGTCAACCAAATACACCACACTTTTCTACCATGTCAGAGAAATAATAAAACAAAGTAAGAGAGTGAGAAAGATATGGCATAATAACAGAAACCCAAATTTAAAATGACCGCTTATCATACTCTCGAGCAAAATAAATTATAACATAAAATCGGGAAAATAACAAAGAAATGATTGAATCTCTCGCACTGAAATATCAATCGCTATGAGAATTCGCTAGAAAACTAAAATAAACCTTCTGTGCAGCTTATAATACTTAGTGAAAAGCGACAATAATACGAAGGAATAGCAACAATGCATGTTTCATTGCCCCAGAGAGACAAAAATGAAGCGACAAAAAACAAAATCCACAATGATACAAAATGAATTTCAGAAAGGCATATTTCATTGCCCAAGATTCTTTGCATTGGAATAAAGTTTACCCACAGTGAAGCAATAAAAACGAAAGCCACAAATATACATAAGGAACTTCAGCAATGCAGGTTTCATTGCCCCATTGGAACAAATATGAAGCGACAAAAAACGAAATCCACAATGATGCAAAAGCAATTTCAACAATGCATGTGTCATCGCCCAAGGAACAAAGATTGCTTTGGGATAAATTTTACCCCACAATGAAGCGACAAAAAACGAAAACCACATAGACACAAAAAGAATGTCAGCAATTCTTGTTTCATCACTCCCTGGGGACAGCGATTCTTTGCTTTGGGGATAAATTTTATTTCGCGGTAACGCGACAAAAACGAAAGCCACAGTGATACGAAAGGAATTTTAGCAAAGCAATTTTCATCACCCCTAAAGAGACAAAAATATTTTGACTTGGGATAAATTTTACCCCACAATTAAGCGACAAAAATGAAAGCCATAATGATGCGAAATAAATTTCAGCAGCGTATATTTCATTACCCCCTTGAGACAAAGATTATTTGCATTGGGATACATTTTCCCGGTGCGTGTGGTTCAATATCGTTGCTTTTATAATTAACAGTATCCCATCGCGAAAGAGGCTGCAAATGGGAACTCCCAAACTGAAAGATCATTTTTGTTTATATAAACATGTAGTGAGTCTTGTTTATTATATTCCTAAAATGTTTAAATCTGTATTTCTATACGTGTTACTATATTATATATCTATTGTATATAGGACAAGTTTATCCAGCTCCAAATGAAACACCAAATTAAGATATTTATTTTTTGTAACAGTAAAGGTCTAAATATTTTTGATAAGGCTTGTGGAACAAGTGTTTTCCTAGAAATCGCCAAAGTTAATATTTAACTGCGTTTGCGGATTAATGAGTATTTAAATTATTTGATATATATATGGAAACATACCAACAAACAATATAACATCAGAAAATTTATAAAGGATATTTTATTGTGACTCGCAAACTAGCGAACCGCTGAAAATATAAGCACGTTTTAAATAATTTTAAATACCAATCAAGCACATAGAAAATAACGATTAACATAGGGACTATTTTAAAAACGTTTCTGTTCAATGTGATATCTGTACAATAAAAACGATGGCAAATCAGTGTTCTTATACCAAGATCTAAAAGATTGGCATGTAATGGCAACATAACATGTGTTTATACAGGTTACTCTAAACATCAAACCAAGATTGAAGAATAAAATGAAGTACAAATGAACATAAAAAATGGTAAAACATTTTAATGAATTCTTTTGTAGAGAACTTTCTTCCAATATTTGATATGCAGAAAATGAAAGTGGATATATTCTGGGTTTCCAAATAATTATTGCGTTATACTGAACATGATTAAATTTGTACTTCGTTATGTTTGTAAAACGTTTTGTGTGCGGTAGATATTCTAAAAATGTTAAAATAAAAAGCAATTAAATATGTCTCAATTTCTTAAAAATTACAGAAGTACTTAAATTAAATATTTTTGTTACAGTTTTACATATACAGGTAAATAAACGTCTATATTAAATATACATAGTGGTTATTGACTATCAAAACAATACACGTTATATTAATATTGTTATATATCGTGGAATAGACTTTTACCCCGTGCTTATAAAACCCAGTAATTAGGGTTTACAAAAAATTAAAAAACATGCCGCTAAAAATATGTCCTATTTTACTTTTAAAATGCCAATTATTTGTAATTGACATTAATTGACATTTTATAATTAGATTTTAATTAATCTACATTTTATAATAATTGACATTTTAAAATATAAATTAAAATATGATGAAATAAAAACATAACTTAAACTTGGTAATTTATTAACTCATTTAAAATATAATATCCATAATTCTGCTTGCTCACTTACATATCCGGATACGAATTATTAAAAGCTATAAGGAAATACCTGCTTACTATCGGTCTATTCTTGTGTTTGTCTATTTATTTATTACACTTGAAGACCTTAGCGCCAATTGTTGGCCAACATCGCCAATATTGGGACTTTAGGAAAATGGCGTCAAATTTGCGATAATTCCATATCTTGGAAAATTGTTTTATTGCTTGTATAATCATTGCCCTTTGCCGACGTGGTTGTCGAGTAGTCAAGGCAAGCGTTGTCGAGTAGTCAAGGCAAGCTAATCGCTCGACCGCCACGTTGTGGGTTCGAGCCCCACGTAAGGCATGGATATTTGTGTTGTGGGCGCAATGTGATCTGCCCCCCTCTGGTGCGCCTAGGGCAACGACAATGCACGGCCAAATAGTTCACACTCTGGCCGCTGTAATAAAGGCTAAAATGACGAAGGTCAAAGTGCCAGGCCATTTAAAAAAAAATCACTGCCCTTTATTGGGAGGTTCCAATTTTGAATTTTTGCTTTAAAATATAGTGCTTTATAGTTTGGTATTTGCTTTAAAATATAGTATAATTAGGGCTATAATAATTATGTCGGGGGTACGCATAATTATGGCGAGGGTATGCATAATTATGTCGAGGATATAGTAACTAGGGAGTCATATAATCTATATATATTTAAAATTGAAAATCTCTCTGTCTATCTGTCTGTCTGTCTGTTTGTTCCGTCATCACGGGAGATCGGACTTTGTGGGTAACCTGGAAACAGTTCCACTTAAAATTCAGTCCATGTTTGGAGTTTCTACGATATTAGTAAAAAACGAAATTTTCGTTTGTCTCATCATCACAGGAGAACGACTTAACAGAATTTGATGAAATTTTGTAGATAGCCTTGAAATAGCCCCCCATAAATTTTGCCCAAGTTTCAAGTATCTAAGACCAGGGGTTGTCGAGATATTAATGAAAAACGAAACATTTTCCTAGGAGTTCTACTCTCTAACTCCGTGGTTTATCCAAACGAAAAGCTTGAAAATCATTTGAAAGTGAATTAAAATTCAATCTCTGAGTTTGATGGGAGATTTTTTGCGCTAATTAGTCACTTTCTGAAAACATGAATTGTTTGAAACATGATTTAAATGGGAAATCTATCTCCATGGTTTATTTTAAACAAGCTTTTATTGAACAATGAAAAGTATAAAGAAATCAAAATGGTTATTTAATTTCGCAGTTTATGAGGAATATTCTATCTTATATCATATTACTCAGAAACGCAATAAAATTAAATCTGTCTGTTAATTTTAATAATTATTTTTTCGATTTGAATAATAAATAAATGGATATAAAAATATATTTTAGAAAAGATCTTCAGGTTTAAACATTATTATTATTGATATTTTAGGGGATTATTGATTCAGGGATTATTAAAATTTTCAAGTTATTATGCAATTGTTTTATTATGACAAAAATTGTTTAAACTCATATATTGTACGTTGTACGAGTAATCTTCTACAAATACACGGGTTATTCAACTAGAGTACAAGTAGTACAGGTATATTGGCATATGTTTTGTTATATATTGGCATATATTGGAATCAATTACGACCTTCTGGTATAAAGAGTACGGGGAGTATTGATATTTTTAATTTATTACGTCATCTCTTTTATTTTGGAAAATATTTTTGAGACTCATATTGTAATACGGGTAATCTTCTACTAACACACTGGCATATTTTCTAATCTGCGACAATATAAGTAGTACGGGGTTGCATATATTGATTCATATCCTTTTTTTTTTGTAAATTTGCTTACAAAAGGGGCCAGGATGTTTTATTCTTCAGATCTGCCCGTGAAGATAATTTTGCATAGTGAGAACAGATATTCCTAAACTTCTCTTTAGTAGCAATAAATTTAATATTTTAACAGAATTTGCACATGATTACGAATTATAAGTTTCCTTATATTATATACTCCGTACGAAGAACGGGTATGCTGCTAGTCTATATAAATAAAATTGAAAATATGTCTGTCTGTCTGTTTATCCCATTATCACGGGAGAAAAGCTAAACCGAATTTGAAAAAAAAATTATGGGTAACCGTAAAATACCCCCCCCCCCCCCTTAAATTTTGTCTAAGTTTCGAGTTTCTAAGACCAGGGGTTGTCGAGATATTAATGAAAAATGAAACTTTTCCTAGGAATTCTACTCTCTAACTCCCTAGTTCCTCCAAACGAAAAGGTTTGAAATCGTTTGTTTAAAAGGTAAAAGTGAATTAAAATTTTATCTCTGAGTTCGGTGGGAGATTTTTGCACTAATTAGTCAATTTCTGAAGACATGAATTGAAATGAAAAATCTATCACCATGGTTTATTTTTCAAAAGCTTTTATTCAACATGAAAAATATTAAGAAATCAAAATGGTTATTTAATTATAATCATTTTATGAGGAAGATTCTATGTTGCATCATGTTGCTCGGCAAAGCAATTAAATTAAATGTGTTTGTAAATTTTTATTATTATTTTTTCGCTTTGAATAATAAATAAATGGATATAAAAATGTATCTTATAAATGAGCGGTTTGATTTTTCTTTTAATTATATTAATTGCAAACTGCGTACATCACTTTCATTTCTTTTGGGAAGAGTTTTTAAACCAATTTATTTAATTTTATATATTTTGTTTTGCTAATAAACTCATATATGGTGTTTAACCAATAAACTCATTCAACCGATTGCTGAAACAGAAAAGTGTATAACAGGTATATCTTCTAATACAATTTTAGTGTTTTCATTTAGCATATACAAATGGGAACAGGATGACAAATTCAGATCAGCAAATTCAGGGCTACGATTTGGCGGGATATCGCTAACTTGGAAAACTTTTCTTAAACGTTGCCAAATTGACGGAATTGTCGCCAAATTTATAAAAACGGCGCGAATCAATGAAATTTATTTTGTTTTGTTAGAAGAGAGTACTGAGATGATGTTTCGTTAGCATCTGTGTGTCAGTCCAACCATCCTATTTAGTAACACATTTAGCGAATTTTTAAAATGTCACCAAATTGGTAAAAATGTTTGTAAATCCATAAAAATATCTTGAAATTAATAAAATTGCGCTAAATAAATTAAATTGCTTTTTGGTAGGGGATAGTATTGAGATGACGTTTCGCCAATTTGTCCACAAGTGGGGCTGTCGGTTCTAGAGTCCCACTTGGCGATAAATTTGACGATTTCTTAAAATGTCGCTAAATTGACGAAAATGTCATCAAACCTTCCATAGAGATAGCAATTATTCAGACGATGTTTTCTCCGCCAATTTATTTGAAGCAAATGATATCATGTCACTTAGCAACTGATTTAAATCCTATGTGTTTGGTATATTTAATTTTTTAATCGCAATGTAACATTGCAGTTTCAGAGGAGGAAATTGACCTAAAAGATATTCCCTCAAACAGCGGGGTAATTGTTATAACGGTTTCTGTAAAGCACGTACACCGGACATGGACCCGCAGAAGAACGGATCTTCTTAAATTTCAAGGGGTCATCTGATGCTGGCTGAACGGAACGGGGTCGACCCAGCTGGTCCCAAAAGCCCCAAAAGGTCAAGGGAGTATCATGATGAACATCGGAAAGTTGTCGTGAGAACTTTCCACAAGTGAAACAAAATATTAGGTTTCTAAATTTTCAAGAGGGAACCTAGCCAATAATATAGCCGGAAGGAGTGTTTTTAACATTTAGATAGTCAATAATAGACAGGGGCACTTTGTAGAGGGGGCAGAGAGAGAGAGCAAGTTTTAAGTTTTGAAAATATTGAAATGGAGGATTTGAAAAGAAGGACTAGTAAGTGTCGGTCGCAAGAGGCGACGAGCAGAGAAAGCAGAGCCGACGCTTTTCCACCGAGGCGAGATTCTGGACAGCCCGAGATTCTTCAAAGATTAAGGAAGTAGGCTTTTATATATACATGATTTGCATGAAGGTTTGTTTGACTCTCACAGCCCTCTACTTAGGTTAGCCTGAACCAAAAGGCGATGACAAGGATACAGTTGTTTTAAGATAAGATTAGGAATTAATTGTATAAAAAATACAGATGTAATGACATATAAAGTCATATTTTGAGGACTTTGTTTTAAGTGTATTTTGATCTCTGGAATAGTATATTTAAGGAATGTATTTGATGTACATAGATATTCTAATGTGTTATTAATAGCTCATTATTAAATATACGCACTGCCACTAAAATTTTTTGTTGTTTTCATTATTAATCAAGTGTTCTCATTTCAAGTGTTGGTGTAATTGTTTCAATTAGATTATTTTTACGATTACGGCCTTCTTCGCTTTCTTACCAAACGTGCAGGATTCCTACGTAGCAGTATTTATGTGGCAGATGATTTTTATTAAACCTTTTACGATTTGAATAATGAAGATAAGTATATTAAATAAATTTCATTGACATTGCATTTTTGATTAGATAATATCAATTACAATCTTCAGGTTTAAACATAATTATTATTGATATTTTCGGGGTAATTGATTCAGAGATTATTGATATTTTCCAGTTATCATGCCATTGTTTTATTATGATAAAAATTGTTGAAACTCATATATTGCAATTTGTAAGAGTAATCTTCTACAAATGCACGGGTGTATCTTCTAATCTGCGAGAATAAGAGTAGTACAGGTATATTGGCATATATTTTGATACATATTGACATGTATTGGAATCTATTACGGCCTTCTGGTGTAACGATTACGGGGAATATTGATATTTTCAATTTATTACATCATCTGTTTTAGTTTGGAAAATATTTTTGAGATTCATATATTAATACGGGTAATCTTCTACTAACACTCGGACATATCTCCTAATCTACGACATTATAAGTAGTACGGGTGTATCCTCCCATATAATTTTAGCACTTTCATTTTGGCATATATTGGAATCAATTACTGCCTTCAGGTTTAAAGGTTACGGGTTTATTGATATTTTCAATTTAAACATGAAATCTACTTATACAGGTTATATCTTCTAATATTCGCTTATATAAGTAGTACGGGTCCCACACAATTTCAAAACTTTTATTTTGCATATATTGATTCTATTTCATATTTTTTGTAAATTTGCTTACAAAGGGGCCAGGATGTTTTATTCTTCAGAGGATGTTTTATTCTTTTGTCCGCGAAGAAAATTTTGCATAGTGTGAACAAATATCCTTAAACTTCTTTTTAGGAGCAATAATTTAATATTTTAACAGAATATTTTGATTAACAACGTCATTTAGTATACTATAGGAATTTACACATGATTGTGAATTTTAAGTTTCTTTATATTATATACATCGTACGAAAAACGGGTATGCTGCTAGTAATTAGTAATGTTGATTAGGAGCAGTGCATTGCCATGTGTCCGGGGATATTAGGAGTACAAAATCTGCAGGCGAGCGGATGAGAAGAGAATATTACATAACTTTATGCACGAGCTACGTAACTTATGCATAACTTTATGCTAAAAATTATGAGCTTAACACCTGGTGCAATATATTTATTTGCAATTTCAATGACTACGTTGTAGCTCCATTTTGTATCATAATCAGCAAGAAATCCAAAGTTTCGTGAAAAGGTTGCAATGTATAAATAGAAATGAGAACTGAAAGATTATTCCTAAGAGTGAATAAGTATTGAAAGAGTAATGGCCTCCTTAAGGATCATTCATCAAATTCGCTTTCGATGTCCTGTGTGGCAAAATGCCAGTAAAAATGACATATATCAGTATTTCACCCATTTTATTGTTTCTAGTGCAAGCTATGTAGATTCAGCGTGTAAACCGTAAAAAAATGTGACCTCATCAGATATGATAATTTATTCAAATGCGTATGGTTCCTTGAAAATGGAAAGATATCTTCGGAACACGTTTGAAGAAATTTATATAGATTTTGAAAAGTGTGAAATATTCAATGTGTATTTTAGGGATTTTTATTACACTTTTCTTTTGTGAAAAGAAAATCGTAGATAAATCTAATTAGATATTTTGATAATACTAATTACACTTACATTTTGATAAAACAATTTATGTATTTTGAAAGAATTAGTTATATGATTTGATAGAATGAATGTTTCAGATTATAATATAATAATATACGATACAGCAATTTGAAAGGAATAATAAAATATTTTGTTTGAACTAATACAATAAAACTTTCTATAGCGGTTATCTATGAATAACGATACCCTCCAAATAACGTCCACTTATACTCTTTACTGAAGGTTAGCAATAACCAAAACCTTTTAGATACAGTCTTTCTGAATAATAATCAGTAAAAATATTACCCAATGGCTAGTTCGATCCCCTTTTGCAGCCAAAGTCTGCAAAGGGGGATCGAACAGTTAAGCAAAAGGTTAAGGAAAATAAGAATTATGTACAAAGATTAAAAAATTAATTACTTTTCGTACATTATATGATGACGTCACATTTGGGTGATTAACAAAATAATGTTTAACTGCAAACAAACTAAACAAAACATACATTAATATGGTATGTGACCACCCCGGACCTTCACACAAACTTTAAAACGATTTCCCATGCTTTCAATGAGGTGATCAACCATCGCAGATGCGATCTATGGCCATTCCTCTAATAGGACAGTGTCCAACTCTCTAAAACAGGCTGGAGTAAGTAAACGTGCAGAGACAGCACGCCCGAGGGCATTCCAAAGGTTTTCAATGGGATGAAGGTCGGGGAGGGGGAATAAGCCGACCACTCAGTACGAGAAATGCCCTCACATTCCAGGTATTCGTCAATGATGTTAGCTCGATGGGGACGGGCATTATCGTCCATAAAGAGGAAATAAGGACCAAGTGCTGCAGCGTAGAGTCTGAATGCGTGATGGTTGATGATGTTCTTGGCATGATTGCGTGTACCTCGTTTTCTCCAGACCCTTACACGCTTACCATATGATTCCAGGGCAAATCTGGACTCGTCCGTGAACAGGACGTTGCACCAATCTGAGACAGTCCAATTGACATGTTGACGACAACACTTTGATCTTTTCCCTCTGGCTTGGATGATTAGTGGAACACAGAAACGTTGTACTTGGGCGTACAGTCCCTTCACCTGGAGCCTTCGGCGCACAGTACTGACAGATATTGTCTTAGCAAGTGCAGCTGCAACCATGGATGTAACAGTTGTGGAGGTCGTTCGTCGACTCCGCTTAGCTACTATAGCAATATACCGATCATCAGAGGAGATGGTAACCCTTGGACGACTGGGCACAGGTCTCCGGACAATTGTTTGACTTGTTTGGATATGTTTCCATAATCGAGAAATGACCGAATGATCAACGTCAAAGAAAAAAGCGACATCTTTGACTGTCCTGCTTCAATACGTCGGACAGCTCGACAGCGCGACAGCACTCACTCTCTGTCATTCGTCTTCTTTCAGCCATAGGAACACACATATCATCAAAAATAATCCTAAACAAGTTATAAACACTTTGTATCAGCATTTAAATGTACGTCCTCAAACCCTTCAGAATGCTGACGTCTTCAACGACTGCCTAATTAGCATATATACGGACAGTCAATCGTGATTGGCTGTAACATACGATATTTGCATACTGCCGTCTACATCTGCAGCGATTTTCAGCCACTCAAATTCATATACGCTGTCGAAAAATAAAAATTGGCATTGCGTGCTTAACTTTTGGAAGTGTGCTTACCATATAAATACTATACATTTATTATATTGGACTTCAAATATATGTGGAAATATATTGTGATAACTGTAGCGAAAACTGAACTACAGAAGAAACTCTTATATGTTACCATGCGAAAAAGCAAAACGTTCTCGAAATGTTGCAAATTGGTACAGTGCAATATTTTCTTTTTTTCTTAAAGTCAATATGTATACATATACATACAACAGGCATGAGTACTTTGGCATCTGACCATAGTTTAATATAAAGCTTTGGAAACACCATTTTTGCACACTTTTGGGGATTTCTCCATAGTAACATTTCTAAACACCGTCCTCTTCCGAATACCTAAAAATATTACTTCAAACAGAAAGTTGTTACATGTGCAAATTACAGACCTCTTTTGTCGCAGTACAAAAATTTTGGCATAATCTTACCTCCAGTCGAAAATAATGCATGATAGTAGAAATATCATGAAGAAAAACAAAGTAAACAATTACAAAACACAAAACGATGGAAATACTTATGTAGCAACTTTAAATGCCAAACAATACTGGTTTCTATCAAGAATACATACAGTGTCCCATGGAAAAAGCTTCAAATGACAAAATATTTGTTTTATTTATCTTTATATGTTTTAAATACAACAAATATTTCTTTTACATATGCATAAAGTAAAAATTAAAATATTTTTTTTAATTGTCAATAACATGAATTAAAAATATTTAAAAACATTTGTTTGTTTTACAATCGTTTAAATTTAATTTAAAGAAAGTTTTGGCTATAAATGTGTGTTGTTTTTTAATTGAATAAGTATATTTTTCTAGATACAATATTATAATTTTACAGAAATAAGTATATATTTTGATAGAATAAATTGTACGTATTGATTGAGCTCTTTGTATATTTTGATTGAACTAAGTGCATATTTTGATTGGACGAATTGTATATTTTAATAGAAACTATTACATATTTTTATAGAACTAA
Source organism: Amaurobius ferox (assembly GCA_951213105.1). Taxonomy (NCBI): domain Eukaryota; kingdom Metazoa; phylum Arthropoda; class Arachnida; order Araneae; family Amaurobiidae; genus Amaurobius; species Amaurobius ferox. The sequence goes on from OX578133.1 coordinate 161,784,039, forward strand.
TTGTTTAGTTTGATTGAAATTATTATATAATTAGATTAAACTAATTGTATATTTTGATAGAACTAATCGTTTACTAGATCGATCTATTTGCATATTTTGAAAGGTATAATTATTTTTCCGCGAAAATATTCGTAAAGACATTTTAATTCCAACAAATAGGTGCACACTTACACCATTTTATTAATTTTTGTTTTAAATTTTGAAATGCTTATGCACATTTTCAGAATTTATTTCCCAAATTTAGTTTTGAGAAATTTACATGCAATGCTTCCTATTTTTAATGGCATTATGTATTGTAAAAAATTGAAACGTTCCTATTACCTATGTTCCTATTTTGTCCTATTTTTAATGGCATTAAGTATTGTAGAAAAATAAAATAACACAATGTGAAATATTTTATAAAATTTAAGATGGTTAATTATTTTGCAATCATATAAATTCAAAATGCTTTGTTTTAGAATTAAAATAATTATCATGCTAATAAAGGCAAAATACTATAACCCACATTTATTAAAGATTTATGTTTGAATTAATTTTTAGCATTATAACTAATTTCCTTTGCATTTATAAACGATACCTTAAATAAAAATTGCAAGACTAAGCCCTAATATTAACTTAAAAAGTTTTGTATTATTTATAAAAATCCAAAATACTTCCACTTTCAGAATATCAACTTTCACATAATATTCAACAAAGACCCCTAAGATTTTCTTTACTTCCAACTAAAAAACTAAATGTACAATGAAGGAATCAGTTAAAGTAAAATGAAGAGGATTTGGGATCAAATACAAAGTGCGGTTGAAATCAGACTTACTGTGTGCGCTTATTTCATGCAAACTAATTAAAGTAACGTTATAAAAAATTCACTTTCCGTCTCTAGATTAAATCCAACGTTTGTTTTTATTTCCACAAATTTAACTTTAGTTTTAAGACTGAAAAAATATCTCTACAAAATTGATCTAGATTTGTAACTTTTAGGATTTTGTACATGTAGTATAATTTTGTACTAGTAGTAATGTACATACATTTTAAAGTGGAGGATAAACTATATTAGAAGAAATGTATAAAAAACATAAATTTAAAACTTACCCGATGTACACAGCGACCCGACCGGTTGATTTTTGAAAAATACTCTGGACTTGTAACACCCTTCTTGCAGTACTACTCGGATTGTATGCAACAACGAAAATCCCACTACACACAATAATGTTAGCCACACTACACTCAGTAAAGATAAGTTCTCGGATATGTTACGACTAACTGCATTTGATAAAATAAATCATAAATTATTATTCCGTATTAAAGTAAAACTGGTGCGCTTCGTATTTAAAATATTAAAATACAACAAAACCGAAAACAAAAATCCTACTTCAGGTAATTCTTATTCGATTAATATGATGTTTACAGATTCATATGATGTATTGTATGATTTTACATAAATATTGAAATTGTTAGAAGTAAAATACGTGAAATTACAATTTGTACTTGTAATCCAAGTCAATTTTAAATAAGCATTGTTGTCGAAACAAATGTCTGAAATTTTCTGCATCGCTTTAATAATATTTAATTAAAATGGTGAAAAATGAAAATTCGATTTTAATAAATTTTAATATAATTCAACGTTTAATTAATCACACCAAAGTGCATCCTTGCCAGATCTGTGGTTCTCCTGTACTGAATTTCGTTTCTGTCAATAGTTTTATATGGTTTACATTATTAAATGGTTTAAATAAAATTGTTTAAATATTTGGATAATTTCACGAGATAGTGGTCTTTGAAACAACGTCAAGTTAGCTAATTAATATGTTTAAATATGCTGGTATTTCTAATTATCTGTAACTGTACATATAATTTTCGGATAAAAAATAAAAATTACTTCATTCAGTGTATACAATATTCATAAATAGTTTTCATTTTGTTTTCTGTTGAATAAGTAATGTAATTATAGGATTAAATTTTTGTGTTTAAATTCCGCTGCACAGCGTGTGTTTAGAAATTTCCCTTATAGATGGGTTTTGTGACGACCATTGAATTTCGATAATAATTCGTTTTATATGTACCCTCTCTTAAAGTCTGAACTGATCGTCTGGCATGAAAATTCCGCTTACAAATCCCTATAACTTTTTTCGTAAATTCTTAAATTGTCACGGAAATTCTGGGGGCTCAACAATCTTTTTTTATCTGAGCCATTAAAAAAAGATGAGAAAAAGGTTATCGGACATGATGTTTCCACTTCTACTTCCCGAACCAATCCATCTCTAAAGCATAACAAAGTGTATAACAGATATTTCTTGATTTACTTTCCATTTTCCCATGGTACATATCATCCTTGCAACAGAGAAAGCTAAATCAGTTTTTGAAATTATATATTTATTTTAGTTAATAGGTTATAGAATATATATTTTATGAAAAAGAAAAGTTGGAAGACTTGGACGACTGTTATCCGGAATTTTCGATCTTAAATATCTTTAAATTTTGTTTGAAAACAATTCCTATTGTCACCCTTTTCAGATCCCATTACCTTTTGTAAACACGCATCCTGTTATATTCTATATACTCCGGATTATTCGGCGTGTTTTGATTTCAGTTCTCAACAATAATCTAAAAATATAAATTCGCAAATTGCTTGTTTTACAAAAATTAGCATTTTAATGAATTTAAAGTACATATCAATTTTCTTAGAATTCATAAAATACCCTCAAAATAAAACTTTTGAGACAACTTTCTAATTAACAGTAGCTAATCGCTAATCTTTTAACTGTATTTCATGTAGTCATCGCAAACAGTGTGTATTTACACTTACTAATCAAGTCAGTTATTTTCATGTAAGTTTACATTTATCAGATTGGTCTGTTAGTGTAATGTAAACTTAAATTTTTGAGTTAGGCCAGTTAGATTTTTGTAAACTTACTTTTATCAGTTTGGTCTGTTAGTCTAATATAAACTTACATTTCTCAGTTTAGCGTGTTTGTCTAATGTAAATTTACTTTTATTAGTTAGGTCATTTAGTTCCAAGTAAACTTACACATATCAATTTATCAATTTGGTCTGTTAGTCTAATGTAAACTTATATTTATCAGCTAGATTAGTTAGTTTATTGTAAACTCATATGTTATTCATTAGTTCGTTTAATATAAATATATATCTATCCCATCTGTCACATCTACATTTAGTACTCTACACCTACAAGGAGAAATATATTTTGAAGAACTAATTTGAAAGAGAATAAAGACATTCACATTATGAACAGATCGCAATGGAAAACAAGTTTTTATCTTTACTTTATTACATTCCTACTGATTAAAATGAGTAAAAAAACAATTTTTCATCTGTTGATGAATTATTACATTTGTTTTTACTTACAAAATTTTCTGACAATCTGATAACAATAATTCATTATTTTCTTTACTTTCGGCAGCACCAAAAGAGAGAATAAATTTTATTTATACAACTAAAGATTTTTACGGATCATATAATAACTGTGTGGTAAAAGAAATTTTCATATTTTTTATATTTCTTGCATTATGGTTAGAATGAACAAGAAATCAACATTTTTCAATTTCATTATACTTATGAAATGTTATTTTTGATTTTACATGTTCTTTACATGGTTAAAGGTATGTTCTTTAAATTTTTGAATGCATAATTAGTTTTTGTTTTGTCTGAATTAATATTTAATCGTGATTTTAAACTTATTTCTGTTTACAGTGAAAATAAGTATTCAATCAAATATAACTTCTACTGCAGGCAATAAAAATATTAATTTAAAAATGCATAGAGTCGTATTTTGAAAATGATATTGTTTAATATTAAAATACTGATAACAAGAAAGATCAATCATGCATAAAGCATTTATTATGAAACACCTTCCTACTGAAATGCAATTCACTGAATGTATCGCATCTCTAAAATACGATGCATTCAGCAGTAATATTTTTTTAATTATCACAGAACTACAATAACTTATTTTACTTGAAAACTTAAAAGTTCATCGAAAAAAATTAATTTTATTCAAATGACGTCATCGAAGTATAAATCGTCTGGATCTCTATGTAAGAGCAGCGAATATTTCATTCAAACGCTTTTATTCCAAACTCCAGAGTTAAAAAATTTTGCGTGAAGAAATTCAGCAATTCTTATACAACTCATCTTACAATCACTTGTCTACATTCTCATAAATTATCTCAGTACTGCAATAATTTATTTTCCTTGGAAATTTAAAACTATGGCGGTAAAAGTACTTTCTAACTTCATGCTTAAAACTTCATCGAAAAAGGCAATGCTATAAAATCGTATGTTTCTCTATGTAAAATCAATGAATATTGCATTCATATAACCTATACTCCAGACTCCAGAGCTAAATAATTTTCCGTTATAAAAATTCACCAATTCTTATACAACTCATCTTACAGCTTGACCTGTTTACACTCTGAATAAGTTAAAATTAGGCTTCATTGTAGAAATAAGTTTGATGATCATTTAAACTTAAAAATATTGTAATAGCGTCGGCGCAGAATATAGATGCATAGGAAAAAATTAAAAATAAACCGATTTTAGGACAGATGAAACACTAAATCTAAATTTAAAAGAACTTTAAAAATCACGATTTTTACTCTGGGAAAAAAGATGGATGCCATATTTTATTTTAAAGTGGATCATGTGATAACTTCATATTATATGAGTGTAATTATTATTTAAATTTTTATTTAAAAAACTACGAAAAGCATTTTGCTGATTTTTTTTTATATATTTTATGGGATAATTTGAATAATTTCCTAAAGTTTTCGAAGCAATTTGTAAATTTTAACTTTGCTTAAAACATGTTTGAAAAATTAGATCCCATAAGGTTCAATGCATTTCATTGTTTCGAACTCGGGTTCAATCCAAAATTAAAGAGGTGAAATTATATATATATATATACTCATTTACATTCCCATATGTCCCACAGACCGTCTCAACAATATACTAAAATTTAATTTTGATTAAGTTATTTTTACGGCAATTATCGTGCGAAATGACAGATAGATAGACAGACAGAATGACCAAAGTCATAAACACTTTGCAACTGTGTTGTAAAATTTTAAAAATGTATTTATCTCTAAACTAACTAACGTGTTTGTATTGCCCACTGTTTGAAAGCAAGGAAACTTCTCAAAGGTAAAAGAAAAATTACCATCTTTGTTGAGTATTACATAAACATATCTTATTAACTATTTAGTGGTAGAGTATATTTGGCATTAACTCATAATTAAAGCAAAGATAATATAAATTTCTTGTTAAAACGTTGAATAGTATGTCAATCGTTTAAATTTTAATTTCTGATTTAGGGGAAATTATAATAAGAAAAAATAAAAGATAAACATACGGAAATAATATTTTATTAAAACTACGCATGAACAAATTTTCAGCGTCCTTATGAATTTGCTTGATATTTAAAATAAGTATGTTCTTTTGGAATTTATATGGATATTTCCAGAAAACAGTCGCTTGCTATTGCATTAATGCTTTAATCTGTATATAGAGTCGAGATATCGAATTTTGAATGTCCAAAGGATTCTATAATTTATAACAACGATGTATAATTTAAGGGTGATCTGAGTAACAGGATGTTATCTTAAGTAAAAAAAGGCAATGTGAGTCTGTATTTTCGTGCCAATAGGAAAAACAAAACCTTAATCTGAATACTAATATTAAGATTGAAGCACGTTTCCTTCAACGAGATATAAACGGACTACCTTACTAAGTTTTCGATTTTTAGTAAATTCATAAATATACAGAAAATAATGCAATATAAAAACTTAAATGATTTTAAAATTCCGACATAATGAAAATTATCTCAATCTGATCATCGAAATATTTCTTTATAAAAGTGCATGGTTTTACTTTCTTCATAATAAATTTACCTACCTGTATTTAGTAATTTTTGAAAATTAAATTTAAAATTGAAGCCAATTATTTCCCCTGTTTGGAACGTAAGGGACGTTTTCCTCCTGTTTCAAATTTTGTGAAACACATCTCTCTTCGGCTCATCCCCTGACTTTTCTCAGAATAAAATGCAGAAGCTCTTATAACTAATAGGTGTTTAATCGATAGTGACTCACATATGGAGCACTGTTACAGGCCAGGAATTGTGCTAATAAAACTTTAAATGCAATTTTTAAATATAGATCGGGTACAGAGCAATAATTTATATACGAGTTTTTAAAAATTTAAGAGATAAATATTAAATAAAAATTACATTCTGTCATGCGTGTAAGTAGCGCTAAATTGTAAGGGTGGGTCTAGAAATTGATCAGTGACGTCGTTCCACAGCCGTGATGCAAGCTCATTAAAGATATATCCGAGCTTTTTCGAAACAGCGAAGTAGCCAATCACAGAAAGCTGCTACAATACTGCATAAACAATCAAAAGTTTTAGGATGCCTTTCAGATCCAAAATGTTCATTTAATCGGAAATCTGGTTGAAAATTTGAACATCAATTCAGCTATAGACGAAATGTCTATAGTTCCACTAAATTAATCGATGCAGTCGACTGCATTGGTGGGACTCGAATTTCAATTGGAACATCAGTTCTTTGTAACCCTTGCTCTAAATTTGATTATATTGGTGTATCAAATATAAGGGATATCGGATAAATCATTTAGTAATGATATTACTTTATATAGACGTACACATGTGAGCCCAGGAGACATTTATGCACTTTTAATGTTACAAAGATTTACGATATATACCATACGAAACAACGAGCAGATTCGTAGACGCCATTTTACGACAGTCCTGGCCCGGGAGATCATGACCTCAATAAATTCAGTGCACATAAATTGCAGGGGTGTTTGGATCTGAAAATATCCTTGGGGTCAAGGCTTATACCATGCAGATTGGATAATAAAGTGACCAATGAGGAAGTGTTTCTACATCGCCTTGAGGAACAGCCAATAAGATACGGAGAGTGTATCTAGACCTCAGGCGAAATGATATGGCAACAAGCAGAGAAAGTTCAACATATATTCAGTCAATTCAGAATAACCGGCTACGAGTGTCGTACGTTACAAAAATAGATATGCAGGCAATGACTATAAGCGAAGTGTGCGTTTCGTAGAGATTGAGAGGCGATGTCCGACCAAGAAGGTGGTTTTTTCTTTAATTGAGAGGCTGTCAATTAAGAACGACCGTCGAAGAGTGTGCGTTATAAAATATGCAAGCAATCCTCAGTACCAGTATCTGTGGTATTCGACAATTAGGAGTTCAAGATGCGAAGTATGCGTTCATGGACAATTGGATTACAGAATGTACAAGGGTGTGTTTCCAATTAGAATCCAGAATGTTAAAAATTGTGTGTCATAAAAATTGATAGTACAGAAACGAAAGATTAGCGTTGTGTGTTTCAATGTCCATGACAAACAACGATGAATGTTCAAGAGTGCTTGCTCTTCAGTGTCAAAGACGACAATCAGACGTATGTGCAAATCTGCATTATATAATAGGTTAAAAATATGATTTGGGAAAAATATCATAAATCCTGGTCTCACACACGCATTCGCTCCTCGTTAGGAGTGTATATGAAATTAATGCAAGTTCAATCGTAATCACAATATGTGTAATAAATAATGTTTATTTTAAAATTTTAAATTGTGGAATTCAATTGCGTAGTATGTTAATTAATAATTGTATTTTAGGAACTCGTACAAAGAATTAATGGTGGGTTATAATGCGGCAATGATAAAATATACGATTTACGATATAATTAAGAATGTTAATTAAACCCAAAGAATAATTTATTATTTAAAAAGTAACCGACCTGGATATTTGCTGTCTTTTTAAAAAACCACAGTAGATACTTCCGTCTTCTCAATCTATATTAAATTCTCCCCAAAATTCAAGATCACCGAAAGGTATTTTTTAAGATGAATTAATTCATAATACCAAGTCAATGTTATTTTCTAATATTTGAAAACGCGTATACATTCACATTTAAATAACACCAGCTTTCACATGTCAGTCAGGAAAGTATTTTGCGTTCTTTATTTTTTTCTACTAGAGTTAAGAATTAAAACCTATTTTAAAGAATTCATTTCAGGCAAAATGAAGAGTTTCTTGAATCATACAAAATGCGGTGGAAACAAATTTTCGTATATTTCACATCCCATACCTCGTGATTAAAACGAAGAGAGATAAGATTTTCTTCATCTTCCATCTGTGGAATAAATCTCACTTCTGTTTTCACTTTCAAATTTTTTACTTTAAATTTAAGAATGGAAATTTCATTTGACAAATCATATCTGTAATCACGGTTGAAAGTAAATTTTTATAGGCATTAATATGGAAAGTCCAATGGAATTAATTTACATTAAACATTTAAATTTAACTTAAAAAGCACATTAAAGATTTACATATAACTATACGCAGGGTGACCGGGAAGTAATTTAACGAGTTCCTCAACCGTTAGTCGTAGATATAACTAATGTTCGCCAAAATCTCGCCAAGTGTAATGGACAGAGAAATAAGTTAATCTTCTAGTAGTTAAATGGCTATTGACGTTCAAATACAAAAGTATTAACCAAAGTATATTTTCTTATGAATGGAACGAGCTAGATCCACGAGAATGATGTCACCAAATTTTTCGCTTGATAGTATATATGAAAAGTGAACATATTTCACAATAGTTATTATTATTTTTTATTTTATGTGATTTTTTGATACATTTATTTCGAAAATGTGCAATCTCGAGAACAGTTCATACTAGCCTTCTAAAGTTTATGCAAAACGTTTTCTAAAGAAAAATTACATAAGAAATGACTATTTGCGCAACTTTATTAAAGGTTTTGATTTTTTGATGATTTTTTCAAAATTTCACTCGAAAATTTAGGAGGTTCTGAATATTCGATTGCGTTTAAAAGCAATAGGCTACTACTATTGTAATGTGTGTATTAAATTTCGTTCGAATCGCTCTATTTGTTCGTGAGATATCGTCGCCACAGACTCCCTGATATGCACACATACACACATACTTTCACACACACAGACATCACCCCAAAAATTTTTGATTCGAAATTCAGGGATGTTTGAAACGTGCTCTCCGGTCGAAAACTCGAATTTGAATTTTCGACCCTGTCACAATACTTTCCTTATACATTATACTATGTATATAAGGAAAGTAATGATGCTATAATCAATCGATATTTAGCTTAAAATATCTGAAACTTTGAATTGTTTTCAAAAGTAAAGCAACATATAATGGATCGAACATGCAATATGGTTTTACACACCGCCATTTCCATGTTATAAGAATTGTAAAATGTGCTCAAATTTTATGCTTAAATTTGAAGTCGTTTTTGATATTCAGAACTTGTATTAAATGTATAGGTCTCACATTCAGTGACCATTAGCCATTTTGTTTGCGTGAAGCGTGGGTGAAAATGGTTTGAATAAAATAATACATTTTTGAATTTCTAATTAAGGTGTTGTATCCTATATACACGATGTGATTTTATTTAAAATAATTTGATACATAATTTTTGTGACAAATATTATAAAGTCCCCCTATCATTAGATTCCAATTTTAATTGTTTAGGTATAAAACAAGAATAATGGTAACAATGGTAAAACGAAAAATATCCATTATTATTATTAAAATTTAGATGCTATTTACATAAGTATGATTTATTTCTTTGCATTAAAAAAATAACCCTGAATTAAGAACTGTTAAAAATATATTAGTGTAATAGCAGTGGTTAATTTTTCTCTTTCTCACTTAAGAAGCCACATTTTAATTTGCAGTCAGCACAGTATATTTAGCGACTCGGGGTTTTCATGCTAAGAATCAACGTATAAATTAAAGAATCCAATTCAAACAATATGAAGAAGTTTTAAGATCATATACGTAGAACACAAAATTTTCATCTTTCCCTAACTTCATACATCATGATTAAAATAAAAATAGTTTTTTTTTTATTAATTTTCGCTTGCTGAATAAACCTTACTTTTTATTTTTTCTTAAAAGAATTGTTTTTAAGTCTTGGAACGAGAAACGTACTTTTTGGTATTGAAGAAACTAATTTAAATCCGCGATTTTAAGTTTATTTGCGCTCCGTGAAGAATAAATTTGCCTATAAGTACACATTTTGTTAACGGAGATGAAAAACTTCGAATTAATATATATATATATATATATATATATATATATATATATATATATATATATTAGAAAAATATCTGAAAAATACTATACATAAAATGCATTATCATAACACTTCTAAATACTGCAAAATATTAAGGCACAATGGCGCACTTTCATGTTAAGCAGATATATTATAGTAAATACAAAAACAGATTTAAAAAGGGGGGGCAGAAAGGAAGTGGGGAAAAGGGTGAAAAGAACGGAGAGTGTTTACAGGAACGACAGTAAAAAGGCCGGGGGGATTGTGACCCCCGTTCTCGGTTAAAGTGCTTTTATTCCCAGGAAACACTCCCTGTGCCTCTGTCTTCCCGAAGCATCCCTCCGTCCGATGAAATCAATGAAAAAATAATTTACTTGTACTTTTCAGCCATTAATAATATGCAAATTTTGTTCGCAGTTTGGCTTGGTATAAATTGAATATAAATTATATAGTGGGTATGAATTGGCCAACTAGTTTGACTTGTAGCCTTGCCAAAAAAACAGTACGAACAAGAAGAACGAGAAACGGTCAGGTCAAACATTTAATTTCCAGCAGTATTTTTTTTGATTACTTGTATTCTACAGATTATAATTAGTGTTTTTTGTATTTTCGTCTCTAGGTATGCCCCATGAAAGCTGTGAAATATTATTCTCTAGCTTTAATAGAGGCAGAGATTCAGGGTGTTGAAAACTTCATCTTATGGCGTTAAGTAAATATACATTTTGCACCGCTTGTACATTACCTGTATAACAGTAAATTTTACTTTCCCTGCAATATATGGTATTGTATAGGGAAAATAATGCAATTATGCCTAAAATCGCAACTCGAGTGTTCGATGGATCTACACGTTTTGAGACCTCTAGAACACGAAAAACTATTTTTAACGTGACATCTGTGTGCGTGAATGTGTGTGTGTGTGTGTCTATGCAATGTGTGTGTTCACTCTAACTGAAAATCTAATTGACCAAATTTCATAAAATTGGGTATGTTAGCCACTGGTTATGGTGAATTGGGTATGGTGACTCTGGTGCTGATTAGAATTTGATATGATTCGGGATAAAAGAACCCGCATTCTTTTGCGAAATGACCCGCAAAAATTGTATGTATCCACTGTAGCTAAAAATCTAATTTTCCAAATATCACAAAATTTGGTAGATAAGTCACTTGTAGGCAACTCTGTTGCTGATTATATTTTGGCATGATTCAGGAAATCATAACCTGCTTTTTTTTCTTAAATACGTCCCTCAAAAAGCATTAAAACCTAAAGTAAAATACTACGCATTCTCAAATGTATCCATTAAATGTATCCATTATATATAATCCAGTAATTTTTGATGATAAAAATAATACTATCAACCCTATTACTCTAGCATTAGCCGTTCTCGTGATATTTTAGTTTTTTCGCTATTTTGCTATACCGGCTTAGAATATACGTACAGTTACGAAAGGAAAATTGAATTAAAAGTGCAAATTCAGTATGATTTCAAATAAGTATACGTGTTTTTTACGTAATTAAACTCAATTTAATGAATTATTAAAAAAATTAAAAGATGATACATTTAAGTCTGCAAAGAAAGTCATGTGCTGCCCACATCAGATGTTTTATTTTCATGACTTACGTGGGAAACTGTCGCGTTCTTAAATTAAGAAATATACATACAGTCATTTAGGTATTGTCTATGATAATGCCATTTCGAATTTCGAACGAGACTTTGTTTGCTTATTTTGTCATTTTAAATAAACTACAAAATCAATCATGTGACGGTAAATTTTTCTTTCAGTAATATATTTATCTCATTATTTATGTTTGTAAATACTGTTATTTTCTCTTTAGTAGTTAAAGCGGCGTTTTATAACTAGAAATTACAGGGGATAGCAAAATTTGGAAATAGTTAATTTTTATAAATAATAGTTTATTTTAAAGTGTCTTGTTATCACCAACGGTTCATAGAGAGGGGGCTTTACGCTTGTATAGTGGAAATGCTTTATATTGCACGGAGTATTGCACAACACCCAAACTACCCGATGATTTTACTTTCCCTGCAATACATGGTATTGTATAGGGAAAGTATTGGAATCATACCGAAAATCCCAACTCGAGTTTTCGACGGATCTACACGTTTCGAGACCTCCAGAATACGATAAAACCATTTTTAGATTGACGTCTGTATGTGTGTCTGTGTGTATGTCTGTCCGTGTGTCTATGTGTCTGCCTGTCCGTGTGTCTGCCTGTGCTGATATTGTATCCACACTTACTAAAAAACTAATTGACCGAATTTCATAAAATTTGGTAGGTAAGTCACTTGTGGGCGAGTCTGGTGCTGATTAGTTTTGGGTACGATTCGGTATAAAAGAACCCGCCTTTTTTGCGAAATGCCCAGCAAAAATTGCCTGTATCCACCTTAGCTAAAACACTAACGGACCGAATTTAACAAAAGTCGCTTGTGGGTCATCCTGGTGCTGATTAGATTTTGGTATGATTCGAAAAAAATAACCTGACTATTTTTGCTAAATGGCCCGCAAAAATCGGAAAAATCTAAACTAAAAACTACGTATGCTTAAATATATCCACTAAATGCTTGTTTTATACGTAACTTTCAACGAAGAAAAGAATAAGACCAACCCAATTACACTAGGACTAGCCATTCTCGAGTTATTTTAGTTTTTTCGTATTTTCTCTACTAAATAAGTTCAGTTACCAAATGAGAAAGAAAATTGAATTAAAAGTGAATTGAATTTAATTAAAATAAAGAGAACGTAGTTATAAGTCTGCAGGGAAAGTCACGTGCTGCCCACATCAGATTTTTTACTTTCCCAGCAATACATGGTAATCTAGAGGGAAAGTATTGGAATCATACCGAAAATCTCAACTCGAGTTTTCGAAGGATCTACACGGTTTGGGACTTCTAGAATACGAGAAATCTATTTTTAGAGTGACGTCTGTTTATATGTGTCTATCTGTCTGTGTGTCTGTCTGTGCAATGTATGTATTCACTTTAACTCAAAACTTAATGAACCGAATTTCATAAAATTTGGTATGTAAGTCACTTGTGTTTGATCCTGGTGCTAGTTAGGTTTCGGTACTATTCGGGATAAAAGAACCCGCCTTTTTTGCGAAATGGCCCGCAAAAATCGCCTTCATGTACTCTAGCTGAAAAACTGATAGATCAAATTTTACAAAATTCTGTTGATGAGTCACTTGTGGGTTACCCAGCTACTGATTAGATTTTGGCACGATTTGGAAAAAAATAAACTGCCTTTTTTGCGAAATAGCCCTCAAAAATCGTCAAAATCTATAATAAAAAAATTACCTATTACTAAATATAACAATTAAATGCCTGTTTTATACGTAATGTTTAACGATGAAAAGAATAAGCCCAACCCTATTATATTAGGACTAGCCGTTCTCTAGATATTTTAGTTTTCTCTCAGTTTCGCTACGCCACCTTTGAAAACCAGTTACCAAATGACAACAATAATTGAATTAGAAGTGCAAATTCAGTGTAATTTAAAATAATTATGGCTGTTATTTCGTGCAATTAAACCCAATTTATTGAATTGTTGAAGAAATAACGAGAATGTGAATACGGGTCTGCAGAGAAAGCCATGTGATGCCCACATCAGATTTTTATTTTCCCTGCAATACATGGCAATCTATAGGGAAAGCATTGGAATCACGTCGAAAATCGCCAGTGGAGTTTTCGACGGATCTACACATTTTGGGATCCCTAGAACACGAAAAAAATATTTTTGCGAGACGTCTGTGTGTATGTCTGTGCAATGTATGTTTCCACTCTAATTCAAAAACTAACTGACCAGATTTTATAAACTTTTATAGGCAAGTCGCTTGTGGGCGGTCCTAGCGCTGATTAGATTTTAGTATAATTCGGGATAAAAAGCTTTCCTTTTTTGCGACATGGCCCGCAAAACATCTCTGTATCCAATATAGCTAAAACTCTATTTGGCCAAATTCCACAAAATCTGGTGGATAAGTTACTTCTGGGTTACTCTGGTGCTGATTATATTTCGGTCTAATTCAGGAAAAAGGAGTTTGTATTTTTTTGCAAAATGGCCCGCAAAAATCGTATGTGTCCAGTCTAGCTGGCAAACTAATTGCCCAAATTACACAACATTTGGTAGAAAGTTGCTTGTAGGATACTGCAGGGTTGGTTACAATTTGGTGCGTTTTGAAAAAATAAGAATCTGTATTTTTTACGAAATGTCCCGCAAATCTAAAATATCCCATCTAAAATAATATACTACATATCCTCAAATGTATCAATTAAATGCTTGTTTTATAAATAATTTTTGACGACAAACAGAATAAGATCAACCGCATTACTCTAAGATGGACCTTTCTCGAGATACTTAAATATTTAACTTTGAGGAACTGAACATGTTTTTCACTGTAGTTAAAAAAAACTATTTAATGAAATTTCTTATTGCTTAGTAGTTATATCCCTTGATAGTTATTCCGATGATGTTTGTATTTTGATATCATTCGAAAAAGTATAACCGACCCTTTTTGGCGAAATGAGCCAGCGAAAATAGTGAAAATCGGAAATAAGTGACTAAAATTGTTGAAATATATTAATTAGTATTCGTTCTTCAATTAATATTTGACAACTAAGCGAATAAGACTCACCATATAACTGTAGGATGAACTATTCTCGAGATATTTTAATTTTTGGAAATTTGAGAAACTGAAGAATTTAAAGTGGATTAAGTTGTCAAATGAAACAAAGGTGCAATAAAAAGGCAAATTGAATATAATATCAGAAAAGTATGCATAGTATTTTCTGCAATTAAACGCAATTAATGCATAATGAAATAAAAAAGGGCAAAATGAATTTGAATGTGCAGGGAAAGTTATGTGCTGCCCACATCAGATTTTTTAAAGATGGTCCTGTAAATATGCATAGTGCAGATTGTGTAATATAAATTGGCTGGAAGCGATAATACAATAGCCATTACTTACTTATCTGGTAGCCATTATGCCTTGTGTATAGACCCTGCAATATATACTTATTTATACCCTGTGCAGCTTCCCAACATGGAATTAAACAAATCCACATGTCAAAAAATTTGCCCAATATTTTACATGTGTTTTTAAAACAAGATCCATTTAAGAAATCTTTACAGATGCAATACCAGGGGCTATTTGTGGTCATAATGAGACTATGAAAGGATTATGTGATACCTATTAACAGTCACAAAAAACGTGTAGCCATTGATCGCCTGAAGTCGGCGTATTTCTTAAGAGAAGATAATGTTCGTACGTTTGAAAACGATCCTATTTTAAATACGCCAGATGTGGAGCCTGATCGACCGCCTTCGCTGACCGCAGAGGGATCGCCTTTGTTGACCATCGGGGGGGGATGAACATTACTGACCAACGCTGGCTTGCCTTCCCTGACCATTGCTGGTCTACCATCGCTGACTATTGATAGACTATCTTCCCGAGCAACACCTCAAAAATACGTTCCAAAGACCATGAAAACAGTCGTCACTAGATGTGGTAAAAGGGTGAAATTTCGTCTCTCAGTGTGAAACTGAGGTCATGTGGTAATTAAATGATTTCAACTTTCACATTTTTGAACTTTTGAATATTAAAACTTTATTTTTATTGTATGTGATGTTGTAAATATATGCATAATCATTTGTATTTCGGCAGTTGCATATTTTGTTAGTCGTGCCGGTTGCAGCTAGCAAATTACTTGCTTGGTGACGTCAGACACAAGAAGTGTATTTAACTGCGGGCTTTACTCCAGTCTCTGTATATATATTTTTAAGCTAAGTGCTACGCACAAATCCAGCTGGTTGGAAAATACACCAAGCTCGTGTGCTATATTTTCATTATGTTAAGCCAGCTGCTTACCTTATTATAATTTTAAGTTGTATTTTTAATTGTCTTGTGTTTGCATATTATTTGTATATTGTTGTACATTATTTGTATGTTTGTATATTATCTGTATATTGTTTGGTATATTATTTGTATATTGTTTTGTATATTGGTTGTATATTATTTGTATATTGTTTTGTATATTGTTTGTATATTATTTGCATGTATGTATATTATTTGTATATTGTTTGCATATTATTTGTATATTATTTGTATGTTTGTATATTATTTGCATATTGTTTGCATATTATTTGTATATTATTTGTATGTTTGTATATTATTTGTATATTATTTGCATATTATTTGTCTTGTATTTGTATAGTATAAAGTTATGTTTCGCAACTGTGTGTTTTTGTTTCTTGGAAGTGCTTGAATTAGGTAGGTGATCTCGACCATACCAGATTTACTTAGGAAATATGCTGTCGCATGTTCTAGTAACTCAGTAAGAGCGTTGAAAAATATATCGAGTCTCTGTTAAAGTAGAGATTCAAGCAAGCAACATTCAAATCTGATAAGATTGTCTATTACAAAAATGTGACGAAGCTGCTAAGAAATTGGAGCCATGGTCACCACACTAGTATATAAGCTTGGCTACTAGTGTTTGAGACACAAAAACTCTTAAAAATTCAAGAAGCAACTTTTAAGTTTTATATTGTTTAACAATGTCTGGTGATAAATGTTGAAAACAGTCGTCTTAATCGAATATTGACTCAATTAGGTTCAGTTCCATATACGACACTATAAGACGCAGTGCGCAAAGATTTAGCGGTCTAAGTTATCAAGGAGATTATAGAGGGTCTATAGAAAGTTTTAACTTAAAGCAGGACTCGGAAATCCAGCGCTGTTTAGTTCTGTCTATCGGTCAATATTAAAATTGTGTAATGATTCAATTTTTTTCGTCAAAGGAGGGCATTTGAAGTGACTCTTTTAAATCCCCATATTTCCTCCGCATCTGGGAGGTGATGGAAAATCAAGCTCCGTTAGTTTCTGTCTTAAGGCCGATAGTATAAATATGCAAATCTTCACCACATATAGCATCATGGGGCTTCTGGAAAGGTTTGGAAATCCTTTCGTTATACCCCATTTTCATAACCCCCGGGGGTGGGAGATCGAAAGCCTTGCGTTATGTTCGATGCCTTATGTCCATATGGTCGATATGCAAATTTTCATTTGTATATATCAACGGGGGATTCTGGAAAGTTTTGGAAATCGTTTTGAATATTCCCCCTTTTTTCATCCTTGGGGATCGGGAATCGAAAATCTTGCTCTGTTAGATTCTATCTTATGGTCTATACTAAAAGTGTGCAAATATTCAGCCTAAACGTATGCCATCGTGGGGCTTCTAGAAAGTTTTAAAAATCATTTCGAATGTTCCCCATTTTCTTTGTGCTTGGAGGGAGAAGAATTGAAAACCTCACTCTGTTACATTCTGCTTAGTGGTCGATAGTGTGCATATATTCAGTCTTCTAAATCACAGGAAGGGGGTTTATGAAAGGTCTAAAAAGACAAAACCGAGTTAGATAATTATTATACAGTTTTCATGCGAAACAAATATCATAATATAAAAATATGCTAAAAATGCCATAACATTTTTCAAGGGTATCTTATAAAAGTATATAAAGGGAATATATATAATTTTTTAAAGGTTTTCCTTTCCACAGCATGTTCAACTTTCACAGATTATTAAATAACTGTGTAATAAAAAGGAAAATTATCTGGTCCCTCTAGAAGATATCATTATAATACAATTTACGAAATGAAAATATATTGGAGTTAACATGTTTTGAAGTGTTAATTTTTTGATATTTTCACTTATTATGCTTAAAAAAATCAAAAACCATGTTTTTCATATGTTACTCCATAATTCTAGCTTTTATAAAATGCATATATATTTTTTAATGTCAAATAATTTGATAAAATCCTATTCGAGTAATTGAAAAATACCTTTAGATAATAATGTAGTGGTCAAAAAAATTATTAATATATTTTGGTGCAAAGTTTTAGCAATAAATGCATTTAAAATCATTGCTCAATTTTGAAGCTCCATTGCTTTAATTCTGAAAGTATCATAAAAATAACATTTCTTTTCTAAAAGTAACGATTACATTACATATATCTTTTCTACTGTCCCTTAAGAGTGAATATAGGTATTGTGGCACGTGTGTGGGATTCTTACGATGGTTATGGGTTGCCCTTTTTCCAATTCTTAAAGTACTAAAAACGTGCATAGGCTTCTACAACCGATTTTATCCCTATTGGGAACACAAGAAGATATACTGATCCAGAGTTTTTAAAAGTTACACGGCAGCTCTTAAGTTTTATATCCGGAAATACACATCGAATTGATCTAAGAAAACTTGATTCTGTAATTATTTTGATCTAAAAATAAATATTAATCATCATGGCAGCAATGAGAATACTAATGAGAATTTAGTTTGAGGATGTAAAAAACACAAACAAGTTTTTATATTAAAAATAAGCTGAAATTAGTCTTTGAAGATTTGAAAAAAATGCAGTACATGAATTGTTTCGTTTCCATAATATTACTTTCGTATATAGATTTTTGCATAATACATTTCTCGTTTAATAAGTACTAATGATTTTACATTTAATATTCATATATATTTTGACTGATTAAAATACGGATGAGCTATATTTGTTACAAAAAAGTACATTTTCATTTTTCAACTCTTGGTTTAGATCTTTAGGAAATACAGAACTAATTTTAGCATATGCAGCGAAAAGGCGAAATCACTAACTCTGCTGTAATAGGGTTTGACACTGGGATCGAAGCTTGGAAAGCGGGCATCTTTGGGCCTCATGCGGATGTATACTTCTTACTGAAAAAATTGGCTTTGAATAAAAGGTGGGCCTTGACATCGGCCTCGCATAAACAGTATGGAACAATTGTCAAATCAAATAGTTTGTGTGGAAACAGTTCATTATATCGGAGAACGAACTTCTCGCCAATCTTTTAATATCATTCTTTGCATTATCTCCAAAATAAGTTGGGAATGAAACGATGGCATTCCAATTTACGGTAGGATTTTTCTTGCCGTTAGTGGTACACATTATACTTCGTTTTAAAGCTTAAAATGTTATGGGTATTTTTAAGCTAATGAAAGGGAAACAAATTGACCCAAAATAATATATATCAGACAAATAACAAACACATTTTGTTAAAAACGCTCTAATTTTACATATTTTGTACTGGTATGAAAAGATACACATATTGAAACAATGTTTGAAGAATATATACATATCCCATGAGGTATTTTAAACAGTTTAGTACCAACTACATTATTGTCCGATGTCTTGTTCATGAAATATATATTTATTTCTGGGATACTGCAGTTTCAAAGTTTAGGGGGGGGGGCGTAGGGGGAGCAAGTGGGGACTTTTGGGAGAAAACGTTTCTCAACATATACTACTTGTGTACAAAAATTCAGCTTTCCCGAAATTTTTGGTGGATTGTGAACTTCTATTGCTTTTATTGACTGGACTAATCATAGAGTTGAACTTAAGACGTTCCCAGCTCAAGGAATCAATACTGCTTCCTGAGAGCTTGCTACATTACTCCCACTCCAACTGAGATGATGATGATTGGCGGGAGAGTCCAGTGGTTATGGAATGGATATTACACTCCGAGTACTGGAGTTCGATTCCCGTAGCTGCCCAACAATATCCCCGTGTTTATGCGAATTATTTAATTACTTGATTATGGTGAATTTAGGTGTCTACCCATTAGAGTTTACAGCTATAAAAACCTAACTCGGCCAATACTGCAGATGTTTGGGCACCACAAGTTTGGGCACCACAAGTTTGGGCAACTGCGGCAAGGTACTGATACTTAAGGCTGTAGAAAGAAGTATTCACATTTATAGTATTAATCATTAATGTCTGAAAATTACTTTGTTGTTCCCGCAACCTTGCTGAGGGCTTCAATGGACACAGGTATCTAACCCTGTGTAAGATGGGCTCTGCTTGGACAACCAATTACTTCAAAACATAATGCAAAATAAATATATTTATACGACAATCATCAAACAATATCATACTGTATAAATATACAGCTGCGGCCCCACCCCTTGTTATTCTTGCGTCGTTTATTTCAAATTTAGCAAATAGTGTACATTTAACTATACACTACGATTAGGAATAACGCCCTCTAAAAATTCATGTGCATAGACTTTGCATGAGTGTCATTTTCATATCTAAATGCGCAAAGACATATAAATGATATCTACATAAAGGGATATTTACACAAAAATATTGAAATTACGATTATATATATATATTTAAACTGTAAATACATGTATTTATATATAATACCGTAATAATTTAAAATGTACATTTTTACACAATGTATCTGTATTGAAATAGTTTTACTGTTGTGTACTTTTCGATTTTATTAACGTCGTTAATTTTTCCACGGGATGTGTAAATTTCAGAGTAATGTTAATGGAGTCAATGTGCTTGTATGGAAATAGTTATACTGTTGTATATTTTTCGATTTTAAAAATGTTGGAAATTTTTCCACGGGATATGCAAATTTCAGAGTATTGTTAATGTATCTATCCAAATTATGTACCAGATTATTATATCTAAACTATAATGAATCATAATAGTAAAAATATACAATGTGCAGTGTTACATGTAATTAAACTTTCATATATTTTCTGCTTTATACAACTAGTTAATTTCTCTCGGAATATATAATAGCAACAGTTATATTAGTGGGTACATCCACGATATATACTTGAATATATTGCTCTTTAAATTAAACAATTAAATTTGAAATATGATCAGTTGTTAAAGTTTTGAGAAATATGTACAAATCAAACTCCCGCTAAAATAACATTGTTAAAGACAACGTAAAGAATAAAAATAATAGCATCGACCGGTTTGGTTGGTAAGAAATAACCTTCTTTGTCAGGACAAACAAGAAGCGTGAGAGAACTTCACTCACGTTTCTGGTGTGTCCTTGGCAAACATCGCTCATAAGAACACTCACTAGAGTCGTTGATCTTGCTCGAGTGAAGTTGCATTTCTTGTGCATCCTGATGAAGGAGGCTATTTCTTGTGTTCAAAACTCGTCAATGTTATTATTTTTGTTTCATTTAAAGTTATTTTGGCTTTATGTAAATTGGAGAAGGCTGTAAAGATAAGATTTTACAACGTTATTAAACCTATAAAACGTGAACGGAATAATATGATCAATAGCACTTGCAGGTTTTGGTAATTAAATAAAATGATTACATAATGTTGCTTATTTAAAACAAAAGTAATGGACCTACAGTATCTTGAGTAATAATAATATATACATGGGGGATTGCGCTTTATTTTAGAAACTAGAAAAAAATTTAGTCAAAATATGCAGGTACATGGATTATTCAAACTGTACTTGATGTTACGGAAAAAATGAATTCAAATATTTGTCAAGAAAATAAATACTCAGAGAAATAGTGAATTCGATTATAACGCAAAGTCTTGTTTCGTTGCTAAGAACGAGAAATTTAATAAAACTATTTTCTAGTCTTAGGCGGATTTTAATTATAAAAGAGAAAAATAATGTTTTTATGAATTTTAAAGAATAAAAAAATAAAGAAAGTTTCTCTCCATTTAGTTTTGAATACGATATTTCTCATTTTTTTACAGATTTCTTTTAAATTAAACAAAAAGAAAGTGAAATAAGAAGATTTTCAAAGAAAACTTTCGAATCTAAAATAAAATCACGAGTAAATCAGTGTTTTACATAATGCAATATATGTGAGTTGTATTTATTTACTGGACATTATATTCAAGGAACTATCTGAAATAGTCGTAATAAAAATGGATTTTATTTTAAATTAATATGTAAAAAATAATGCATCCAAAAGTTATTTTTCCCTATAGATTAACAAACTTAGATTTTCTGGGAAAACAGTAACAGAAATTACAGCAGTCTGAACTGATAAAGAGTTGGTATGTTTTTCCATCTTACTTAAAATAAAATATGTATGTGTGTGTTGTTGTTGTTGAAACCCAGACCGTCCGACCTACCAGAAAGGTGTAAGGTAACTGTTTGGACGGTCGGGAAGTGCCACCCAATTTAGACCGGAACCCAGTGGGGGAGGCATCCACAGGGACCGTACCCTCCTTCCCCTACCACCAACCTCTCGGAAGGACTTTCGGACCCACATGTTTAACGTGATCGTACTCCGCGTGAACACGGCGGCAGTTTTGGCAGTGGCTGGAATCGAACCCGGGCCTACCGAGTGCAACTCCAGCGCGCTAACCAATGGGCTACCGCGCCCTATGTATGTGTGTGTGTCGTTTCTAGTGGGAAATATAAGCATCGTACAGCTACGGAATCTGGTACACAGGTACTTCAGAACCCAGGATGATACCACTCATACAGATTGTTTAAATATTTGTATTAGGTTTTTTTTTACATGACATAGTTTTTCAGCACGATTTTGTTATTTTACACGCATCGGTGTTTTAATAAACAAAAAAAATATTCCCACAGTACCATAAATGACACCATCGGAAATGTCAAGGAACGTTCTTTACAACGACAATTGAAACAAATTCCTAGGGAAATTTCTACGTATTTATTTATTTATATTTATATACATCAAAATTTGCAATTTTTAGGCTATCTGATATTTTTTGCCGCATCTGAAGAGGAAAATTAGCACAATTCAGTTTGGCAAATAATTGTGGGTATATCTTCAAAGAATTCCAACAAAAAGAACTTTTTGAAAGTCTACCTTATTTTATATAATAGGATTTATCAAGCAAAAGCATAAACATTTAAAATGTTCATGCCATAAATGAAGAACGATGTATTCTTCTCAGTCAACTACGCATTCTCAACTCATGGTGCAGTTTAAACAACGCAGTCTCTCCTAGAGAAAGGATAATTTATTTTATTCATTTATTTTCGATTTTGCTTTCCACAGTTGCGGACTGCATGAATGGGAATTTGGTTTGAAACGAAAAAAGGAAATTGCTATGTCGACTATATTTTCTTCAATTATATTTCGTCAACTATATAACTATATTCTTCGACTATATTTGTAGTCTCGAGCCACATATCGCCAACTTCACCAAATTTGTTTCCGGACATTACACACGAACAATGAGAGATGCTTTTTTTAGATGTAAATGACTATTGGCAAATTGTTGGTCGTAACAATACAAAACTGTTACACAGGTATTTTCTCTTGTGAATGAAATAAACTACATCCAAGAGAATGAAGTTATCAAATTTGTCTCATGGTATTGTATGAGAATTGTATACTCACGATAATTGATACTTTTTTTGTAATTTTATGTAATTCTTTTGATAAGTTTATTAGGAAAACGTGCAATATCTTTATATATTTATATATATATATATATAAATATATATATATATATATATATATATTTATATATATATATATATATATATTTATATATATATATATATAAATATATATATATATATATATATATAAATATATATATATATATATATATATAAATAGAAAGTTCATGCGAGCCCTCTAAAGTTTGTTTAATTCGTTTTCTAATCAAAATACATAAGAAATGGTAATTTTCTTGATATTAAAAGTTCTGATATTTAAATAATGTTTTCGAAAAAAATTTGCGACTCTTCCGAAAATTAGATTACATTATCAATAGACTTCCAGTATGCACCGATCGAGATATTTGTACGAAATTTCATTTGAAACGCTCTATTCGTTTGTGACATATTGATTCCATACTGGCACACGCACGCACTCACGCACGCGCACATATACACAGCCATCATCTCGATAACGTTCAATTCAAGTTTAGGAATGCTTGAAACGGGATCTTCCTTCGAAAACTCGAACGCGAATTTCCGATCTCGTCACAAAACTTTCCCTATACATTATAGTATGTATATCGGGAAAGTAATAGTTATTTATAAACATTTTAAATATAATTATCGGGGGGAAATCTCTTTGCCACACAAATAATTTTTCTAAAATGTTTACCTTGAAACATTGTTTTATCAGAATCTGCTATAGATAGAAAAAAAATGATTGCTGATATACATCCAGCATTAATTTCCAGCAGTGATAGCAGGTTCACTAAGGACTGTCACTTCCAGTAATTTAACCATTTCTGATTAAAATTATTTTAATTTACTTGAAACATGTATATCTCAAGATTGGTTGTAGATAGAGCTTAGATTGTAAGTGATATAAATTTAGAGTCAAATTCTGAAGGCATTGAATTTAAGATGGCGTAAGGCCATAACTTAATATTCCGTAGATGTCATTTCCGTTTTCCAGAAAATCCGTATGGCTGTACGAGATAAACGCGGAAATGTTTATAAAAATGCTTAATAGTTCCATCAAAAGTGAAGTGTATCGAAAAAACTTACAATTCTTAAGAGACTGGATGGAGCCCAATTGGTGTGGAATATGAATACATTAAATATTGCATATAATATGTATATAAAATCACTATTTACATATTGAAGCCAGTCCCTAATCACTGCCTCATCTAAAGAATCTAATCCTCATCTAAAGAATCTGCCTAATCTAAAGAAATTGGAGATTTTCATGTGTACCATGCTTTGAAATTGATAGCTAGTGAAATTAAAACTACCCCAATCCAAGCCATGCAGATTTTAACTCAGATCAAATCAGTGTAGAAGGAAGGGGTTTCTTGGTAGAACACTATGCTTTTATGAAAAACTGATACACCTGCAAATATCAACTTCTGTGAATCAACTTCTATTAATAATCCTAGAGTTCTTCAGACCCAGAAGGGTTTTATTAAGAGTAGCGAGGAAATAGACTTCCCTGATTGTCCCGAAATTATTTTATCACAAACTAACTCTTCTAAAGGAAGTGCTGTTGATATAAGAGTTGAGATGGTCACTCATGTTACTACATTCTGGATCAGTGAGGAGGAACTAAGTGCTTGATACTATTCGCCCTAAAAATTCCAAGCAGGAGTTGCATCAGGTATATACTGACTGATCCCGTCTCTCAACCGAAGGAAACGATTGATTGATCTGGTATCTCCTCGTATCTTTTATTTTTCTACATCCCTTTTGACACAAACACTACTAATTTTGATGGCAAAATTTAGTCTAAAAAGATTATAACTGCATATTTAATTGAAAGATGTGATCAAATTCAGAGAAAAGGGAGTTTGTCTGATTTTATCACAGCAATTCAGGCTATTTCCTCATTGATAGCTAGTGAAATTAAAACTACTTCTATCCAAGACATGCAGAGTTTAAGTCTACTACCATCCGGAATCCACCATTGGATATTTTAAGTCTACTACCATCCAGAATCCACCATTGGAGATTTTAAGTCTACTACCATCCGGAATCCACCATTGGAGATTTTAAGTCTACTACCATAAGTCTACTATCATCGTAAGGTGTAGGAATTATCAGGAGACACTGAAGTCTTGGGAGATTGAAGTTGTTTTGGAATGGATTTCTTCCAGCTGAAGTATTTGCAGAAATGAAATAGCGGACTAATTGACCAAAAAGGGGACACATATTCTCCAAACATGGCAACATGACATAACCCTTGGGTCTGTCGTTAGAATAATAGAAAATAAATTGAAAACAGATATAAATTCAGAGTGGTTGGAACACAAGGCATAAAAAGCAGAGGGTGTCCATTTACGATAGCCCTGTCGGAACTCGTTATATAGAGGTAGCGGCTTTCAGATTATTGATAGGACATGATTTCCTACCCAAACATCTACATCGTATTGATATTTATAGTAGCCCCGGGTGTGTTCTGTGCAGAGGAATGGCTGATATGGAGAGTGAACATATCTTCGAATGTTCGGCGTTATCAAGGGAAGGCGTCCAAACACGCTATTGGAGAGCTAGGGAGTTCGAGAAGCAGTTGGACTCTTGTTGATCAGTGTTGTGTTAGTTGTTCTTCCTGTGTCACTGCATAACACATGGGGTTAATATATGTTTTTGTCTATCTTTTAAATGAAAAATTAATTTTAATAAAGGCCTTAGATGACGTTTAGTACTACTGCAACGCCGGTAGATAGATAATCAAGCCATCAAAGAACAACGTAATAAACGAAAAATTTATGAAGGAGCATTCATATGGTGGCAAGTTGTACGTACTCTTCATTTTCGACGAACGCATTATAAATTTTTATACTCTTTTGCACACTTATTTTGTACAGTCATAAAAAAAAATAATCCGGAACACCTCGAAAGAAGTGCTAAAGAGTGCACCTCCAAAGAGTGCTATATATATATATATAATCTTGAGAAACAGATGTTGTAAGCAAAATGTAAATTTTTCAGTTAGAACTGCCATATCTAGAACCAGAGGTAGAGATCCTCAGTGAGACCTCTATAACCAATAGAATGCAATGTTGGATCCATATCACTCATCACTCAAGCATTACCTATAGGCAATCAAGAAACAGAATAATGTTTCATAGAACATTTTCAAACCGGAAGTACGAAAAAAGCCTTAGGAAATCCCTTAACCCTCTCAGAAATATGATGATTAATCCAGATCATCAGTAAAGCTTTATTTATAGTCGATTATGAGAAATAGATGTTTAAAAGAAAATTAATTATTTTGCACCAGAATTAGAATAAACTAGAAATTGAAACACTTAGTAAACCCTTACCCCTCTGACATTTAATGCTGAACCCATATAAGTCATCAACTAAACTCTAATTATAGCCAATTCTGAGAAATGAATATTTCAAGGTATATTTTAGAACCAAAAGTAGAAAACGAGTTGGAATCCTTAGAGAGTCTCCCCAATCCTCTGCACAAATTGATACGGAATCCATATCAGACGTTATGTCATCTAAGCTATATCTATAGCTGATAATGCAAAATAGATTTTGTAAAAAAATGTAAATGTTTGAATCCAAAGAAGAATCTTTAGAATCAGGAGTGGAAATCCATAGTAAGCTATTTAAACTCCTCCATAATATAATGCTAAATCCACACAAGTCTTTAAATAGACTTTATAGCTAGCCCTGAGAAATAGAAGTTTCAAGGAAAATTTTTGAATTGGAAGGGGAAATTTTTAGTGAACTACCGTACCTCTTCCAGAATTTGATACTAAATTCATATCAATTACCTTCTAAGGCCCTTTATTTATAGCCAACCATGAAAAATAGATATTTTAAAGAAAATTAAAATTTTTGATCCAAAAATTAAAAAAACTGATGTGGGCAGCACATAACTTTCCCTGCACATTCAAATTTATTTTGTCCATTTTTCATTTCATTATGCATTAAATTGAGATTAATTGCAGAAAATACCATGCATACTTTTCTGATATTATATCCAATTTGCCTTTATATTGCACTTCTGTTTCATTTGGCAACTTAATTCACTTTAAATTCTTCAGGTTCTCAAAATTAAAAAAAAACTAAAATATCTCCAGAATTGTTCATACTACAGTTATAGGGTGAGTCTTATTCGCTTAGTTGTCAAAATTTAATTGAAGAACAAGTACTAATTAATATATTTCAGCAATTTTAGTCATTTATTACAGGTTTTCACTATTTTAGCTAGCCATTTCGCAAAACAGGGTCGGCTATACTTTTCCGAATGATATCAAAATCTAAACAGCTTCGGGCTAACGATCAAGGGATATAACTACTAAGCTTTAAGAAATTTCATTAAACAGCTTTTTTTTTAACTACAGAGAAAAACATATTCAATTTCTCAAAGTTAAATATTTAAGTATCTCGAAAATGGTCCATCTCAGAGTAATAGGTTTGATCTTATTCTGTTTATCGTCAAAAATTATATATAAAATAAGCATTTAATTGATACATTGGGCATATGTAGTATATTGTTTTAGATCGGATATTTTAGATTTGCGGGACATTTCATAAAAAATACAGATTCTTATTTTTTCAAAACGCACCAAATTGTAACCAACCCTGCAGTATCCTACAAGCAACTTTCTACCAAATTTTGTGTAATTTAGACAATTAGTTTTTCAGCGAGATTTGGCACATACGATTTTTGCGGGTCATTTTGCAAAAAAATGCAGATTCCTTTTTCCCGAATTGGGCCGAAATACAATCAGCACCAGGGTAACCCAGAAGTAACTTATCCACCAAATTATCTAAAATTTGGCCAATTAGATTTTTAGCTACATTGGATACATAGATGTTTTGCTGGCCATGTCGCAAAAAAGGCAAGCTTTTTATCCCAGATTGTTCTATAATCTAATCAGCACCAGGGTCGCTCACAAGCGACATGTCTATAAAACTTTAAAAAAACTGGTTAATTAGTTTTTCAATTAGAGTGGAAACATGCATTGCACAGACAGACACACAGACACACACACACAGACGTCTCGCAAAAATAGTTTTTTCGTGTTCTAGAGGTCCCAAAATGTGTAGATCCGTCGAAAACCCCGCTAGCGATTTTCGACGAGATTCCAATGCTTTCCCTATAGATTGCTTTGTATTGCAGGGAAAGTAAAAATCTGATGTGGGCATTAGATTGATTTCTCTTCAGATCCATATTCACATTCTCGTTATATCGTCAACAATTCATTACATTGAGTTTAATTGCACGAAATAACAGCCATAATTATTTTAAATTACACTGAATTTGCACATTTAATTCAATTATCGTTGTCATTTAGTAACTGGGCTTATTTTCAAAGGTGGCGTAACGAAACTGAGAAAAAACTAAAATATCTCGAGAACGGCTACTCCTAATATAATGGGGTTGGTCTTATTCTTTTCATCGTTAAACATTACGTATAAAACAAGCAAGCATTTAATTGTCATATTTGATAAAAGGTAATTTTTTGTTTTAGATTTTGACGACGATTTTTGGGGACTATTTCACAAAAAAATAGGCAGGTTATTTTTTTCAAATCGTACCAAAATCTAATCAGCAGCTGGGTAACATACAGGTAACTTATCAACGGAATTTAGTAAAATTTGATCTATTAGTTTTTCAGCTAGAGTGGATAAAGGCGATTTTTGTGGGCCATTTCGCAAAAAAAGGTGGGTTCTTTTATCCCGAATTCTACCAAAAACTAATTAGCACCAGGGTCATACACAAATGACTTACCTACTAAATTTTATGAAATTCGGATCATTAATTTTTGAGTTAGAGTGGATACATACATTGCACAGACAGACAGACAGACAGACAGACAGATACACAGATAGACACATACACACAGACGTCACTCTAAAAATAGATTTTTCGTATTTTAGAGGACCCAAAACGTGTAGATCCGTCGAAAACTCGAGTTGCGTTTTTCGGTATGATTCCAATACTTTCCCTCTACATTACCGTGTATTGCAGGGAAAGTAAAATATCTGATGTTGGCAGCCCGTGACTTTCCCTGCAGACTTATATCCACGTTCTCTTTATTTTAATTACATTTAATTCACTTTTAATTCAATTTTCGTTCTCATTTGGTAACTGGTATTATTTTCAAACGTGGCGTAGAGAAAATACAAAAAAAACTGAAATATCTCGGGAACAGCTAGTCCTAGTGTAATGGGGTTGGTTTTATTCTTTTCTTCGTTGAAAATTACGTATAAAACAAGCATTTAATGGATATATTTAAGCATACGTAGTTTTTATTTTAGATTTTCACGATTTTGGGGAGCCATTTCGCAGAAATAGTCAGATTATTTTTTCCGATACATACCAAAATCTAATCAGAACCAGGGTGACCCACAAGCGACTTTTGTTAAATTCGGTCCATTAGTTTTTCAGCTAAAGTGGATACAGTCAATATTTGCAGGCCATTTTGCCAAAAAAGGCGGGTTCTTTTATCCCGAATCGTACCCAAAACTGATCAGCGACTCACCCAAAATTGACTTACCTACCAAATTTTATGATATTCGCTCAATTAGTTTTTAGTAAGAGTCGATATAAAATCTACACAGACAGGCAGACAGACAGACACACACACAGACGTCACTCTAAAAATGGCTTTATCGTATTCTAGATGTCTCGAAACATGTAAATCCTTCGAAAACTCGTGTATGATTCCTTCGGTATGATTCCAATACTTTCCCTATACATTACCATGTATTGTAGGGAAAGTAAAGAGGAAATTAAACTGAAATGGAATTTCTCAGTGAACAAACTCCCTACCTCTGAAATTTCATGCTAAATTCCTATCAGTCATCACCTGAAATTTGATAATGGATCTTGAAAAATAGATGCTTTGAAAACTTTTTGTTAAAAACATAGTGACACATTTGATTGCCACAATAAAAAAGTACATTTCTTCATGTATACATTGCAGTAGGTCTAGAAGGTGCAAACACATCAATGATAAACATGTGATAAAAAGGAAGTCCCGTTAATGGGTTAAATTGTACTTTTGTGTAATTTTTAATCAGCAAATAGTACGCTTTTTATTTTGTAAAAGTTTTAATATTGCCATTAATTCTAAAACGTACAGCTTTATTAACGTAAAAAATGTTACATTTTAATTTATATTACAGTATATAGTGTATTATAATATTTGTGATTTTAATGCAAGAAACTTATATATATGGATGCAGAGTGACTCATATTTTGCAATATCTAGAATGTTAAAAATAGTGTTATACTCAATATGCATTTAAGTACTTGAATATTATAAATATATTGTTACATTTTTATTAGTTCTTAAGAGTTCAGAAATTTTACTAGGAGCTTTTTAAATTTGATATCGTATATTTAGCATAAAATAAAATTTATGATAATATTTCTGGTCAAGTAGACTGGACATAAATTATCATTTCATTATCTTAAGATAACGTTTTCATTCAATATTTTTATTACTTTAAATATGTTTCAATACAATCTTTGTCATACAGTATTTAGTTAATTATTATTTTTTAACTGCATGGATATTATTTCAAGTGTTGTGTAAATTTCACTTTTAGTCGAAAGAAATTTATGAATTTAAACATGAGAGCAAAAAAGTCATTCTTTTGTCTTAAGCCGTAACTATGAGCAAGAAACGTCTCTTAGTACACTTCTGGAAAAATAAGTACCTGGCCACTTTGAAAAGCACTTTCTTCCTTTTAAAGAGATCAGGTACTCAGGTAAAAGGCACTTCCAAACTCAGATCATTTATTTTATTAAAGGAGGAGATTTTTTTTCAGCCCATTGAATATAAACGAAAAAAAATATGCTGTTACTTTCCATTCTCTAACATAAGAGTTTCGCTTTACACAGTAACAAGTGATTTAATAGATTGGCTTTCTTTTTATAATTTTATACACAAACGTATAGGATATTCTGTTAACAATATATTTCATAAAGCGATATTGTATATAATACTTTCTCAAGTATACCAAGTTTTTATTTCCATATGTCCACCTGTCTTTGCTTCAAAATATGTCTCGAATTGATAGATGTTACTAATTTGATAAACAGGTGGATCGCGAGAAATGTGCTCGATCAAAGTCATAGTTTCCGAATGTTTATATTTTTTGTTGGCTGTGCACAAAATTGTGGGTTTACAACAATTTCTAGTGAGAGTGTGAAATCAAGATTAGGGTAACTCCTTAAATATCGCGAATGACCTCAATAAAGTTACGAGTTATAGAGATGATATTTTGACGGTAGAGTTAGTTGGTCGGTGTATTTGGTCGAAGCAACGCGTGTTTCCTTCAAAATCTACGCTTCCTACCTAATCGTGTCTGGACAACGTGTTCATGGATAGTTCATTGCTTTCAAGAAGACTTTCGGTGACTGACTGATTTTCGAAAGTACCCAGAGTCTTTTAATATTGCACCAATCCGTAATTCTGATTCAGCAATTAGAAATTTTTCGCCTAAAGTTGATTTAGAGTAAACATTGATGAATTTCGAGTAGATGTCAAATAAGCTTGATAAACCTCCTTACGACATGTCTGATGACAATACCACCAATTTAGAGCTGAAGCTGTACGTGTTGAAGGTATACTCAAGCAAGCAGCCAGTATCGTGGACTCCTGTGCCGGTTTAGGTGAGTTCTAACGAGATTTCTGCTTCTGTCTTACAGCCCTCCACGATGCCTGTAGTCGTTGCCGGTTCCTCTAATGCATCGGTGATGAACACTAAGATTATTATTAGAAAGCACCCCTTATTGATGATGAGGGATTTTAAATTGCGCGGAAAAGGCACACTGCACGTGCCCAGCACGTACTGACGGCCGTTTCGATTCCCATGGCAAAACCGGTTCCTGAAATGGAAGTTACTGACGCTTCAAATGCCATCAAAATTAATAAAGCTCCGAGTAAAGACCCCGTCCTCTCATTTATATCGTCCCTTCAGTCAATTGGCCAGAGAACCTTTTCAATCTTAAGCTGATAGTCCCTTCCTTTCAGAGTGACCTGAATGGAACTTTCTTTAAATTAGATGTAAAAACGCGCGATGAATATATTCAAATTCAAAGAAAACTATTGTAGAGTACAGTTTCTTACAGAACTATTCTGTTAAAAGAGGAAAAATAGATTAAATTCGTAATCAGAGGACTATCTGTCCCCACCGGAGTAGAATTGATTAAAGATGAGCTAGATAAATTAAATATACGCATTATGTAGCTCTATAGTATTAGTATAAGCATTACAAAGCTCTTATAGAGAACCTAAAACTAAAAAGGTATGTCCCTATTTTATGTTCAGACCCCCAAAACCCAAAAACATCTAATAATTTATGAGATTAAAGAAATGTTAAGAGTCACAATAAAAATGAAAAAATGCAGTGGGCGTAAGTGGGTAATCCAATGATATTCTGTCAAACGTGGATTACAGCAACAATTGCTGTTTCCTACCCACTCCCAAGTGCGTCAAGTACGCCGGGACGCATTACTCACTCTGAGAAAGTGCGTAACCTTCCTTGATATTCTTGAGTTTTAGAGACATTGTACATGGACAATGGAAGAAAAATACAAAATTAATCGCCATATTGGCGCCATTCATTCATATACTTTAGAATTATTTATTGGAAAGCAGATATCTCATAAACTATTTTCAGTTTAACTGAACCTCTTCTGCGGTAAGGCCAGGAACCTAGAAATATCACGGAATACAACACGCCACTTTTACGGCCCGACATTTGGCCTAATCATGTGACGGAGGCATGCCTGACCCCTGACATGAAGGAAGATCTATGAAATCTACCAAATAGGATGCACGCAAAAAATTAAAAATCAGAGTTGATTAGAGTTGAGCAGAAAGAGAGTATGGCCAGAGTAGATCAGATTATTCCTAAAGAAGGGACTGATAATGTGAGTTTTATTTATTTTGAAACAGTTAAAGCCTATCTGGTATGAAGATATAAATGCTCCTTAATATTTTTTTCTTTTAAATATTATCATCAACGAAAACGCAACAAGAAGCTTGTATATAAGGCATGTGCCATAATTTACGTATACAGCAAGGTCGTGGTGTCTATGGAGAATATATTCAGACACATTTTGCAGTCATCCATGGACATCACACTTGGAGTTTAAAGTTGGATTAGAACTATATTAAATGCTGACTTATTCAGACATATGTTATAGTCTTTTTCTGGACATCATGCTTGGAGTATAAAGTTAGTTTAGAAATAACAAAGTTAAAATAGGATTTATTCAGACTAACTTTAGTCTTTCCAGGGGTTTTTAAGTTGTTCTGGGTTTAAAGTTATATAAAATTAATGTCTCCCACCTTAAAGATCGAACATTATTATAAACATAAATTTGAAATTGAAGGTATGTGTTAACAATAAATGTAATAAATATACGATTGTTAAAATAAATGAATAAATATTTAGTTATAATGAATTAATAAATATTTAGTTAAAATGGAGTAATCAATGAGCTTAAATTGGTAAATTGTATACTATACACAGCGCAATGCAGTGTAAATTGAAGGTGTTTCTGGGCATGCACTTTATAGCAATGTACAATAAAGATAACGGAAGAAATTTATTAATATAATGTAGTGTAAATTGGAGGTTTTGCGGATATGCCCTTTCGAGCAACATACGATAAATTAGCTGAAGAAAGTTAGTTGTAAATATTAGTATTATTAAATTATCATAACTAACTTATTTCCACATAATTCTCCTCAATTTTCTGCACCGCATAACGGTGTCTTCCCCTTTAAATTAGATTCAGCACCTCAGAGAAGAACTTGAAACTTGTTAAAGAAGATGAAATTAGTCTTAGATTCATGATCTCAGTGCACAAACAACATCGGTACACTGATTTTCTCCTGTTAGAGCTCATTACCACCGAATATCCGTTAACTGAAATGCCATGAAGAATTTATGATATGAACCACAAGAAAATTATGCAATCTCAATTAATTATGCAATAAATCATACAATCTCAATAAAATAGTTATAAAAAATTAACTATTTGCAGGTTTCAATTACTAGAAAAGTTCGAATTAATTTTATTTTTCAGCAAAATTGTTGTTGACAAAAGTACTAAATTCCAAACATACAATCCCAAATGCCAAATATGAAAAAGAAATAGGGGGGGGGGGATGATTTTGAATATCCTGAATTTCGAATGAAAAATATTAACGACACTCGCTTGAATCGCAGAATATTTCGTTTATGCAATAAATTATTTCACTAAATATTACTGTTTTTAAACATAAAATTTCAATTTCATGTGTATTTCTTGGTAAATAAATAAGACAAATCAAAATAGGTAAATCAAGAGACTTGGTAAATTAATGTATTAGTTTGGGTGTATCAAATGCGAACGGTTAGTATACGAACGGTCAATTTTAAAATAAAAATAAAAAAATATAAAAATAAATCTTGCAATATATATATATATATATATATATATATATATATAATAAAATATTATCTGAGATTTCAGTGATGGATTAGAGATATAGTTATATGAGGTACAAAAAAGCACTAGGCTTAAAAATAATTTCATTTTGAACAGATTCGTCTTCAGGTCCAAGTATCTATTCAAAATGAACAAAAAAGCTTGTTTCTAAAGAAGGAGATAGATAATATCTATAAACTCCTTCTACTTGGCCTACAAGCTATAAGAATGCAAAATAAAATATTAAAATAAAAATATTATACCTGAAAAAATTCTGCACATGTCCTATCTTAATTAGCAACGAGCAATAAATAACGAGACTACTGTTGCTAATCGTAGATAAAAGTAGACATCAACAGTTGTCAATCGTCAGAAGTAAATAACAGTACCGCAAATAAGTATAAAATGCGAGAAATTCACCTGTAAAAGCAACGCAATAAATGGGCGAGAAAAATAATGAATGCAGAGATGCATTCATTATTCAGAGATGCATTCATCATATGTCTTAGAGGATGTAAATACATTGTAATGCTAATACAAGATAATTTTGACAGTTAGCTAATACGAGTAAAATACTACAGAGGAAATTAAGTATATTCAGCCAATTTAAACTTATTAACTATACCATTTACTAAATATTTACACAATATACTGGTATATTTTAGGTTATTAATGTGCAAAGTATGATATTTTTTTTTCTGATAATCTATACGTTCTGAAGAGTTGATTAAGTATAATATTTCTAAAAAAATTGAATAGCGTTACAAGAATTAAATGGAGTACGATCACGTTAAACATGTGCACCCGTAAGTCCTTCCGAGAGGTTGGTGTTAGGGGAAAGAGGGTACGGTCCCTGTGGATGCCTCCCCACTAGGTTTCGGTCTAAATTGGGGGCACTTCCCGGCCGTCCAAACAGATACCTCACACCTTTCTGGTAGGTCGGATGGTCTGGGTCGAAGAAGAAGAATTAAATGGTAATATTTTATTAATATTAAAATGATATTATCTTTTTTATCATATATATTAGTAACTCTCCTCTTAGTTGGTTCAATAATTTGATTGATATAAAGGGAATTAACAGTATTCCTAATAGAGGCTTCATTAGGAATGAATTCCAAATTTTCCGGACAGATATCTATATCTATGGCATAGTTGTCAGTAAATATTAACAAACCAGATCATCAACATATCTATAAATTTTATATTCAGTTGAAGTAAAAGTTTTTTCATTATGATAAAGGTATAAATTAGCTAACATACTGCTACTATACCCACCTTGTGGAACCCCAGAGACTTGTAAGTATAATTTATTACCTTGAAAAATATAATTATTGAATAGTACAAAGTGGAGAAGTTTAGGACAACTTTTAAATTTAATTAGATTGATTAGTCACAAAAGCATTATAAAGTGCTAAAATTATATCATAAAGATCAATAATATCAATATTATCAAACAGATATTTAGAGTCAAAAGTCTGAAATCGTATAATTTTACCAAGAGATGTTAAATTATTCTTTAATTCTTTTCTGTTATATAGAATAAACTATTTATTGCTAGAATAACGTAAACTATCATTTAGTACATTAAAAATATTAAGTATTAATTTGTTCGCAGTACTCGAATAAGAATTATGACCACTTGTGAGAGTTCTAAATTTAATAGGACAGTTTAATTTTTATGAAATTTAGGAATAAACACAATATATGGAAATTTCAAAAATTTATAATTAATATTTGAATCACAATACATATTGATAGTTTTCTGTTTGATACTAATTATGGAGTGTGAATCATGTTTAAATAGATTATTATTCTTTAAATAATCTAACAGAAATTGTATATATAATTTTTTACAGATAATAGCATAATTATTAGTGGATTAATCGACGTAAGTAATAACAAAAGATTTTTGTAAATCAATAATAGAGTTTTTTATATTATCAATAGCATATATAGATCTAGACAATTTAATACAACTAATAGTATTTTAAATAAATTTTAATAAAGTAAATTTCCACATGCTAAATGCCACGTTTCCAATTTTTTAGTTTTGATATAAAACATTGACTGATAGTGAATGTTTTGAAATTTAATGCCTGTTTCTTTAAATATTACACACTGCTCCAAAATAATAAATAATCCTACAGCCATCCATTCATTAATTCTAATTTTTTAAATGAGTGACTGTTAAATGATTTTCCTCTGCTGCTGTCGATTCCCGTGTCAACGTTTCTATATTCTACATTCTGTTGAACACGACGGCGCATGAGTTTAAAGCCCACATATTTTCATTTTTCAAAAGAGAAAGCACTGACTTCTAAATCATTAGTTATTTTTTATTTTTATGTTATTATTATTATTTTTAATACTTTACAACATAGTTGAAAAGTGTTTATAACTTTGTTCATTCTGTCTGTCTGTCTGTCCGTCTGTCTGTTAGCACGATAACTGCCGTAAAAATTACTTTATCAAAATGGAATTTTAGTATAATGTTCAGATGGTCTGTAGGACTTATGGGAATATAAATAAATAATATCACCCAATTAATTGAACCCGGGTTGAAGAAATGAAATGCATTGAACCCTATGGGACTTTATTTTTCAAACATTTTTTAAGCGAATTTAAAATTCACAAATTGCTTCGAAAGTTTTAGAAAAAATACAAATTATCCCATAAAAATTATAAAAAAAAATTTAGCAAAATATATTTGGTAGTTTTTTAATAAAAATAAAAATGATAATTACACCCATATCACATGAAGAAATCACGTGACCCACTTCAAAATAAAATATTGCATCCATCTTGTGGCAAAATCGTGATTTTTAAAGTTCTTTTTAATTTATATTAATGTTGCATCCGTCCTAAAACCGCTTTATTTTTTATTTCTTTTTTCTGTGCATCTATATACCGCGACAACGCAATTACAATATTTGTGAGTTTAAATGATGATCAAACTTTGATTATTTCTACAACGAAGCCTAATTTTCCCTTATGGAAAATGTAAACACCATTAAGATGTAAGATGAATTGTATAAGACATGCTGAAATTCTTTAACGCACAATTATTTAGTTCTGGAATCTGCAATGCCGCTGATATGATTGAAACATTCTTTGACTTTACAGACGATTATATGGCAGACATTTTCGAAGAATATGAAACTATAGAGGTAAAAGTTAAATTACTTTTACCTCTATGGTTTTAAGTGTTTAAGTAAAATAAATTAATGTAGTACTGTGATGAATGAAATAAAAATATATGAATGAAATATTTACTGCTTTTACATAGAGAGCCAGGCGATTTATATTTCTATGACGTCATTTGAATAAAGTTCATTTTTTATGAAGTTTAAAGTTTTCAAATATAATAAATTATTTTAGTATTTTGATAATTTTAAAAATATTCCCGCTGCATGTATCGCATTTCAGAGATGTTTAAATAAAATTGCATTGCAGTTAGAAAGTGTTTCATAATCAATGCTTTAAGTATGATTGATCTTTCGTGTTTTTCTTTAGTTTAGTCGCACGGGATTGGATATAGAGATGGGGGTCGTACCACGCACTTTGCGTGCAATTCACACTTTTTAACACTTTACAACAAAGTTGAAAAGTGTTTATGACTTTGTTCATTCCGTCTGTCTGTCTGTCTGTCTATCTGTCCGTTAGCACGATAACTGCCGTAAAAATGACTTAATCAAAATGAAATTTTAGTATGTTGTTCAGACGGTCTGTAGGACCTAGGGGAATATAAATGAATAATATCACCCAATTAGTTTTGGATTGAACCCGGGTCGAAAAAATGAAATACATTGAGCCCTATGGGACCTACTTTTTCAAACATTTTTTAAGCAAATTTAAAATTCACAAATTGCTTCGAAAATTTTAGGTAATATTCAAATTGTCCCATAAAATATATAAAAAAAATTCAGCGAAATATATTCAGTAGTTCTTTAAGTAAAAATAAAAATAATAATTACACCTCTTATATGAAACGATCACGTGACCATGATATGAAACGATCACATGACCCACTTCAAAATGATATATGGCATCCATCTTGTTTCAAAATCGCGATTTTTTAAAGTTCTTTTTAATTCATATTGAGTGTTGTATCCATCCTAAAACTACTTTATTTCTGCTTAAATTCTGTGCATCTACATACTTAAACAACGCAAATACAATATATTTGAGTTTAAATGATTATCCAAATTTGATTATTTCTACTCTTAAGCCTATTTTTCGCCTATGTAAAATGTAAACAGTAAAATATGTAGAATGAGTTGTATTAGAATTACTGTATTTCTTTAACACAAAATAATTCAGTCCATGGAGTCCATTTAGTCCATGGCTGATATGAATGAAATATTAATTGATTTAATAAAGATAAGGACGATTTTTTTCGATGAAGTTTTTATCATCGAGTTTAATTACTTGTAGCTCCATGGTCTTAATTTTTAAATAAAACAAGAAAGGTCAATCATGCTTAAAGCATTGATTATGAAACACTTTCCAACTTCAATACAATTTTATTTAAACAAGTCGAAAATGTGCAATACATTCCTCGGTAACATTTTAAAACTTATCACAATACTACATTGATTTATTATATTTGAAAACTTAAAACTTCATTGAAAAAAATGAACTTCATTCAAATGACGGCATTGAAATATAAATTGCCTGGTTTAAATATCTCTAAAATGTAATACATTCCACGGTAATATTTTTAAAACTATCATAATACTACGATAATTTATTATATTTGAAAACTTCATCGAAAACAACTGAAATAAATTCAAATGACGTCATAGAAAAAATAACACGCCTGGATCTCTCTATAAAAGCAGGATTTCATTCATAACTTTCTCCCAATCATGTCATTCATCACATTACTACAATAATTTATTTTATTTAAAAATTAAGACCATGGAGCTACAATTCATAAACTCTATGCTTAAAACTTCATCGAAAAAAATCGTACTTCTGTTTATAAAATCAATTAATATTTCATTCATATCAGCCATGCAGACTCCGTGGACTGAATTATTTTGTGTTAAAGAAATACAGTAATTCTAATATGCAACTCATTCTACATATTTTGCTGTTTACATTTTACATAGGTGAAAAATAGGCTTAGTTGTAGAAATAATCAAATTTGAATGAGAATTTAAACTCAAATATATTGTCATTGTGTTGTTTTATTATGTAGATGCACATAATTTAAGCAAAAATAAAGTAGTTTTAGGACGGATACAACACTCAATATGAATTAAAAAGAACATTAAAAAATCACGATTTTGAAACAAGATGGATGCCATATATCATTTTGAAGTGGGTCATGTGATCGTTTTATACCATGGTAACGTGATCGTTTCATATAAGAGGTGTAATTATTATTTCAATTTTTATGTAAAAAACTACTGAATATATTTCACTGAATTTTTTTTTATATATTTTATGGAACAATTTGACTATTACCTAAAATTTTCGAAGCAATTTGTGAATTTTAAATCCGCTTTAAAAATGTTTGAAAAATTAGGTCCCATAGGGCTCAATGTATTTCATTTTTTCAACCCGGGTTCAATCCAAAACTAATTGGGTGATATTATTCATTTATATTCCCATAGGTCCTACAGACCGTCTGAACAACATACTAAAATTTCATTTTGTTTAAGTCAATTTTACGGCAGTTATAGTGCTAACGGACAGACAGACAGACAGAATGAATGAACAAAGTCATAAACACTTTTCAACTTTGTTGTAAAGTGTTAATATATTATTATAGTATTGTGATGAATGAAATGAGTGGAAGAAAGGTATGAATGAAATCCTGTTTTTATAGAAAGATCCAGGCGTGTTATTAACACTTTACAACAAAGTTGAAAAGTGTTTATGTCTTTGTTCATTCTGTCTGTCTGTCTGTCTGTCTGTCTGTCTGTCCGTTAGCACGATAACTGCCGTAAAAATGACTTAATCAAAATGAAATTTTAGTATGTTGTTCAGACGGTCTGTAGGACCTATGGGAATATAAATGAATAATATCACCCAATTAGTTTTGGATTGAACCCGGGTTGAAAAAATGAAATACATTGAGCCCTATGGGACCTTATTTTTCAAGCATTTTTTAAG
This sequence comes from Amaurobius ferox, assembly GCA_951213105.1. Lineage (NCBI taxonomy): Eukaryota > Metazoa > Arthropoda > Arachnida > Araneae > Amaurobiidae > Amaurobius > Amaurobius ferox. Next base: position 161,825,018 of record OX578133.1, read on the forward strand.
CGGATTTAAAATTCACAAATTGCTTCGAAAATTTTAGGCAATATTCAAATTGTTCCATAAAATATATAAAAAAAAATTCAACGAAATATATTCAGTAGTTTTTTAAATAAAAATTAAAATAATAATAACACCTCTTACATGAAGCGATCACGTGACCATGATATGAAACGATCACGTGACATACTTCAAAATGATATATGGCATCCATCTTGTCTCAAAATCATGATTTTTAAAGATCTTTTTAATTCATATTGAGTGTTGTATCCGTCCTAAAACTACTTTATTTTTGCCTAAATTCTGTGCATCTACATACTGAAACAACGCAATGACAATATATTTGTGTTTAAATGCTCATCCCAAATTTGATTATTTCTACAACTAAGCCTATTTTTCACCTATGTAAAATGTAAACAGCAAAATATGTAGAATGAGTTGTATTAGAATTGCTGTAATTCTTTAACACAAAATCATTTAGTCCATGGAGTCTGCTTAGCTGATATGAATGAAATATTCATTGATTTTAGAAAGAGAAGGACGATATTTTTCGATGAAGTTTTGCGCATATAGTTTAATTACTTGTAGCTCCATGGTCATAATTTTTAAATAAAATAAATTATTATAGTATTGTGATGAATGGGGGAATTATTTATGAATGAAATGTTGCTTTTATAGAGAGAGCCAGGCGTGTTATTTTTTCCATGACGTCATTTGAATGGATTTCAGTTGTTTTCGATGAAGTTTTCAAATATAATAAATTATCGTAGTATTATGACAATTCTAAAATTATTACCGAGGAATGTATCACATTTTAGAGATGTTTAAACCAGGCAATTTATACTTTAATGCCGTCATTTGAATGAAGTTAATTTTTTTTTTATGAAGGTTTAAGGTTTCAAATATAATAAATTAATGTAGTATTGTGATAAGTTTTAAAATATTACCGAGGAATGTATTGCATTTTAGACATGTTTAAATAAAATTGCATTGAAGTTGGAAAGTGTTTCATAATCAATGCTTTAAGCATGATTGATCTTTCTTGTTTTTTCTTGGACGTCATTTGAATTAATTTCAGTTGTTTTCGATGAAGTTTTCAAATATAATAAATTATCGTAGTATTATGATAGTTTTAAAAATATTACCGTGGAATGTATCGCATTTTAAAGATATTTAAACCAGGCAATTTATATTTCAATACCGTCATTTGAATGAAGTTCATTTTTTTCAATGAAGGTTTAAGTTTTCAAATATAATAAATTAATGTAGTATTGTGATAAGTTTTAAAGTATTTCCGAGGAATGTATTGCATTTTCGACTTTTTTAAATAAAATTGCGTTGAAGTTGGAATGTGTTTCATAATCAATGCTTTAAGCATGATTAATCGTTCTTGTTTTTATATGAATAAAAAAATGTTGTTATTTTTTAGATTAATATATTTAATTTATCACTGCTTTAACTCTCTGGTAACGTCGGACTTTTCTAATATGATGTAAATAAGTTAATTATTTGTAAACTACTATTTAAGCCTATCAAATACAAGCACAAACACTCCTGAAAATTAGGTTGCAGTTGTATTTTAATAAGTTCTATTTTGCTTTAAAGTACATGGAGTTTAGTGTTGAAATGTGTCATTTTAATTAAAATTCCAGCTCAGTTAAGTTCTGTCCCGTGGTTGATACTATGAGCGCATGCTGTTGCCTCTAGGAAGTTCAAGAATGTAAAAAAAGAGATCAAAATCCCCTTTTCTCCTGTTTCGGGAGATGAGCAAAAATCCGGTTTTATATCGTCGGCGATATTATAAATATGCAAAGTTTCAATCTTCTAGATAAACAGGAACTTCAAGAAGGTATACGAAAGCAAAATCATCTTACACAATTACACAGATTATTTTAACTAAATATCTTTCCCGTAAACTTTATCAATTGTGCTATTAAGCACACTTTTTTTTAATCATACGAATTCATTTATTGCGCCTAAATATTTACATATATACACAGATTCTTGATTATTCACACATCATAATACTCGGATTCCACGAGTCACATCGTCCTTTCAGGTCAGAATCCAGAAAGCAAGTTTTCGTTCTTCAACCGCTATCCCCCTCCCCTTCAGTTTCTGCCATCTGACTCCCGCCGTATCAAATTGCGGGAGTAGCTGTACAAACCTTGAAGAAGTAAGATGGCGTACGGAAAATAACATTTTTCCTAGTCCTCTTGGTCCTCTTGGAAAGAGGTTCGTGACACATTCCCTCACTTTTCAGTTCATCCGTTGGTTAACGATGACTGGACTTGATCCCCCTCCCCATAATGGAAATTCCCACACACAGACCATGCTCTCTGCAACCAAGAATTTCTCTATGAGCCAGTAACAGGGCCACTGGCATTACACACAATAATTATCAAAATTTAAATTTTACCCACAAAGTATATTGCCATAAAGCAAAAAATATTCTTAAAACACTAATTACTAATTTTCCACTTCTACTGTTTAACGCTTAAAACAAAATCATATTATAACCCAACCCAAAATTATTCTTAAAGCACTAATTACAAACTTTCCACTTCTACAGTTTATCACTCAAAATAAAATCATACTATAAGCCAAAATTGTTCTTAATACACTAGATTTATCAATTTTCATTTCTGACCACATTACAATACTACTAACATATATAATTACTGTAATTATATTATACGCATTACAATTCACATACATTTTTCCATGATTTCAAATTTTGGTTATTGGCTCAAAGCTTTATTCGAAGAACACACAATATATAATTATAGAGTCAGTAACCCATTTCATCATTTCACCTGCCCGGGAGTCCATTCTAGTAATCCCCACAGATTTGAACTCAACTTCTTTTCATCATCCAGTATCCATTTTCTGATCCCACAAATCGAGACCCACTCTTCCATTCTTTCTACTGACCATGTAATCTCTCTCTCGTATTTCATCTTCATCTTCGGATTCCCTCCAATTCTCCCAAATTCCCCCACTAATAACTTCATTTTCACTAGTGAATAATTGCACCTTTTCTCTCTTGATCCATTTCCTCCACAACATTGGTCTCGTAGGGAAGCTATCTTGTTTCTACCCCCCTCATATTTCATCTTAATCCCCGGTTTCCTTCTAAATCTCCCTACTAATAAATTCATTCTCACTGAGGAATAAATAACTGTACTTTGTCTCACTTGAACCATTCCCTTCATAACATTGGTCTCGCAGGGAAGCAAATTTGATTCTACCCCACCAGCCCTTTGTTTCTTCTTACTGACCGAACCCATAACTACCACCGTAATTTCTGTTTATTTACATTTCCCTTCCAACATTGTTCCCATTTTGACTAACATCGCCTCCTAATGACTTCCAACTGAACGTGTTCCACTTCCTTCCGTTCCTATTGTCCCAAGCTATGCTATAACTGCATCTCTCATTATGCATCTTTCTTCCACCGTCCCATTATCTTCCTCACTCCAAATATCTATTTGTTTCCACTTTTATCCACTCCTTTCAAATTCTCCAAGACACCCAAGGTCTCAGCACCACTTGCCACATTTTCTTTTTCCGTAATAAGTGGGCTCACAGATATTGGGAACCCAGGAAGGCCTTTTTCAGGCTTATGCAGCGCCTAATACATAATGTATACACATGCCAAATCACTTTTATCAATCACATATATCATAACACATTACATCAATATTTTCTTCCTATTATAAATTCCGCTTATAGGCATTTCTTGGTTTACCATATTTTTTCATTAATATCATTTCTTCTTTACAGTGAACTTTAGATCGTTTCTCTTCACCAATGTTATTTATCCTCAATCTTAAATTTAACATAGACATTTCTCATTAATACCAAACCATTACCTTAGGAATAATGTCATTTAAATTTCTCTTTATATTAAAATACCCTACAAATAATATTATTTAAATTTCTACAAATTTTTCATTAATATTAAATTTAACACAATGCCATGCAACAATTTAATATAATTTATTGTCAATACAGCATTTAATATTATTTCCATATTGAACTAACATTTTTATCTATATACTTACTCTTTATTTCACTGCTCACCAAGAAATTCCCGTTATTTATTAATTTGCAATTTGGACTTCGACAACCATTAATATTAACTTCACTATTAATTTAAAATTTAACTTCAGAAACCATAATTTACCCCAACAATAATTTCCTCCCTACAAATAAAATGACTCATTAATTATCTCAAAATCAAAATCCAGCCTAATACAAAGAGTATCACCAAAATGTGAAAATTTCCACTTACTTCTTCTTCTACACCGAAGGTCATCAGTCTTTCTTATGGGTCGGAGGTCTTTGTCCTTAAGTCCGTATGATTCACACAGATGTCATCATCCAATTTAAATCACAACCCACTAGCATTTGATTGCAGACCGTGTCACTCGTCCGTGTCCCTTCGTTTAAAATTTTTCCATTTTACTTTATTGAACTGAGATCTGTCAGATCCGAGCACATTCCATTTTAATCCTACCGGCTGCGCCAGTATGACGAATTGGCCTCTATTATTGAATGCTTACAGCCTTCAGCCAGCTCGATGGTTATTTCCTGTAAACTTTATCAATTGCTCTATTAAACACACTTTCTTAGAATCACACCAAGACATTTATTGCACCTATATATTTACACATATACACAGATTCTTGATTAGTCATACATCATAATACTCAGACTCCATGAGTCCCATCTTCCTTTCAGAGCAGAGTCCAGAAAGCAAGTCCCCGTTCTTCAAAAGCTATCCTCCTCCTCTCCTCCAGTTTCTGCCACCTGACCCCCGCAGTATCAAATTGCTTGGCCAGCTTCGCAAACCTCGAAAAAGCATGATAGCGGACCTAAAAGAACTTTTCTCCAGTCCTCTTGTCCTGGGCAGAAAGAGGTTCATGACACACATGTATCTCTAAAATGCCTTACGTAAGATTGTAAGACTTCATCTCGATATCTCTGGTCAGACAAAGTTTCTCTGTCGAACGCATGCAGTCAAATATTCTTCCAAATGATACTTTAGAGTCATAAAATGTTTTGAGTCGATAAACACCGAAATCAAATCATGAGTTTCAGAAGTTTGCAGAGAAACACACTTCGTGCTCAACGATTGTATCACATTTAGACGACATAAGGCCATTATTTGCATATTAGAATCAGATTGATCAAAGTGGGTTAGGTAATTATAATTCGGTTTGCCTTTTGTACATTTTCCTGAAAATAAATCAGATTGGTTGGGTAGTTCATGAAATATCATCTTTTGTGTATATGTAAAGATAATTTTGAACGCCAGTATATTTAGGTGTTTATTCCCAATCGTAATATCAACACGTGTTTTGTTTATTTTTCTCTAGGAAATATTTCCTAAAATACAAGCGGTCAAAATGCGAGGGACTGTAACTTCTTATAGAGATGGTTATTTCAAAATTCTGAAATATATTTTAAAACGTGAATAGAAGCTGATTTTTATAAAATACTTCTATGGCTGAGAATAGTTATCCTTCAGTTATATAGCGTGTATCTATCTTCAATAAAACGATGAGAATTGCCCATGGCTAAAATATTTAAGTTCTGTAGCTTTAGATCTAAAATTTAAGTTCAGAAATTTTAGTTCTATATGATTTGAGTTCTAAGATTTATTTTAGTTCTATAAATCATTTTAACTCTAAAAGTGTACAAATAAATATGATTGATTATATAGTTAAAATAAATTTAATTGATACAAATAAATTGATTTTGGGCTATTACAAACATATTTATGCAAAACTCACCTTTGTAGAATAACCTCCTAAAACTCAGCAAATATTTGGTTTTCGATATATTTAATTTCAAGCTGCTCTCTATCCTATAATGCCATTCCTTTGATAATAAAATTTTTCAAAAGAATAATATTTAATGATGCTAAATATAAATCAGTAAAAGTATATTTTAGAAAACGCATTTTACATTACCTGTTTTAAATGGTGAGATGACTAAACCCAAAATACAGCAAAATATTATAAAATTGAAAGTCCTTTGATAATATTTTTAGGCTTTTTTTATTTTTTCCAAGCATATTTTAACTGAATATGAAAATAAACTAAATGCAAAGTTCAAAGTGGCCTTTTAAAACAAGTTTGTTTGCTCTCCTTTTAGGAATTTTTTCGAAAACATTTGAAAGTTACCTATCTTTCATTAATATTTCAAACATGCCGCGTTCATGCACTTTGATATTACTATTTTAGAAAGGAAATATTTCGTTAATATTGGAACTACTATTATTTACATATTTATGCAGGATGTAACCATATTACTAAAATAAGAAATAATATATGTCTAATGCCATCCCCAATAGACTAATAAATTTAAATATTGTAAGTAATGATAAACACAAATTAGAACTTTTTACAGCTTAATTTTGCCAATAATCAAGGTGATATTCTTGTTACCGATTAAAATAAGCATAAGGAATTCCATAGAAAGCTTTTTGTTCATACTTTATTTGCTTTCATGAAATAAAAATGGCATCAATAAGAGAGTCAAATAAGTTGAAGAAAATAACCAATTTACGAAGCCTCGAAGTGAAAGTGGTGTATGTGTAGTGAAATTTTTATAATTCGATCTCGCTAAAAATAAATGAGTTTTCCTTACCGAATAAAATAGACGTATGAAATTCCATGAAATTATTTCCTCTTCTTCCCATTTTTACGTACATAAAATGGAAATATCAATAGTAAGTGAGTCAAATAATTTGAATAATATAATAAAATGTCGCAGCCTCGAAGCGATAATGGTGAATGTTTAGTAAATTTTTGTAACTCGATCTCGCTAAAATCAATGAGTTTTTGTTGCTACAGATTAAAATTAGCAAATGGAAGTCCATAGTATTTTGCTTTTCTCTTTCTTTACATGAAGTGGAAATGTTAAGAATAAGATAGTAAAATAATGTGAGGAAAATAATCAAATGGCAAAATCCTCGAAGCGATCGGTACTGGTGTATCACTAGTGAACTTTTTTAAACTCGATGTCACAAAGAAATCAATGCGGTTTTGGGCCGATTAAAATAATCATGCCGAGTTCCATGGAAATCTATATTTTACTCCCTTTATTTTTATGTAAGTGAAATAAAAATGTGAATAATGACAAAGCCAAACAATTTCAGAAATTAATCAAATCACAACGCCTTGAAACAATAGTGGTGTGTGTCTAGTGGTATCATGCGGATTAATTTCAAATACGGAAGAAACTCACATTGCTGATACCAATACCCATAGACCAGCAATAATTTTGTATATGTAGTGAAATAATGCATATTAATTTCAGATACAGAAGAAACTCACATTGCTGATACAAGTACCCGTAGTCCAGTTTCGTGGTTCTTATGCACTCGTCAGCATGGAAAAACCAATATCCGAAATTGGTAGCAAGAAACTTGTTATAAGCCACAATTTTTGCAAACGTCTATGAGAAACCACGTGTCACGCATAAAATTTGTTTACAATTTAGCTTAGATCACACGAAGTTGCAAAGGTAAGTTCACAAACACAAAACCCGCCTTTAAGGTGCATTCCCAAAATGTGGGTGGGGACATCTTTCCCAGTGGATTCCCGACTTTTGGAAACGCCAATTATTTGCGGGTTTGGGTGTATAATTGAAAATATAGTTAGAACTCTTTTATTTAGAATTATTTTTATATTATTTTAGATTACATTTTTATTTATCGAATAAATTTTCAACAATGACAGATTTAGCCCCCGATCAAATCAAATGATTTTTACTTTCCCTGCAATACATGGTAATGTATAGGGAAAGTATTGGAATCATGCCGAAAATCGCAACTCGAGTTTTCGACGGATCTACACGATTCGAGACCTCTAGATTACGAAAAAACTATTTTTAGTGTGACGTCTGTGTGTGTGTCTGTGTGTCTGTGTGTCTGTCTGTCTGTCTGTCTGTGTGTCTGTCTGTCTGTCTGTGCAGATTTTGTATCTACTCTAACTAAAAAACTAATGGACCGAATTTCACAAAATTTGGTAGGTAAGTTACTTGTGAGCGAGTCTGGTGCTGATTAGTTTTGGGTACGATTCGGGATAAAATAACCTGCCTTTTTTTGCGAAATGGCCCGCAAAAGTTTGTATCCACTCTAACTGAAAATCTAATGGACCGAATTTTACAAAATTCGGTAGATGAGTCACTTATGGGTTACTCTGGCGCTGATTAGATTTTGGTACGATTCGGAATGAAATGATCTGCCTTTTTTTGCAAAATGGTCCGCAAAAATCGTCCAAATCTAAACTAAAGAACTGGGTATACTCAAATATATCCATTAAATGCTGATTTAATACGTAATTTTTAACGACGAAAAAAATAAGACCAACCCCATTACGCTAGGACTAGTTGTTCTCGAGATATTTTAGTTTTTCGTACTTTCCCTACGCCACCTTTGAAAATAAGCCCGGTTACCGAATGAGAACGAAAATTGAATTAAAAGTGAAATAAATTTAATTAAAATAAAGAGAACGTTAATATAAGTCAGCAGGGAAAGTCATGTGCTGCTCACATCAGATTTTTTATTTTGCGTCTAGAATTTACGAAGTGTCACAAACTTTAAAACTTAGCTTCAAAACAAAAACTTTAAAACTTTACAACAAAAATTTTACGAAGGCTTTAAATTTGAGATTGAAACACCAAATGTTATCAAAATTTGGGGCTTTAGGAATATATATATGTATATATATATATATATATATATATATATATATATATATATATATATCTCACAAATACTGAAAAATCTATATATTTCACTAAAATTTCGAATGTTATATAAATGTCAAGATATTTATCCTCTATATTTTTATATCGCTAAATTTGAATTATTTGTCTCTATAGCGAAATAAGCAATTTTATTTTGTTATACATAAAGCATGATGTCCCTGGAATGAATGAAAAAAGCAAACTCCTTGAAATTTTGCGTTTGCATGTCAATCGGTAATAGAAATAAACCTGTTTGTGTTCTGCCAAATCGAGTCATATGAAAACCCTAATTTTTAAATTTTATTTCACCAAATACCAATTTTTTTCATTTGTAGTTCATATCATGTGTTAGACACATAAATGTTTTAAATTAAAAATCGTTTATTATTTGTCCGCTTCTCTTATAGCACCATATAGTTGAACGAAATTGATTCACGTTTTCGAAAGTCTTGACGTCATAATCTGTATATTTTGTGTTGTTTATATAATTTTATGATCTAAACAGACATATAAAGCGTTCTTTGCTTTTCAAGAACTCGCTATGCGTTCCGGGGGTTTGAATCTTAATCATCAGAATTACAGAGAACAAATATGTTTGTGAAATTGTGGTTAAACGTTATTTGTTTGTTTGTGTTTGAAATGTAGAACACTTTATTCTATTTTTACTTTCCCTGCAACACATTGTAATGTATAGGGAAAGTATTGGAATCATGTCGAAAATCGCAACTCGAGTTATCGACGGATCTACACATTTCGAGACCTCTAGAATACGAAAAACTATTTTTAGCGCGACGTGTGTGTGTGTGTCTGTCTGTCTGTGAAATGTATGTATCCACTCTAACTCATAAACTAATTGACCGAATTTCATGAAATTTGGTATGTAAGTCACTTGAGCATGACCCCGGTTCTGATTAGTTTTTAGTACGATTCGTGAAAACAGAACTCGCCTGTTTTTGCGAAATGGCCCGTAAAAATTTCATGTATCCACTCTAGCTGAAATACTAATCGACCAAATTTCACAAAATTTGGTAGATAAATGACTTGTAGGATATTCTGATGCTGATTAGATTTTTGCATTAATCGGAAAAGAATAACTTGCTTTTTTTTACGAAATGACCCGCAAAAATTCATGTAACCACTCTAGCTAAAATACTAATTAACCAAATTTCACAAAATTTGGTATATAAGTTACTTGTGGAATATTTTGTTGCTGATTAGATTTTGGTATTATTCGGAAAAAACAACCTGCCTTTTTTTACGAAATGGCTCTCAAAAATCGCCAAAATCTAAAAAAAAGCTACGTATGTTCAAATATATCAATTAAATGCTTGTTTTATACGTAATTTTTGATGAGGAAAAGAATAAGAAGAACTCTATTACTCTAGGAGTAACCGTTCTCAAGATATTTAAGATTTTTCGCATTTAATTATACTGCTTTTGGAAAAATGTCCAATTACCAAATAAAAACGGAAATTAAATTAAAAATGCAAATTTAGTGTTATTTTGTGCAATTAAACCCAATTTAATGAATTATTAAAGAAATAAAGAAAAAATAAATTTGAGTCAGCAGGGAAAGTCATGTGCTGCCCACATCAGATTTTTTTAATTTGTCGACGTGCGATGTTCTCAAAGATACGTAATATTACGATATCGGAATCGCAGAAATGTTTTTAATTTGTCTGGTAATTGTGCAAAATTGAAGCATCTTATGCCGTCGTATTATCGGCGGTCAAAGGCGTGTTTCGGTGCTTATTTAGGGTTCCTTCCGCATGCATAGCGGGAAGGGAAACGACGCAGTCGCACCTGTAGCCATGTCGCAGACGAATACGTACTTAAAAAAAATGAATGAATGAAAGCAAGAGTCCCATGTTTTACATACTGGTAAACATCGGGTATAGTTTACAGTAAAAATAAATTTAAACCTCTTCTTAAATTAAATTGCAAATAATCGATATACATGCCTATGCATTAACTTAACCAATTAATATATTTAAATGTTTCTAATGTAATTCGTTGCGTAAATATATACAGACATTTCAGTATTACATGAAATATATGGCAAAATAACTACTCAATTTTAAGATTTCAATGATTATATTTTAAATTAAAACATCTTTCATTACTCACAATCTTACCGATCTCGTGTTTGTTAATGAAGTTTAAAATAAATTTAAACTCAAGGCAGTACCAATTTTATCCTTCCGATAATTAAGATGCAGTTAGAGCTAATAGCATTTTAAAGCTTTCTGTAGGTGCGAGAAATAAATCTTTTCTGAAAGATACGGAATTTCCATCTCATCTATGATGCAAAGGATAAATTTCATGCATATAAAATAAATCACTGCAAAAAGGGCTAAATTTTTTTCTTAAATACTAAAAATAAAATACTGCTTTTATATACTGACATATAATGCAGCGTATTAATTTGGGGAAAAATAATTGTTTAAACTACATTAAGAAATGCTATTAAAAATAGGGAACCTGTATCAAACCTTAAATAATCATATAAGAAATATACGAAATTACCTTTGCATAATCATCTTTGTTTCTTAAATTAAAATTTAAAATAATAAAAATTACAATAATCACTTTAATATGAACCCATGAAAACCATTTTTTGCTGCAATTTTTTAAATCCAAGACCTTTGCAAACCCAAAGAGTATTAACTCATCTTTATCAAACTCATCCACTCACCATAATAACTCATTAGAATTAAACAGCCCAGAAGGAACACTTTCTTTATAACTTTGAACCTTAAACAAACTGTGTGAAGTATGTTACTAAGGCTATATATATATATATATATATATATATAGCATTATTTAATGCTATATGTATATATATATATATATATATATATATAGCACTATTTAAAGCTATATGTATATATATATATATATATATATATATATAGCATTATTTAATGCTATATGTATATATATATATATATATATATATATATATATATATATATATATATATATATATATATATATATATATATATATATATATATATATATATATATATATATACGGGGTGTATATAAACTGACGGTCAGAACTGTGAGGGGTTATAGAACTCACCAAAACAACTTTCACAGTACAATGTGGGGTCGGAAAGCAACCGGCGAGAGGGCGCTTTCTCTGAGAGTGGATGAAACGTCGCGTCAAAATGGAGTGAAGTGAAGACGAATACAGTGAAGACGAATAATGGAAATTTATTGACAAAATGTTTAGAAAAAATGCTCAAGTGGACGACCACCAACTGCGAGACAGGCGTCACAGCGGCGATACGGAGTGAATCGCTTACACTTTGGAAGATTCATAGCATTTCACAAAACGTCTGCAGCAGCAACGCTAATTGGGGCACCAAGCTCCTCTGGTGATTCGATGGGCGTCTCTTAAACGGCGCTTTTTAGCTGTCCCCAGAGGAAAAAATCCTGGCAGGACAGATCGGGAGGTCTGGGAGGCCATGCAACAGAATAATCACCACGGTCAATCCATATGTTCGTCAAAGCAATGTCAAGGGAGTTCTGCACAATCCTGGTGTAATGTGTTGGCGCTCCGTCATGCTGCAACCACATCATAACACGATGATTAGCTGGTACAACACACAGTAAATCCGGCAGCACCTGCTGAAGGAAGGTGAGGTACTTCTGTCCGTCCAGGCGGTCTGGTAACAGATAAGGGCCAATTAACTGGTTGTGGATAATCCATGCCCACACATTCACGGAGAACCTATGCTGGTGGTATTTGGAACGTGCAGCATGCGGATTTACTGTGTTCTCCATTTTGACGTGACGTTTCATCCACTCCAGAGAAAGCGCCCTCTCGTGGTTCGCCGGTTTCTTTCCGACCACACATTGTATTGTTAAAGTTGTTTTGGTGAGTTCTATAACCCATTACAATTCTGAGCATTAATTTATAATATACACCCTGTATATATATATATATATATATATATATATATATATATATATATATATATATATATATATATATATATATATATATATATATATATATATATATATATATATATGTAAAATGACATAATAGAAATATAAAAGAAGAAGGAAGGTAACGTAAAGTGCTTACACTAAGGCGGTAAGGGGTGGTGACCTTACTCCCCAGTTAACAACATGCATGTCTCTAATTCCGCGGCATGCACTCCTGGACGCCAGCACTGACATTAGCCAACCTCCGGAGAGATAATCAAAATCATCACAAGACCCTTGATAAAGGATGTGGATATGAAAAAGTAAGGACCAAGTTATAGATACAGCCAAGTTCCTGCACATGCTACATATTTATCATCAAAATATTCAATTCAGCAGTTTTGATGTCTGTGATGTCACAATCCATAAAGATGTTCGATCCAAATTCACAAAGTCTTCAAATATCTACACAAATCCAACCCATATATTTCGTTTTTTCCGTAGTAATTTTTGAGATAATGTATCATAAATCGCTTTAGATATTTTTGCATGAATGCCTGTAGTAAGAATTTTTTGTCACTTTCCAGTCTGGTGACGTCACTGCTTACTATTCTTTTTGTTCTTGCTAGACCACCAATGACTACATTTCTAAATATATTCAAGTGTAAATTAGAGGTCCAATGTATGATACCTGCTGTAGCAATATTATAAGTTATTCTTTTATCATATATATAGAATGAAAGTATATTATGGCTGAAATCAATACTAAGATCCAGAAAATTTATTACATTATTCTGGGTTGGTGGATTTTCTTCCAATATTAAATCTGAGTGATAAAATTCAAAATTCATTTGAAAATTTTCGTTTTCATAAGCATCGACGTAACGTATGTAAATCAATTCATTGTTAATATGGGACATTTTTTTAATATGATCAAGATAGATGTCCGCCAAAATTGACGAACATCCCCCGCCCATGGGGATACCCTTGATTTGCTTATAGAAATCCAGCCCGTTATATAGGTAGTTTTCCTCTACAACAATCTTTATCAGAGATCTATAACGTTCGATTTCCACATATTTCTGCATCTCAAATTCCCCGTACAACGAGTTAAGTATTCGGTATAATACCTTGAATTCAATATTGTTAAAAAGTTCTTTAAAATCATAAGTTCTGAAAAATAATTTTGCTTGATTAGGCTTTAAGATCTTTATAACTTCGTAGCTATTTCCGACAATATAAGATCCCCGATCTTTAATTTTCTTTAATATAGGTTTCAATATCGCGAGAAGCATTTTGTTAGCTTTGGTGAGGTAAGTTTTGTATCCAACTGTTACTGGTCTGAAGCTTTTTGGAGTTTTATGAAGCTTGGGTATATTTATTAAATATGGATATTTTATTCTTTCTGTATACTTAATACCTGCTTTAAGATATAAGGCCTTGATTCTGTTATTAATCACCTGGTTTGTTAAAGTGATTCTGCTGTATAAGGCTTGATTTTCGTAATTTGCCATAAGGGTTTTTATGTAAAGGTATTTGCAAGTAAATGCATAATTACCAGGAACTTTATCGGTGTATGTTATTATATATTGTTCCTGTAATAACGTAAGATTCTTTATATCCAGTTTACAACTCTCTTGACGAGTATAATGCATTCTGTAATAATACCCGAAATCATTCGAAACACTTGATCTCCATTTGTTGAATGTAAAATCCGGGATGCTGAATTTTATAGACATCCTATAGATAAATGCATCTAGATTCTTTGTAAATGAATCAAGTGGATTTCCTTGGTGTGGATTACGGTATTTGGTGCCTAATTTGAGAGCTCTTATTAAGGCTTTATTATTGATTATTTCCAGATTACTTGTAACTATATGACCTATAACAGGATCTTTATAAGGATTGGTGTTACAATTACATGTTATATTATTTCCAATTGAAAGTTATAATTGTAAATTTTTCTTCCCAAAGGAATTTCGTAACTGTAAGACGTTCTAATATTTATATCTGTTATAGGAAGATGCTTATGATTTGTTTTCAATATCTTGCCAAAAGGGATAGAATTAGGCATCCCCATGGGCGGGGGATGTTCGTCAATTTTGGCGGACATCTATCTTGATCACTTTGAAAAAATGTCCCATATTAACAATGAATTGATATACATACGTTACGTCGATGATTTGTTAATAGCTTATGAAAACGAAAATTTTCAAATGAATTTCGAATTTTATCACTCAGATTTAATATTGGAAGAAAATCCACCAACCCAGAATAATGAAATAAATTTTCTGGATCTTAGTATTGATTTCAGCCATAATATACTTTCATTCTATATATATGATAAAAGAATAACTTATAATATTGCTACAGCAGGTATCATACATTGGACCTCTAATTTACACTTGAATATATTTAGAAATGTAGTCATTGGTGGTCTAGCAAGAACAAAAAGAATAGTAAGCAGTGACGTCACCAGACTGGAAAGTGACAAAGCATTCTTACTACAGGCATTCATGCAAAAATATCCAAAGCGATTTATGATACATTATATCAAAAATTACTACGGAAAAAACGAAATATATGGGTTGGATTTGAGTAGATATTTGAAGACTTTGTGAATTTGGATCGAACATCTTTATGGATTGTGACATCAGAGACATCAAAACTGCTGAATTGAATATTTTGATGTTATAAATATGTAGCATGTGCAGGAACTTGGCTCTCTCTATAACTTGGTCCTTACTTTTTCATATCCAATTCCTTTACCAAGGGTCTTGTGATGATTTTGATTATCACTCCGGAGGTTGGCTAATGTCAGTGCTGGCGTCCAGGAGTGCATGCCGCGGCATTAGAGACATGCATGTTGTTAACTGGGGAGTAAGGTCACCACCCCTTACCGCCTTAGTGTAAGCACTTTACGTTACCTTCCTTCTTCTTTTATATTTCTATTATGTCATTATATATTTTTAGTGTTTTATGCTGCTGTGCGCAAATACACTAAAGACTTATTACAATAATTTTCTTTAGAAATCTTTCTATTTTTACATATATATATATATATATATATATATACGACTAACAGTCTTTGCCCTCTAGAAACAATTTCAAAACTCTGGAACTCTTGGGGTTTAAAGCCTGAACAAGGCCATGGAAGAAAAACAACCTGTCTCACAGATAGTTGATTGCTAGACAGCTGAATTCAGAGATTGAAGTTGCCACTGAAACTTCAGCATTGCAACAAAATGTATACAAAAGACTTAATAAGACATGCCTTTATGCCAGAAAGCTAATGGTATGTGTTTTACTAGCCACACAACATAAGAGGGTCCATCTGAATTAGTGCAGAGAACATCAGAGCTGAAGACAACAACAATAAATCTGTGTTTTATTCAGTTACGAATCGAGATTTTGTTTAACCTTTGATTCTAAATGCAGTTTTTTCTGGAGGGAGCGATTAGCCTCCCCACTAATATCAGGAAATATGACCGTTACTGCAGTTCAAATGTGACGGCATGGAGATGATTAGTGATTGATGGACGTACTTCTGTGTACTTTGTTCGAGAAAGGATCTATGAGTGGACAGAGTTACCGAAATGAAATATTATGACCCTACGTAAGGCATTTTAGAAGTGCATGTGTATCTGACAATATTTCTGTGGATGATGGCATTTGTTCACATCGAACAAACCTGGTTCATGAATTTCTTGGAAGCAAAGGAATTAAGTGAATACACTAGCTAGCCAAATCTCCTGATTTGAACATGATTGAAAACTTATAGAGGGCCCTTGGCAAATCTATTGCTCAGCGATATATTCCAAATAGAGATCGAAATACCTTGAAAACTGCATTGCTTCTGTAGCGGAACATTGTGTTCCAAACTCTCATTTACCACCATATGGAGAGCATAAATTCGCGTTGTGAAACGTATGTGTATACAATTTAAGGGAGATCATATTCATTCCCTAATAATGTCAAACGCCTGCATTTTTTTCAAGTTATTGATTTTTTTTTAAATCTCCTTGTCACAAATTACTTTATTTTAATTTCTTCATACTTAGTTTCATATCGTATGCACTCATATTCGATTTTTCAGTTTGTGTTTATGTGTTATGATATTTCGTATCACACCAAAAACTTCATTCAATTACATTGGACAGTTGTTGAGAAATCAGTGTTTTTGTTCATGTAAAGATACATTTGAACACTATATATATATATATATATGTATATATATATATAGGTGATCCAAAAGTCAGTTAATATTTGAAAATTCAATAATTCACGGGATAATGTACGTAGAGAGATAAAAATGGACACGCATGTTTGAAACGACATGGGGTTTTATTGAAAACTTTAAAAAATAATAAAAAAAATGGCCAATAGATGGCGCTTCATCTGGTAACAAAAGCGATAATTAGAATAACAATTCTTCTGTTCATCACAAAGACGATGTTCTTCATAAAAATGCTCAACATGTCGGCTGTCATTCATCAACAATACCTGTATCCGGGGGACAATGTTGTGAACAGCACTATGTAGCCTATCTGTAGGAATGTTGAGAAATAGCCGTCGGATGGCGTATTTTAGCATCCCTAATGAGGTCGCACAACCGCAGTAGACTTGCGACTTCAAGTAACCCCACAGCCAATAATCACATAGATTGAGGTCTGTGGACCCGAAAGGAAAAGTATGACGTAAGTGACGGTTCAGCACGCGCTCTTCACCGAACGATGTGCGCAAGAGATGTTTCACAGGTGTAAAAATATGGAGTGCATCTAGATACAGCTCATTTATACCCTCATTTATACAGCTCATTTATACCTACAGCTCATTTATACCTATAGCTCATTTTATACACGAACCTCATGTGGCGTCACTGACGTATTGCTGTCCAGCGCCATCTGTTGGCCAATTTTTGTAATTATGTTTTTTAAGGTTTCAATAAAACCCCATGTCATTTCAAGAATATCTGTCAATTTTTATCTCACTACGTACATTAATCCTTGAATTATTGAATTTCTAAATATTAACTGACTTTTGGATCACCCGGTATATATATATATATATATATATATATATATACTCCGGCTTCCAAAAGTTAAGCACGCAATGCCAATTTCCAAGTTTCGAAAGTGTATTTGAATTTGGGTGGCTGAAAATCACTGCGGTTGTAGATGGCAGTATGCAAATATAGTATGTTACAGCCAATAGCGATTGACTGCCCGGATATATTCTAATTAGGCAGTCGTTGAAAACGCCAGCATTCTGAAGAGTTTGAGGAGGTGCATTTAAATGGTGATGCGAAGTGTTTATAACATTTGTAGGATTATTTTTTATGATATACGTGATTCTATGGCTGAAGGAAGACAAAGGACAGATAGTAAGGGCTGGCGTGCCGTTGGACGCATTGAAGCAGGCCAGTCAATAAAAGATGTCGCTATTTTCTTTAGCGTTGATCATTCGGTAATTTCTCGATTATGGAAAAAATTCCAAACAAGTCAAATAGTTGTCTGGAGACCTGTGTCCAGTCATCCAAGGATTACCACTCCTCTCTGATGATCGGTATATTGCTATAGTAGCCAAGCGGAATCGACAACCGACCTCCACATCTGTTACATCCATGGTTGCATCGGCACTTGGTAAGACAATATCTGCCAGTACTGTGCACCGAAGGCTCTATGTGAAGGGACTGTACACCCGAGTACTAAGTTTTTGTGTTCCACTAATCGTCCAAGCCAGAGGAGCAAGCTTAATGTGGTGTCGTCTATATGTCCATTGGACTGTCTCAGATTTGTGCAACGTCCTGTTCACGGACGAGTCTAGATTTGCCCTGGAATCAGATGATAGGGGTGCAAGGGTCTGGTGAGAACGGGGCACACGCAATCAGGCCAAGGACACCATCGAACATAACGCATTCAGAGGTGGCAGCGTCATGGTGTGGGCTGGAATTTCAATGGAATATCGCACAGAGCTGCACATCCTTAAAACAGGTTTTGTGATGACTGCGCTGTATCGGGATGAAGTCCAAGACCTCATTGCGATACTCTACGTTGCAACAGTTGGTCCTGATTTTCTGCTTATTGACGATAATATTCGTGGACATCGAGCTAACATCGTTGACGAATACCTGGAATGTGAGGGCATTTCTCGTGTGGAGTGGCCGGCAAATTCCCCCCGACCTTAATCCCATTAAAAACCTTTGGGTTGCTCTCGAACGTGCTTTCTCTGCACCTTTACCTCCTCCAGCCAGTCTCAGGAAATTGGAGACTGCCCTATTGAAGGAATGACCATTGCTCACATATGCGATGGTTGATCAGCTCATTGAAGCATGAAAAAGCATTGTACAGTTTGTGTGAAGGTCCGGGGTGGTCACATACCATATTAATGTAAGTTGTGTTTGATTTGTTTGCCTTTAAACATAATTTTGTTAATGGCCCAAATATGACGTCATTATACATTATAAAAAGTAAATATTTTTCATCTTTGTTTATAATTCTTGTTTTTTTTAATACATAAACACATTTGGTACCTTCATGTACAATTTTGATTTAATCAAATCTTTACTTTTACATTTTGACTGTTGATTTTATTTTTTGTTGATTTTATCGTCCGTGCTTAACTTTTGGAAGCCAGTGTATATATATATATATATACCATAGTAAACATATTAAAATAAAATTATTTCACAGTTATCCAATTTTTCTCCAGAAGTTGGCGCAATGCAGCACATTCTCCTAAAGTAACATACAAGATTCATATGAAAAAGAGGGGAAATGACCAAATGCAAGGCATAAAATGGTAGAGGGGGATGGCGACCCCTCTTTCCCGTTTAAAAGACTGCTTTTATGCCCGGGCAACACTCACGGTACCAATGCCATGCAGAAGCCATACTTCCGTAAATGTGTCAAATCAAAAACATTCGAAAAAGTGCAAAGAAAACAAATAGGAATCTACCAGGATCACAAGGGAAAGAATGGAAATTCAGCAAATGCCCCTGTCGGTTAAGATGGAGTGCATCATATATAACAGCAGTCCACGCATGCGCAATTCGTTATTTTCAATTTCATCGTTCTATACCTCTGCCATATCCTTTAAGTAAGCATTTTCTCCCTTTTTTGTATTAAATAGGGAATTATAATAACATGTCAGGAAGCCAATTGGATAATTCCGTTTTATTGCCTCCTTCATAATATTCCTATTATGCATGATGCAATCAGACTTGAAAGTATTAATTCGTTGATTTCGTTTGAGGTGACCAATGACGACATTTCTGAAAATGTTTTTGGTCAAATTGGACCTCCAATCAATAATGCGATTGATTTTTATATTGAAATTGTTTCTCTTGTCATATAAGACGGTATAAGTACCATATCTACTGTCATGTTTTAGTGTGATATCTAGAAAATCAACACTATCTTCCTCCTTACTTATATTCTCAATCAATTCCAGTTCTTTTGGATAAAAAGTAAAATCAAATTGGGGTGTATTCTTATATTGCCCAATAAGGACATCGTCAACGAAACCAAAATATGGCATTTCATGTAATATATGAGTGCCATTTTCAAATTTACACAAGTATAGATCGGTGAGTAGGGATGAACATCTGCTTCCCATTGGAATACCCTTAACCTGTTGAAAATAGTTGGTGCCGTCAAATAAGATGTTTTCAAACAACACAATGCGGATCAAGTCCTCGTATTTTCTGAATGTAATATGCTCTTTTAAGTCATATATTTCATGTAGTTCCTTCAATATTTCATATAGATTTTCCAGATTGATGTTGTTGAATAAATCACGGACATCGTAACTTTTGAAACGTATATCCTTGCTATAAAATGGAAGTCGGTTGATGACATCGTAACTATTATTTATCATTACTGTTCCTTGTTTCTTGAGTATAATCATAACATTTTTAAGTATAGTTAAAAGTTTTTCATTTGCAATTGTTAAATAGGATCCACATCCCACTGTCACCGGCCGGAACTTGACTGGATTTTTATGAAGTTTTGGTATGAGTACTAAATATGGAAAGTTAACTGCTTTAAGTTCGATACCAATGCTTTTATACAGAGTTTTAATTTTATTTACCAGATATGTTCGATTTTGTTGTAAAGGGGAGTACATTTGTTTATCAAGATAACTATTTTTTAAAGTATCAACGTAGTATTTTCTGCATGTGAAAGCGTAATTTGATACAACTTTATCCGTATAAGTTATAACATATTTATCTTCATATTTATTGACTGCATTTTGAAGAGAAGGATAATACGTTTTTTTACATAATGTTTTGTAGTGGAGATTGAACATTTTGATAAGGTTGTATTGCCATTCTTTGAAAGCTTGTATTGGCATGCTGTATTTTACGGCGAGTTTATATATAAATTTCTTCAAATCTTGTTCAAAGTCCTTTTTAATATTTGTGAAATCTTGTATTCGAAATTTCGTACCAAGTTGAAGCATAGATTTTAACTTGTGATTATCTAATATATCCAGGTTTCCAGTGATAATGTGCGCATGATGGGTATCTATATAAGGGTTGTTTTGACAATTACACTCTTCACTTTTATATACATTGATGTTTCTACTTATGCGGTTATAATTAAATATTTTTCTACCATTGGTTTGCACAAATTTATAAATCACTTTTACTTCTATGTTAGGTATTGGTAAGAGATGTGCCAAGTTTTTTATATATGTCTTGATTGGTAAACCATCATAATTTTTATTTTTGTAGGTTGTAACAAAAGGCTCTGTTGTAGTAGTTTTCTTCTGTGGAGAGGATTTCAATACTATGTTTAATGTACTGGTTTTAGTTTCAGTAAATCCATCATTATAGCGTAGTTTGTACATGCATTTTCATTTTGTTTTTCGAGTTGATACACTTTCAAATAACACCAGATGCGTTGAATATGACGTTTTCGTATACTAAATATAAGATTTTCGATCCAGCCGGGTTTTATTCATATGAAAAAAAGGGGGAGAAATGACCAAATGCAAGGCATAAAATGGTAGAGGGAGATGGCGACCCCTCTTTCCCGTTTAAAAGACTGTTTTTATGCCCAGCCAACACTCACGGTACCAATGCCATGCAGTAGCCATACTTCCGCAAATGTGTCATGTCAAAAACTCTTGAAAAAGTGCAAAGTAAACAAATAGGAATCAATCAGGATCGCAAGGGAAAGGAAAAGAATGGAAATGCAGCAAATGCTCCTGTCGGTTAAGACAGAGCGCATTATATATAAAAGCAGTTTACGCATGCGTATTTCGTTATTTTCACTTTCATCGTTCTATACCTCTGCCATATCCTTTAATTTCTGCCATTTTCTCCCTTTTTTGTATTAAATAGGGAATTATAATAGCATGTCAGGAAGCCAATAGGATAATTCCGTTTTATTGCCTCCTTCATAATATTCCTATTATGCATGATGCAATCAGACTTGAAAGTATTAATGCGTTGATTTTATTTGAGGTGACCAATGACGACATTTCTGAAAATGTTTTTGATCAAATTGGACCTCCAATCAATAATGTGATTGATTTTTATATTGAAATTGTTTCTCTTGTCGTATAAGACGGTATATGTACCATATATATATATATATATATATATATATATATATATATATATATATGTATGTATATATATATATATATATGTATATATAGATATGTATATATATATATATATATATATATATATGTATATATAGATATGTATATATATATATATATATATATATATATATGTATATATAGATATGTATATATATATATATATATATATATATATATATATATATATATATATATATATGTATATATATATATATATATATATATATATATGTATATATATATATATATATATATATATATATGTATATATAGATATACATATATATAAATATATATATATATATATATATGTATATATATATATATATATATATATATGTATATATAGATATACATATATATAAATATATATATATATATATATATATATATGCACATGTGTGTGTGTGTGTTTGTCCTCTTCGATGACATGAGGTACCAATTTCGCCTCACTGTCGGTTGTCCAGTACGTAGATTCGCATTTAGAGCTCCGAATATGACTGCAAGATATATACAGAGGTTGTTCACACATTTTTTAGACGATGTATATTGTATTCACAAAACTAAATTACATAAAATTCTTGTGTTTTAAATGTTCTATTTGACATCCCTTATTCTGAACTATCTTTCGACACCGCAATGTCCAGGATAATAATGCCTTTTGAAGTGTCAGAAGAGGTATTCTATCCCATTCCTCCTGAACAGCTTTCCAGAGTCCTGTAAGAGTTTTGGGACGACGTTTGGATAATGCAGATTTTAAAAGTCCGAAAGCACAAAAATCCATAGGTGATACATCGGGAGATTTAGTAGGTATATCAATGAAGGGTATGGCCTTGATACCAGTTTTTTGTTCCATTTCTTTTAGAAAATTTACAGTGAATTTTGATGTGCGACTGCTAGCTTTGTCCTGATGGAGTCTCACAGATTGATGGCACTGTGGGTAAAGCGATGGTATTTCATTCAGAAAAATTGGCGATAAAATATGTTCCTGATAGTATTTGGAGTTAATCTTGACATTTTTTCCCACTCTCTTTATTTTTAACTTGCCATTATAAGAAAAACCAGCAACAATCATGAATCCCTTAGAAAAACTTTCTTTCGATTCTTTGAACCATGTACTTAAAATTTTTTTCTCCCCTTTTATGATAATAAATGGCTCTTTTTTTGTTGCAATCATTTAAATACACCCATGATTCATCTATTGTGACAATTGTTTTCCATTTTTCTTTGGATAAGTGTTTCTCATATAGAATTCTGCAGCGTGTCCTGCGTTCAGCGATATGATTTGGAAGAAGACGATGCACATTGCGTTTTTTCGCTTTCTTAAGATTTAAATCAACGTTTATCATTTTGTTTACAGTGGACACCGAGCATTTTAATGATTTTGCAACTGTCCTTTGACTAGGGGGATTTTCTATTAACATTAAACAACGTACCTTTGCAATATTCGAAGATGTCCGTTTTTTCCTTGGATACTTGTTTGGAATTTTTGTCCCACTTGAGGCTCCAATTTGACGTTTTTTTCCTTTCCTGTTGACGATATTACCTATCGACGCTTTAGATATCCCAAAACCATGACTCTCACATCGTTTTTGGATAACAGAGTATGCATATTTTTCTTCGGAAAGAGCATAAATGTAGCCTTCGAACCACTGTTTTGTTAAAAACGCCATTTTTGAATAAAAACAAAACTTTCAAGCCGCAGACGATAATTTTGACTTTTAAAAACATAGTACAATTGGAATTATTTCTTTTGCAGCAAACGATTTTTTATTACCGCTTACCAAAATCGTCTAAAAAATGTGCGAACAGCCTCTGTATATACCGGGTGGTCAGAATTAAAACACCCGTGCTATGAGTCTCTAGACATCGAACTACTCAGTGTAAAGGTTCCAATATTGTTGAACCTGCTATTCAAGACATGGGGAAAAGGATTTCGTGAAAAAAAATTAGTTCCAGATACACAGATGGGTGGCGCTGTACAACAGAAAATATGCTGAAAAGACACAAAATAATCACACAAAAAAAACATGCGATATGGAATTTTTCCTTTTTAATTTCTTTTGCTGATATGAAAAAAAAGAAGACAAAAAAGTGTGAAACTTAAACTTTCATTGTAATTGCAATTTCGCACTGTAAGCACAAAAAATTGCGCAAACCCTTGGTTTGCAGCTACTATGTTCTGGGCATAAAATGGGAAATTTTCATTCTTATCAGCGATGGCTGTCACACTGGCAGAATGCGCTTTGCTTGTGAACTTGTTTTATGAAAACAAAGGACATGCTGCAGCTGCACTTCGAGAGTTTCGTCGACTTAAGAATTTGCGCAAAGGACCATTACTTCCACAAGCTCTCAGGATAATGATCGCTCGATTCGAGAAAATTGGACATCGTGGATTTCAGCCGTGTCGAGGACGCAAACCGAATCGTTCAGATGTCGTTGACGATGTTGCCACCGCTATTGTTGAACAATCAATGGATAACGTTATACGCAGCTTTCCCTGCATGGATAAGGTCCTTGTGATACGAATGTTTGGTACGTTCGACTAAAATGTGTTACAAATGTGTATTTTGTGTCTTTTCAGCATATTTTCTGTTGTACAGCGCCACCTATCGGTGTTTCTGGAACTAATTTTTTTTCGTATATATGTATATATATATATATATATATATATATATATATATATATATATATTTATAAATATATATATATATATATATATATATATATATATATATATATATATATATATCTATATAAATAAAATTGAAAATCTGTCTGTCTGTCTGTCTGTCTGTCTGTCTGTTTGTCCCATCATCACGGGAGAACGGCTGAACCGAATTTGATGAAATTTTGTGGGTAGCCTAGAAATAGCCCCACTTAAAATTTAGTCTATGGTTGGAATTTCTACGACCAGTGGTTCTCGAGATATTAGTAAAAAACGAAACTTTCGTTTGTCTCATCATCACGAGAGAACGGCTGAACCGAATTTAATGAAATTTTGTGGGTTGCCTTGAAATAGCCCCCCATAAATTTTGCCCAAGTTTCAAGTTTCTAAGACCAGGGGTTGTCGAGATATTAATGAAAAACGGAACTTTTTTTATAGGAGTTCTACTCTCCAACTCCGTGGTTTATCCAAACGGAAAGGATAAAAATCGTTTGTTTAAAGCGTCAAAGGGAATTAAAACTTTATTTTTGAGTTTGATGCAGGATTTTTGCATTAAATAGTCACTATCTGAAAGCATGAATTGTTTGAAACATGAATTTAAATGGGAAAATCTACCTCCATGTTTTTACATGTATTAACCTCCATGTATTTCACAAGCTTTTACTCAACGATTCGAAGTATAAAGAAATTAAAATGGTTATGTAATTTCGCAATTTTATGAGGAAGATTCTATCTTATATCATGTTGCTCGGCAAAGGAATGGAATTAAATGTGTTTGTTAAGGATTATTATTATTTTTTCTATTTGTATAATAAATAAATGGATGTAAAAATATATTTTATAAATGAACGGTTTAATTGTTCTTTTAATTATATATATTGCGGACTGCGTACATTACTTTTATTTATTTTAGCAAAGAGGTTTCAAGCTCATATATTGTGTTTAGCTAATAAACTCATAATAAATGAACGGTTTGATTGTTCTTTTAATTATATATATTGCGAACTGCGTACATCACACTTTTATTTATTTTAGCAAAGAGGTTTCAAAGCTCATATATTGTGTTTAGCTAATAAACTCATATATTGTGTTTACCCAATAAATTCATTTAGCCGAATGTTGAAGCAGAAAAAGAGTAGAACGGATGTATGTATCTTCTAATACAATTTTAGTGTTTTCATTTAGTATATATACAGACGGGATATGGATATTTTATTCTTCAGATCTGCAAATTTAGAGCTACGAATTTAGCGGAATATCTCTAAATAACTTGGTAACTTTTCTTAAACTTTACTAAATTAGAGGAAATATCTCCAAATTAATAAAAATGACCCAAATCAATGAAATTAAATTTGTTTTTTTAGAATAGAGTACTGAAATGATGTTTCTGTAGCATTTGTCGGTCAGTCCATCCATCCTACTTAGTAACGCATTTAACTAATTTTTTTAATATCACTAAATTGATAAAAATATTTGTAAATCCATAAAAATATCATGGAGACGAAAATGTCGCCAAACCTTCCATGGAGATCACATTATTCAGACGACATGATTTCCATCAATTTATTTGAAGCAGATGATATCATGTCGCTTAGCAACGGATCCAATGTGTTATGTGTCATACGATTTTTATTAAGTCTAATAAAAATATGTATATAAAATAAATTTCATTGACATTGCATTTTTGACTGGATAATATCAATTACGGTCTTCAGGTTTAAACATCATTATTATTGATATTTCGGGGACAGTTGATTCAGGAATTATTGATATTTTCAAATTATTATGCCATTGTTTCATTATGACGAAAATTGTTGAAACTCATATATAGTACGTTGTACAAGTAATCTTCTAGAAATGCACGGGTATATCTTCTAATCTACGACAATATAAGTAGTACAGGTATATTGGCAAAATTTTTATATATATTGGCATATATTGGAATCAATTACGACCTTCTGGTATTAAGATTACGGGGATTTTTGATACTTTCAATTTATTACGTCATTTTTTTATTTTGGTAAATATTTTTAAGACTCATATTACAATATGTTTAAGCTTCTACTAACACACTGGCATATTTTCTAATTTGCGACAATATAAGTAGTACGTTATTGCATATATTGATTCAATTCTTTTTTTTGTGTGTGAATTTGTTTACAAAAGGGGCCAGGATATTTTATTCTTCAGATTTGCCCGTGAAGATAATTTTGCATAGTGAGAACAGATATTCTTAAACTTCTCTTTATGAGCAATAAATTTAATATTTTATCAGAATTTGCACATGATTGCGAATTATAAGTTTTTTTATATTATATACTCCGTACGAAGGACGGGTATGCTGCTAGTATATATATATATATATATATATATATTGTTAAACTAGTCTATATTAAATTTTGTGTACAAAATTGTGCAATGGGCCGAAAAATTAATTTCAACTCTGCATTTTGAAATGTAAGATGCGAAATTTTTCTACTACACGTTGCATAAAAAATTCAACGCATTTGAAAAAATATTTTAAATCCATAGCAGATGTATTTTGTTTTACTATTACACTTTTAGTGTATCCGCCCCTGCCGTCCAAACGATTACCTTACACCTTTCTGGTAGGTCGGACGTCAGGGTCTCAACAACAACAACTTTCAGTGTATCGTTAAAAATTTCAAATATCTGTAAATGTTCAATCTATATAAATAAAAAGGAAAATCTGTCTGTCTGTCTGTCTGTCTGTCTGTCTGTTTGTCCCATCATCACGGGAGAACGGCTGAACCGAATTTGATGAAATTTTGTGGGTAGCCTAGAAATAGCCTCACATAAAATTTAGTCTGTGTTTTGAGTTTTTACGACCAGTGGTTCTCGAGATATTAGTAAAAAACGAAATTTTCGTTTGTCTCATCATCACGAGAAAACGGCTAAACCGAATTTAATGAAATTTTGTGGATAGCCTTGAAATAGCCCTCCATAAATTTTGTCCAAGTTTCGAGTTTCTAAGACCAGGGGTTGTCGAGATATTAATGAAAAACGGAACTTTTTCTTAGGAGATCTACTCTCCAACTCCGTGGTTTATCCAAACGGAAAGGATGAAAATCGTTTGTTTAAAACGCCAAAATGAAATAAAACTTTATTTCCGAGTTTGGTACAGGATTTTTGCATTAATTAGTCACTATAGGAAAGCATGAATTGTTTGAAACATGAATTTAAATGGAAAAATCTACCTCCATGGTTCATCTTTCACAAATTTTTACTCAACGATGAAAAGTAAAAAGAAATCGAAATGGCTATTTAATTTCACATTTTATGAGGAAGATTCTATCTTATATCATGTTGTTCGGCAATGGAATGACATTAAATGTGTTGGTAATATTTATTATTATTTTTTCTATTTGTATAATAAATAAATGGATGTAAAAATATATTTTATAAATGAACGGTTTGATTGTTATTTTAATTATATATATTGCGGCCTGCGTACATCACTTTCATTTATTTAAGCAAAGAGGTTTCAAGCTCATATATTGTGTTTAGCTAATAAACTCATATATTGTGTTTACCCAATCAATTCATTTAGCCGATTGTTGAAGAAGAAAAAGAGTAGAACGGGTGTATGTATCTTCTAATACAATTTTAGTGTTTTCATTTAGTATATACAAACGGGATCAGGATATTTTATTCTTCAGATCTGCAAATTCAGAGCTACGAATTTAGCGGAATATCTCTAAATAACTTAGTAACTTTTCTTAAACTTTATCAAATTAGTGGAAATGTCTCCAAATTGATAAAAATGGTCCAAATCAATAAAATTAAATTTGTTTTTTTAGAATAGAGTACTGAAATGATGTTTCTGTAGCATTTGTCGATCAGTTCATCCATCCTACTTAGTAACGCATTGAAGGAATTTTTTTAATATCACCAAATTGGTAAAAATATTTTTAAATCCATAAAAATATCATGAAATTGATAAAATCGCGCTTAATAAATGAAATTAATTGTGTTTTGTTAGAGGATAGTATTGCGATGATGTTTCGTCAATTTGTCGCAAAATGGGACTATCAGTTCTACAGTCCCACTTGGCGATAAATTTGGCGATTTATGATATGATTTCTATCAATTTATTTGAAGCAAATGATATCATGTCGCTTAGCAACGGATCCAATATGTTATGCGGCATACGATTATTATTAAATCTTTTCCGATTTGAATAATAAAAATATGTATATAAAATAAATTTCATTGACATTGCATTTTTGACTGGATAATATCAATTACGGTCTTCAGAATTAAACATCATTATTATTGGTATTTTCGGGGACTGTTGATTCAGGGATTATTGAAACTTTCAAATTATTATGGAATTGTTTTATTATGACGAAAATTGTTGAAACTCATATATAGTACGTTTTACGAGTAATCTTCTACAAATGCATGGGTATATCTTCTAATCAGGTATATTGGCATATATTTTGATATATATTGGCATATATTGGAATCAATTACGACCTTCTGGTATTAAGATTACGGGGATTTTTGATACTTTCAATTTATTACGCCATCTTTTTTATTTTGGCAAATATTTTTGAGACTTATATTGCAATACGGGTAAGCTTCAACTAACACACTGGCATATTTTCTAATCTGCGACAATATAAGTAGTACGGGGTTGCATATATTGATTCAATTCCTTTTTTAACACTTTACAACAAAGTTGAAAAGTGTTTATGACTTTGTTCATTATGTCTGTCTGTCTGTCTGTCTGTCTGTCTGTCTGTCTGTCAGTCTGTCTGTCCGTTAGCACGATAACTGCCGTAAAAATGACTTAATCAAAATGAAATTTTAGTATGTTGTTCAGACGGTCTATAGGACCTATGGGAATATAAATGATTAATATCACCCAATTAGTTTTGGATTGAACCCGGGTTGAAAAAATGGAATACATTGAGCCCTATGGGACCTAATTTTTCAAGCATTTTTTAAGCGGATTTAAAATTCACAAATTGCGTCGAAAATTTTAGGTAATATTCAAATTGTTCCATAAAATATATAAAAAAAAATTCAGCGAAATATATTCAGTAGTTTTTTAAATAAAAATTAAAATAATAATAACACCTCTTATATGAAGCGATCACGTGTCCATGATATGAAACGATCACATGACCCACTTCAAAATGATATATGGCATCCATCTTGTCTCAAAATCGTGATTTTTAAAGTTCTTTCTAATTCATATTGAGTGTTGTATCCATCCTAAAACTACTTTATTTTGGCCTAAATTCTGTGCATTTACATACTTTAACAACGCATTGACAATATATTTCAGTTTAAATGCTCATACAAATTTGATTATTTCTACTATTAAGCCTATTTTTCACCTATGTAAAATGTAAACAGCAAAATATGTAGAATGAGTTGTATTAGAATCGCTGTAATTCTTTAACACAAAATCATTTAGTCCATGGAGTCTGCATGGCTGATATGAATGAAATATTCATTGATTTTAGAAAGAGAAGGACGATAGATTTCGATGAAGTTTTACGCATAGAGTTTTACTTACTTGTAGCTCCATGGTCTTAATTTTTAAATAATATAAATGATTATAGTATTGTGATGAATGACATGAATGGGGGAATTATTTATGAATGAAATGTTGCTTTTATAGAGAGAGCCAGGCGTGTTATTTTTTCTATGACGTCATTTGAATGGATTTCAGTTGTTTTCGATGAAGTTTTCAAATATAATAAGTTATCGTAGTATTATGATAATTCTAAAATTATTACCGAGGAATGTATCACATTTTAGAGATGTTTAAACCAGGCAATTTATATTTTAATGCCGTTATTTGAATGAAGTTAATTTTTTTCGATGAAGGTTTAAGGTTTCAAATATAATAAATTAATGTAGTATTGTGATAAGTTTTAAAATATTACCGAGGAATGTATTGCATTTTAGACATGTTTAAATAAAATTGCATTGAAGTTGGAAAGTGTTTCATAATCAATGCTTTAAGCATGATTGATCTTTCTTGTTTTTTGTAAATTTACTTACAAAAGGGGCCAGGATGTTTTATTCTTCAGATCTGCCCGTGAATATAATTTTGTATAGTGAGAACAGTTATTCTTAAACTTCTCTTTATGAGCAATAAATTTAATATTTTAACAGAATTTGCACATGATTGCGAATTATAAATTTCTTTATATTATATACTCCGTACGAAGAACGGGTATGCTGCTAGTATCTTATAAAATAATAAGAAACCCAGAAATTTCTGTAGAATTACTATTTGTGAAACTGTTCAAAAGTTTAATGCAAAATGATTTGACAAGCAGATAGCCTGTAAAGATGAAACAGAACCGAAACTGTATCTCAACATCCGTTATTAAAATATTCTTCAGATATTAGTTTAACACACTTGGGAAGATTGCTCTATCATTTGATATTCGATATGCTGAACTTAAGAGATTGAATTTTTCATTTAGGGAAGAGAATTAACATACCGGGTATATTTTTTAGAGCACAAGTTATTTTCGAATATTTTTAAAGGATTCTTTACCAAATAAGTTTTGTGGATAATTTGCTAATCTGGGATATATCTACGGCAATATTACTTCATACAAGAAACATAGAAAGAAAATTTTCAAAATTAATCCTGCAATCTTTGAAATTGATACTATTAATTTTCAATGTTAATAAGTCTACAAAAATATAATTTTATTTTGATAAAATATTTAAATTAATGAGGAGAATATGGGGCACATTTAATTCTGAAATATCAATAACTGTACCGGTTCTTATTAATATTGCCCAATTTTAAATTATGTATGACTCTTAAGCATAGCTCGAATCTCCTGTATATTCTGTAGATAATGTGATGGAGATATATCCTAGACAGAAATTTCTATTATTTCAAGTCCTTGAGGAGTGGAAGAGGGGATTAATCAGTCAGTAATCCGTTCCCACACATATTCTATGTGGTTTAAGTCTAGTAAGTGTTCGATGCAATCCATAAATTATCTTCGAAAGCTAAATATTTATAAGCTTTCAACAATTTTTCAAACAAGTTTCTAAAGATTTGAATACCGCATTCTTTATTACTGATTCACTTGACTCGTGTCTATATGAGAATGTCACACTACAATGTGCTACAAAGTTCGTTATTTTGCGCAGTTACAATGATAGTATAATTTCCCCACTAGTACATAAATTGTGGACTCTAGTGTGCATAATTAATTAAAGATAACATTTATATTGATGGTTGATAAGTTTGCAATATCTTGGAAAATGATTTTAATTTATTTGAAAATTCCTGTCGCTTTGTGGATATTAACATTCTTGATTCAAAATATAGTGAGTTTCACGGTTTGTGGGACAGCTACGTTTTATTCGGAAGTGTAGGGTGTCACAAGTTATTGCGTTTTTAAAGGGTAAATATAGTAATTAGTTTTCGGTAAGGATTTGTATAAGAATTAAGACGTATGAGAGACTTAACGACGAAGTTTTTTATGCGGCCATTTAGTGATGTTTCGTTTCCTATCGTAGTAACGCTATTTACAGTATCCGAATTAAACAACGGAACGTTAAATGGAATATTCACATATGAAAAATATTAAAATAATTATCTATTGATTGGAATGCAAACCACCGGTTATATTAATTTTTAATGAATAAACACATTTAATATATGAATTACATTGGTTATCGTATGCTAGCTATATTTCTATTCGTTAAATTTCCATTCGTTATATTTCTATTCGCTGAATTTCTAGTCGCTATATTTCTATTGCACAGAATAAAAGTTAATTGGGTACTTGGGAAAATTTTTAGATGCTGTCAACCAGAAAGGCGTCCCATATTAATGTACAATTAATAAGCTAGTATTCGTGTACATTCTTATTAAACTATGAAATAACCAAACTCATTCCATTATGTAGGGAAAGTAATGTGCTGTCCATATCAACTTTTTTGTTCTGAAATATTATAAATACTTTGGTATACAGCGAATTACACGACAGCAAACAGCAGTGCATATGCAAAATAGAAAATTTGCCCTTAAGGATCACCTTGGAATAATTTAAATATGACACCAGGCTTTAGATCAACGGAATGAAAATAAATGGTAATGTATTCACTCGCATTTTTATAATTAAATATTTATAGAATTCTCTGGGAGTGAATAATGAATCAAACAATGTATCATCTTGCTATATATAGCATTGATTCTGAAATTTAGTATTCTGTGCCAAAACCGGATGCTAGTTATGTTATTTTATTTGTATATTTATATTTTTGTCTACATTTTTATATTAGAGAACTGTATTAACATGATATAAGCAGTAGTATCGAAACAGAAAATATATTTTATTTACTCTTACACAAATGGTCTTGGTGATGGTTGATCCTTATAAAAGAAGTTTTATATGCAGAGCAAACATTTATATTTCTGTGTTATTGAACAATTTATTAAATAAATAAAATATAGCTAACATTTAATATTGCGCTTCAATGAAAGTGTACTCAATTACCTTAATGAGTGGAACAATGTTAAAATTGTACTATAATTATAATACTGAAAACATTCACAAATACCGTATTTCGAAATATTGATGATGTACGGGTTTAAACATATTCATTTGAAGTTCAGTGCTCATATTTGTTTTTTTTAACAAAGTATTTGACAAATTGAAAAATGCTTTTTTTTTGTGTAACACTGTATTGGATTTGTATTTCAGGTAAATAAAGGAGGATTTAAATAATTTTTAAGAAAGGTTTTGTGTATAATTTTATTGCTAATATATATATATATATATATATATATATATTTATATATATATATATATATATATATATATATATATATATATATATATATATATATATATATATATATATATATATTATATATATATATATATATATATATATATATATATATATATACCAACTATCACTAAATTATTACATATATATACATTAAAACACTTTCACCTATTTATATATGTTTATTAGTCACCTAAAGGATTATAAATACAAGTCATCGGTGTTACAAGTAGATGCTTGTCATGCAGGTGCATAAAATCACTTGTTTAAAACTGTCGTTTTAGGTAAAATAAAACATACCCATTATTCCTTGAAAGTCTCATATAAATGAATAAAATAACGCATTTATATAGATATAAAAATGTCAGAAGCATTTGACAATAATACATATTATTTAATAAACTACAAATAGACTTAAATTTGACCTCATTTATATGCTACTTTAATGAAAGCTGATATAAAAAAAAACTATATATAATGCTTGTTAAATCGATGTTATTAAACTGTCATATTTTTAATGATTCCTTTCATCAGTGCAAAAACAAAATCGATATTCCCCAACTAATAGTGTGGCGTAAGTTTAGAACATTCAATCATTTAAACTTTAGTTTACTTTTCATCACCACTGGTATTATTTGTTTATTTTGTGCTTTACTTCGCGCTTGCTAACTATATTCAACTCCTCATTGCATGAGTCATTTTTATTTCATTTATTGCGTGAGTCAATTTCTCAATTTCTGTAGCTTCACTATTGATCATGTTTTTATCTGGATTATTATTTACACATTCAGTTATATTAAATTCGTTATTATTTGAATTGTTCTTATTAAATACATTTTTATAATTAAAATTCTCATTTTCTTTAGGACTTTTGTCATCACAATTATTTTTTCAAATACTCTTGATATTTTGGTTTTTAACGGGAGATCCCAAAAACAGAAACAAAAGATAACAAATCTATAGGATGTGGGAAATTAAATCATATTTAGATAGACTGTTGGCATAACGCAATGAATCAATATAAAGCAAATATCGGCAAAGAGAAAAGAGAGAAAATCGTGAAAGGAAAACCGATATAAATAAAATGACTCGTGAAAATAGAGGTGTAAAATTCTACGTAGGGTGCGAAAAAATTACGCCACAAATATATTTCGTAAACATTTTCCGAATGTCTAATTATAGAGAGACAAAGAGCAAATTAGGAATTTCTGTGACAGATAATAATCATTTTGTCATTTTTATTAGAAAACAGGAACGAATCACTTGGCGTTGCCCGGGTTCTAAATAAGTGCCAGCTAATTAAACAATACAGATACAGATAACACCATACTCGATTTCCAAATCACCTGTTTTGAACTAAAATCATTCTTGTGATACAAATAAAATCCCCAAACCTCCCGCGATTTATGATCACACATCAGGATGAACACATCTGTTATGCGCATGCGCGATTGGATAACGTGATTACCCTTTCTGTAGGCGTGGCTTCAGTAGGTCGCAATGAGGAAAATGATCATTCAATGCAAGTACTTAAAAATTACAAAAATTAAAATTACTTAGTGTGAACACATTTAGGTAATTTTTTGACGAGTTGCGCAACGTTGACAGTTTTGACCGGAACAGTTTACGACCCATAAATCCATGACATCAAAAAATACGATGGTGGTTTTAGACGTAAACTATGCTTCAGGGAAACACTAGCACAAT
Organism: Amaurobius ferox; assembly: GCA_951213105.1. Taxonomy (NCBI): domain Eukaryota; kingdom Metazoa; phylum Arthropoda; class Arachnida; order Araneae; family Amaurobiidae; genus Amaurobius; species Amaurobius ferox. The sequence continues at coordinate 161,860,523 of OX578133.1, forward strand.
CTCCATAAGCTCTATAGAAGCCAATCAAGATGCACCCCAATATCATACAAAGGCTAGGCCAAAGAGAGTCGAGGGAAAGCATAGGTCAATGAAAGTCAGGAAATGCGGAGTAAGAAGAGATGCGATTGGCAGCAATAAAAATTCAGACCGATATCAGAAGAGAAAGAACGTCGTGAGAAATGTGTCGTGATGGAGAGGTGTTCATGAATGTCGGCGCTAAAAAATTCGGCTATACTAGTATGGATTTTTTGGACTGTGCTTACACTTTTGCTATCAGCATGGCGACTGCAAGGACTAAATCAAAGCGATCTGCGCTTTACAACACCACATTTCTGTACCTTAGAGTTACAGATATGACAGACAATGTTAAGAAATAGAAGACGCAATTACTAGCTAGGAGTAAAAATTTGAAAAAACTAAAGGTGGATGCAAATAACCATGCGACCATGGCCAAGTCCAAGGAATTGGAGGACGAAGGAGCAGCACGTGATGAAACAGCGGCTGAAATGCAGGCAGCCCCCTCCCTCACCCTTTCAAATTTCTCCGAAGACTACCGGAAGGAAATGGGGCCCTCTCCCGACACACTGGTAGATGACACGATTGAATTCAAAGTTTGGAGCCACCTAAAGTTTTACGATTTTTTCATATCCAGCCTGGAGGCCGAAATGAAGAAAACTTCGACTATGAAAAGGCGAAACTGCTGGACATCGCACTAAGAGGTACTATCCTTGATTCTTACTTGCTTGTGCCCTCATAGATATTATAATGTCCTCATAGATGACCTAAATAATACTCTAACCACCAAGATTCAGGGCATTCTCATGAGAAGGGTGATCAAGATTACTCCTGGTTCAGTTGAGGACTACAAGATTATTCAGGCTCATCTGACCCAATCAAAAAACCCCTTCAGATCTATAAACTTAAAAAATGAAAGATATAAAACGTAGTTATACAGGGATTCCCTGTAAACACCAACCGTGACACCCTTAAGAATGCAATTGCATTAGAAGCGTTCACATTAATAAGAATATCCCAACTTCAGAAAAGATCGAGTTCCCCCTCCAAATATTTCTGGCGTGCCTTGAGTAGTCCAAGAACTGGACGATGATATACGAACTAACTAGCATCCTCTCCATTCGAATTAGAACCCAAGCATTCAAATCAATAAGTCATAAAAAGTGTTATACAACTGTCAGTTGTATAACCACAGATCGAGAATTACAGTCTCCTCTCAAAGTGTTTGAAATGCAGTGAGTGACACCAAACTTGTGAATGCAAAAAAACCCCGAGACATCCCGGCCAAATGTGTCAATTGCGGTGGCGTTCACACAGTAAATTTTCGGCACTGCCCTCAAAATCTATGGAACCGTAAAAAGTCCTATTTCCCCAAAACCGAACCTCAAATCCCTAAACCTATATCCTCCTAATCTATGAACGGAAATTTCACTCCCTTCCAAATTCTAAAACTACCTCTGTCCAGAAAGCGATGGCCAGCATCCAGGAAGTTACGGGGAGTAAGTGGTCCACTCGCAACCCAAAACAGCGCCCACAAACCTCCAATGCCTTTTTCGAGTTATTAAAGTTCTTCAAAGAACGTGAAAGCTGTTTCAATATTTCAGACATCCAGGCCTTTCTAAGGGAAGTCATTCAAATTCGCAAATCAGAAGACGACCCTCTTCAAGAAATCTTTCGTGTCTTAAAAATGATCTCAGACTTAAAAAAAAACCCCAAAAATTATTTATTTTACAAGCAAGATATGTAATTTTGGATAGCTACTATGGACTATAGCCAGATCTACTGTGGTATTTCTTTCCATCAGTATCATTTACTTAGAATAAAGCTTGCATACCTCTCCTACTATTGCCCCTGCCATTTGTGGGCCGTCCCATTGGACTTTTCTCCAAGCACTCAAATAATGTCATAGCTTCAAAATATACCAATGCTACATACTAAAGATTACGGCGCTTAACGCACATACGAACCATCCCGAACCATACGAACTATAACAGTATCAAAAGGTGATGATGATAAAAAGATAGCTGATATCTCAACTCACAACATGTGCCAGATCCCTGCGACAAGCTAGGTATATCCATGATGCAGTGCAACGGTACCAAAGGTATGTGCCACCTTTATTTGCAGCCGGTCGAGTGTTGTTCCTCGAAATGTTATCCTAATTAAGTATTAAATTAATATTAGTTTTAAAAGTAAAATTGTGTAATTAATGACCAATGCATTGTTCTATTTTAGTTAAGGAAAGTGACCTAGCATTTGAGTAAATTTGGTGAGTTTTGAGGCATAACCAGTGTGTTATATTTCTGCTACGATAGTTTTTTTATACCTTTCTTAGGAAATCGAAATATTCTTTTCGTAGAATGCTAAGATATATGTGGGCCTTTTAGCCAAATTACAGAATTATGATAATGTTAGTTTTCCGGATATGACGATATGCTATATATATATCAGATCACGTAAACATTGCAAATTTTGATGTATTTAAAAAATACATAAATATGAAGGAATGTTCCTCGGATTCGGTTTAAACATTGTTAGAAAGCTCCGTTCTTCGGTCTTTCCGATGGTGTCAAGATGAAAATTCTGTTATAATATCGCTAATATCGCTTGTTATATGATCGCTAAATAATCGATTTGTGTGAATGCCGTCAAAAATGGTTGTAAATCGGATTAAAACATAAAATGAATAAAATATAATTCAAAATTAAGAAAAATAACGGTATAGTTAAGAAAAATAGAGGTGCACCTATTGGCACCAATCTGTGCACCACTTGGTGCAACACGCCGGGTCCACCGAGTTGCGCCCGAGTCCTGAAGTACCTTTGTACCAAATTTCGTGGCTGTACGCTGCTGAGATTTATCGCTACAGACTGCACATATACAGACATGTGCCTTTATTAGATAAGAAGGTTAATGACATACGTTTTAAAACTCTAACGCAAACCGTTCTCGAGATAGTGCATGTTTTTCAAACAAATGTACAAAACAAACAAACAAAAAACATAATTAGATGCAGTAAGTATCGTCCAATAGATTTTTTAATGTAATATTTTACAGCAAATCTGTTAACATTGGATCCAGCTCGTTCCATTCATGAGACAAGAAAATCTTTGCAATAGCTTTGTAGATCGATGCTGAACTATTCGCCCATTGTAATTTGTGTCTCGAGGTATTAATTACATGTTAATTGCATCGTAATGCAAATTTTGTTAGTGAATATAAATATTTTTTTTGCCTATTAGAGTCGCAAAAAGTGTCACATTTCAATTGAATGTTCATTTATGGATACTGCAGTTTAGCATGCTTTACTTCTGGACGCGCAAATCGGTCGGCTTTACACATGATAGAGGGTTTTCCTTAACAAAATTCGCTTTTAAAATGAAATGACTGTACATTATTGGCATATGACAAGATAATTAAAATTTAGAAGTTGGGATTGGAACTCATAATATCTCTTTTAAATAACGAAGTCTTAGTTTCTCAGAATTAAAATCTTTTAATATACGGAATCTAATGGAAAGTGAGTCATTATTTTCATTAGGAATTAATACTGATCTATGTTCCTGCCACTTCATCCACGTTTTTATAATATTTATCATGTTAGTGGCAATTTTATGTTAGTCGCAACAACAGCAATCATTATCTCCGATAGCTTACTAAATACTATTCCCCTGAAAATGCACACGTATTGTTGTCCAATAACATCATAAATTAGACGTACAGCGAGAAAAATCTAAAAGGCATGAAGCCAGATAGAACCCTTTTGAAGAGGACAGTCGAGCCTGTCAAAATGGCTTCTGAATAAAATTTTACTATTGCTATGCTGCTAATTTGGGCACTACATCTCCAGCCAATCTAGCGCTCGTGTAATATAGAGTTGAGCCCCAATGTACTAGAAACTGAATGATCGACCGTACCGCATGTATTGCATGTTCAAGCCATGTGTTGCGGGTGTTGTCCGCTTAACAATGGGTTAAGCGTTGTTCCCTTCCTACAACACATAAACTCCAATGGTGATTCGTCCGCTTGAAAAACAGCCGTTTATAAGTCCCTGGCAGTGAAATATGTTTTCATAGTATGTTTTTGCCAAAAAAAGAAAAAAAATGGGCCACACTGACCATGTGAAAATTTAATTTTTATAACGTCTACTCATCAAACTAGATCTCCGGCCAGAAAATGAAATTCTGGCCAATAAAAATCAATCTAGTCGGAGCAATTACAGAAGGTTGTTTTCCAGGTCAGCCAATGTTCGAAAATTTAGTTTTGAGAAAGAATATCCAAGATTTGGTTAATGGACTATACAATCTTTTCACTATATTTTTTATTTTATTTAACACGGTTTCTTGAATCTGATATAATAGGGTTGATTGAGTATGATGCTACTTTCAATTAAATATATAAATACATTTACAACCTGCTGCCTTGCCTTTGATTATTGAGTTAGTATATTTAAAAATGTAATGAAAATGTCAACTAGTAAACCCACTTTGTTCTCTCCTGTCGCTGCATATATTATCATTACTGCCGACTTAGGATCCTCGAATCTGGTCGTTTTACTTGCACTAGCTAGTATTAAATTAAAATAAAATATATGAACTTCTTAGATTATTCTGAATACCAATATTATGGTATTTAATTATTATAAAAGGACAGTGTCAGTATGTCAATATCTCAGAGTGCCAATTGCATGAACTTCTTAGATTATTCTGAATACCAATATTATGGTATTTAATTATTATAAAAGGACAGTGTCAGTATGTCAATATCTCAGAGTGCCAATTGCAACCCCGAGGGTTGAAAAATCTGAAATCTGAAATCCGTTTATCAAAATACCCACTAGATCTAGAGAAATAGCCTCTCAAAGATTGGCCTCTTTTGCTATTTTTGTGCTTGTATCTCAGGCCGAAGTCGTTGCCACATTCTAATGCAATTGCATCATTATGAGATTTTACGAAGCTGAAAATTGAGCTATTTTCATCTCATGGAGTTAGAGACAATACCTCCATGATTCAGCTGACTAGGAAAATTACTATTGAGAGATCACCCCAATTTAAAAATTCAGAATACGAATATTTAAACCATGTGAAAATCTAAATTGCAACCCCAAGAGCTGAAAAACTCATGTATACTAATTCGACCAGGTTGAATACAAATCTGAAATCAGTTTTCCAAATTACTCCCTGAATCTGCATAGAAAAGCCCCTCATAGATGGGCATTTGCCATTTTTGTGAGAAAATGCCCTAGAAAAGTGATTCTTGAGTCGTTTCATAAGCGAAAAATACTCATACTGGTCAACTGAATCATGACGAATCCAATGTACAAAAAACGTTTTTAAAATAACACCCTAAATTCAGTTTTTTCCTTCCTATTATTATATTTTGCAACCGCTGAAAGTAGGACAGTGCAACAGGCCGTAGAACCCCATCAACATATCGTCGTGCTTTCATTATGCCTCTGATAGGAACCAGAGGTGACCGGCTATCAAAGCCGATGGCACCCCAAACCATGATGCCGTGTTATTGATCAGTATGTCTTTCAATAGTCGCAGCAGGATTGGGTTTGTTTCCACGTCGCCAACAGACTCTAACACGGCAACTGTCATTCGACAAGCAGAACTGAGACTCGTCGCTGAACACAACCTTGTCTTATTCAGTCGTCCAAGAGGAAATATATCGCCAGATAACATTGCAATCTCTCAGGTCGATGTCTTGTCGTCAGTGGCAGTCTTCGTAAAGGACGGTTTGAGTACAAGCCGCGTTCAGCCAATTATCGAGAAAATTCTTTCGCTGATAATGGTATTTCGCTGATAAAATGTACCCTGTAAATTTTGCAGGATGTCTACAGTCGTCGTTTGCGGGATCGCCACCGCATGCCTTCGAATGAGTCGATCAATGCGTGCTGACGTACGTCTGGATGGACCTGTATCACTGCGACGATTCACATGTCCTTCTTCAATCCATCTTCTCCAAATCCTTTGCACAGTGGACGCATCTACGCGTGTTACAACGATGATACGTAGGTACGACCACCCAGCCGTACGTAGGCCTAAAATGAATCCCCTCACATGATCATCCAAATGCTGAAATCGACTTCGGCGTCGTCGGACAGGTATCTTCAACATGTGTCTTCAGAAATGAAAAACAACTCAGAAAACAGGTTAAGCGGCAGTCCTTCTATTCACAGGGCAAGCTGTCTAAGACAGAGACTGCATTGATAAATCTCTTCAACGAGTTCTGCAATTCTTCAACTTTTGAGTATGGCTAAGGAAATAGGGTTCCAAAATTAAAATGCTTTCACTTCGGGAAAACGCCCTATTCTTCAATGGATAAAAATATTTGAAATGATCGCATGACTTATTAAAAACAACAAACAATGATATATTTCAGATATAGGGATATATGTATTCTGATTTATATTTTCTGCTTTATTTGTAAGGGTATATGAGTGGTACTTAACTGTGCCGATTATTAATTTTGTTGATTAAAATTAATATTGTCAAAAAATGCATTTTACATTAAATTAATTATTTATTAGTATATTAATTATACATGTAATCTGTTCTAAAACTTACTGCTGTGTACATTGCGTTGGTGGCCGCAAAACCCACCTATTTCTGTGCTTAACGGGATACTAAGTTAACAAACTAAAAATTAAGGTTAATAGTAAAGGAACAAACATTTATTTATCACATACTCAATTTACACTCTTTAGTTTTACAAATTAAATAAATATCACAATAGTGGAATACATCTCAATGGTAGTTCGGGGGGTGTAATGCCAGATGAATTGATATTTGGTTGGAGCACGTGGTGGGATGCATTAATTAGCTTTTCCTTAAAAACACAAATTTAGACAAAGAGGTTATCCTCATATAGTTTAATTGTACGGTACCTGATCTTCTTTCATATAACTTGGGTAACACCGATGCTTTGTCACACTTTACACTTGCAATACCAGATGAACATGAGCTCTCCTTCGAATTCCTATATCAGAGACGCACACACAACTCTTAACTCTGCTACCATCGCTTCTTCTTGACTAGTCTAACTCCAACAGCCTGCCTTGACCAATTCTGACTCCCACTTCGAGCAACTCTCACTTATATCCCTTTTTCGGTCGGCGGTCCACGTGCTGAAATGTAGAGCTGAGAGCTAATCCGTAGACATGGCGTCGCCGTCTCGGTTGCCGCCAAACGGCTTAGTGTGGTATGTAAACATGGGCGTGGTATGTAAGATATGGGGCCACCTGTATATTATCACCCATCTGCTTAGCGTGGGGATAATCCGCCCGCATTCCTGGTTCCATTATTTTTTAATCCTTCCAAATATTTATTACTTTACATTTCTGGCATTACATTCTCACCCCCCCCGCGAAAAAAAAGTCCAAAAGTTACTCTCCCACAGTTTCACCCCAGTGGTAAGAAATTAAGTTCACAATGGTTCCTCGCAAACACATAAGTTCATCCATCGTGAGAAAGGCTGAGTTCCACTTTTTAGCATCGTACAACTCATAGCTTTGATAGTTCTTTGTAGTTTCTTGATAGTTCCCTGTCAAGTTAGTCCATTATTCATAATTGACATAATGTACCATAAATTACATGAGGATTACCAACATTCACATTATTATTAAATTGTAAATTTTGATATATATTATTTGCAATGCATAATTTTCATTTCTCCTTTTACATAATTATTTACATACGACATATCATTACATAACAGCATTCATTACTTTATTATTATTATACATTTTCTTGTTATCATTTCATTTTGTAACATATTGTAGTAGTGCAACTATCAACTTCCGATTCTTGGTTATGGTTGAATTCCATACCACCATATTATTTATAAATTACTTTGTTATTTCACTTTTTTTTTTTTTTTTTTTTTTTTTGAACTTGCCATATATGTAATGTCAGAAATACATAACATACTTTTTGAAATATACTTATATCCACAATTTAAAACATAAAAACATATACATATACACTCAATTATCACTTTCTATTTATGACATTAATTACAAACTTTTTACATATTTTTCATATTCTTTGTTTTATGAAATTACTATTTACAACAATTCGAGGGCGAAAATTATACCCTCTGGCATTATAACAAACCTCATCCTCATTTCTATTATTTTCACAGTTTAATTGCTTTTCTTTAGTGACCTTCCCTTCCTTAATTTGACTTTGATCATTATTTCTAATCACTTTCTCATTTTGATTTTTTTCTTTGTCCTGTGTGTGTGTGTGGTTTGATTCGCTTTCGTCACTATCTTTCAAATATTGTTTTCGCTCCGCTGCCATGTATAGTTTATTTATGTGCACTTTATAAGTTTTATTTTCATCACTTTTAAGACATATTATAACATTATTATTTCGGACTAATTTCGTAATTCTAAATGGTCCATCATATCGATCCTCTAATACCCTTGGTTTTAGGAACTTTTTTAGGTACACTGTCGCTCCTATAAATATATCGTTTTTTCTCACTATTTTATATTTCTTTATTTGTTTGTCATTTATCAGCTTTTGTTGTTCCGATGCGTCTTTCACGACTTTATCTATATTTTTTAAATGCTGTGCCACATAATTTTTATAATTATTTACATCACTATACATTATATCTATTTCTTCCTTACTTGGTATGTTTGTTTGTTTAATATTTTCAAATGGCAATGATAAATCTCTAAGATAGAACAGGAATGAAGGCTCAAATCCTGTATTACTGTTAATAGTGTTATTCACATAAAACTTAAACCATTTTAAAGATTCATCCCATTCAAACGTAGTCTTTGACAAACACATTATACATTGTTTCATGTCTCTGTGTATTCTTTCACAACGACCTAAAGAACTTGGGAAATAAACCGAACTGTATCGCCTTTCAATATTTAATGCATTTGTAAAATCTATGTATTCTTTACTTTTAAAAATTTGAGCATTATCGCTTTGAATAATAATTGGAACTCCATAAGTTGTCACGAAGTTTGTTAGCTTATTCACTATTGTTTTAGCAGTAATGTCTCTGACTGCATAGGCCTCAAAGTATCGTGAAAACATGTCTACAATTGTAATTACAAAATTATTTCCTCCATTACTGCGCGGTAGTTTTCCTACGCAATCCAGTTGTAAATATATTCCTGGTTTTAATATTTCTGGCATAGCCTGAAGTCTGGCTGGTGGTATATTTTTGTGTTTTACTAATAAGCATTGATTACAAGACTTACAAAAATTTTCCACGTCTTGGAAAGCCCCTATCCAAAAATATTTTCTTGAAAGTAATTGGTATGTCTTTTTTACTCCGAAATGAGGGAAATGTGCTATCTCTATTATCTTTCCCTTTAGCGAGTGCGGTATTACAATCTTATTCTCATTTATTTTCCTATACGTTTGTCTTTTATTTTCCTTCTTTACCATTAACAGTTTATTTTGGCTATCAATGTAGTATACCTTGTTATTGTGATATCGGTTTCTTCCTTTTTGTAATTCCTCTCTAATTTTACTTAATTTTTCATCTACCATTTGTTGCTCTAATATTTTCTCCACATTTATCTCATCATTTTTAATTAAAGTATTTACATATTTGATTTGGTTATCATTGTCAAATACATATCTCGAGCAATAATCACTTGCGTTATTTTCACCTTTTTGATATTTGAATTTAAAATCATACTGACTTATGTCAATTAGCCACCTCGATATGATATTTGGCATTTTATCTAATTTTATGTGGTACATAAGGGATTTTGCGTCACTCAGCAAGGTGAAACTCCTTCCGAACAGATATTCTCTGAAGTGTTGTAAGGATGCGTGTATAGCTAGCAATTCTAGCTTTATTGCAGGATAACGCTTCTCTGCCGGGTTCACAGGTCTTGAATAAAATTCGATAACATGATCGACTCCATTTACCCTTTGCATCAAAATACTACTAATTCCCTTACCTGAGCCATCCGTAGTTAAGACAAACGGGTTTACTTCATCAGGCTGTCTTACAACTGGTTCTTTAAAAATTGCATTTTTTAATTTTTCAAAAGCTTTTCTACATTCATTATTCCACTCGAACCTAACATTCTTTTTTGTCAAATTTACCAACGGTTCTGCAATTTGTGCATAATTTTTTATCAGACCTCTAAAATAGTTTGTTGTCCCAAGAAAGCTTTTTACTTGTTTAACCGTTTGGGGTTGTTTGAAATTTTGCACTTTTGCACAGTTTTTTATTGATGGGCTTATACCATTCGCATTTACTTTATATCCTAAAAATTCAATTTGCGATTTGCATATCTGTAACTTCGCCGGGTCGAGTGTTAAATTATTTTCTTTCAATCTTTGGAAAACAATTTTGATTTTCTCTAACATTTCGTCGTTATTTTGTGCGCATATGACTAAGTCATCTAAGTAAAAGTATATTTTTAACTCTGATAGATCTCCTAACACTTTGTTCATTAAAAGTTGAAAATATGCTCCTGAGTTTTTAAGACCAAACGGAATTCTTTTAGGATTAAAATTTCCCATAAAAGTTGTGAACGTTAAGGCCTTTCTATCTTGTTTTCTTAGTTCGATCTGAAAAAACGCCGCCTTCAAATCCATAACTGTATAAATTTTACTACCAGCGATATTTTGTAATATATCCTTCACCTTTGGTAAGTTTATTGGCAAAAGTGGTAAATACGCGTTTATGGCCCTATAATCAATAGCAAGTCTATATTTAGGTTCTTCATTTGGTTTACTTGGTTTCTTTACAAGAATAATGGGACTAGCGTACGTGCTTTGTGAACTTTCAATAATGTCATTTTCCAATAATTCCCTAATTTCTTTTTGCGCAATTTCTCGTACTGCTCTCGGAATTGGGTATGGTCGACTCTGAATAGGATAATTGTGCATAAGTTCGATTTTCGGTACTATTGCTGATGTTTTACCTAGGGTAGCATATGACTTTGAAAAAACCTCTGTATTGGTCATCATTAATGCAATAACTTTATTTCTATCTTCCTTATTTAAGTGCTGTACTTGAAAATCGTCTGGAGATATTTCTTTCTTTCTTAATTCCCGAATTTGTTGATAATCTGTTTTATTTAAATTTTGAATATTATTAATTTCCAACGTGGGTTTACTGCTTTTATTTTTTGTATCAACAATTTCGATTTGTTCTGTTATTATACCCACGTTCATGTTTTTATTAAGTGTAATTTGGCAATTTTTTTCATTGTATAACAACATTCTAATCTTATTTTTATTTTCTATACTTTGGATCGCTTCCTCCGTGATTAATGTTCTTGCCATTTTTATTGGAGAAAATAAAACATCCTGTCCCTCATTTAATTCCTGTGACAAAATCAATTGGACTATTTCTGACTCCCCTGGCTTTAATGTTATTTTTCTTTTCAATTTAGCGAAAATCTGCTTTTCCTCTTTCTTTTTAACATTCTTATTCTTATTACTTTCATTAGAACTTGGTAACCATTTTTCATCATTTACATTATCGCGAGTGCTACAATTTTGCATATTAGCGTTTTTTCTATAGTTATCGCTTTCATTATCCTCGCTTATTCTACCTTCATTCTCATTATTGAATTCATTACAACAATTATTTATTTCCTCATATTCGTCGTCATCATTATCATCGCTTATTCTATCTTCATTCTCATTATTGGATTCATTATAACAACTATTTATTTCCTCATATTCGTCGTCATCAGTATTATAATTTTCATAATTACTATTATATCTATTTTCATCGCGAATTCCCTGGCTTTGTGGTTTTTGTTTTGAATTCTGTATTGGGTTTGTATTTTCACTTTTATACAATTTAATCGCAGTATTCCCAAATTGTACTTCGTTATCTTTTGTATTTAAAATTGCTTTATGTGACGATAAAAAGTCGTAGCCTAAAAGCATTTTATATTGCCCCTGAAAGTTCTGTTTTGTCACGAAAAAATAATTTTTGCATGCCTTTTCCCCAATTCTAAATGAAAATTGAATGCAATTTAAAAATTCTATATTTTCTTTAGTAAACGTCTGAAGTATTACTCTTCTGGTTATGTATTTTATTTTTACATTTCTATTCTGTTTTAGTTTTTGAAATGTTTCCAAATCTATAATACTAACTTGAGCCCCACTATCAATTACACTTATTATTTTTATTCCTTTGCAATCTATTTCTACCATCGGTAATTGTGGGCTAGATACGTTTTCACATTCGCTTGAAAGGATACTTTTGGTATCATATTTTGCTTTATCATTATTTTCATAATATTGTCCTCTCTCCAAATTTGTATAGTTTTGCCAGTCATCTCCATTTTTGTTATTTCTATATGTTTGTGAACCGAATTTATTTATTTCTCTGGAATTTGTACGATTCGTTCCTTGGTCCCAAATTCCAGCTCTTAGTTTAAATTACTATTATTATTGTTTCTCTCATATGTGTTTGATCTTATATTTCTTCCGTTGCGCCCCCTAAAATTTCCTCTTATACTTTGCCTCTCTCTATTTTCTACGTTGGTTTCTAATTGATCGTAATAATTTCTTTGATCATTATTATTTCCTTGATATTCCCTATTATTTCTATTATATCCTCCTCGTTCAAAATTTCTGCGATTTTCGTTTCTGTTTCCTCTGATATAATTTGTTTGCTCCAACCCATATTGCTGATAATTCATTCGTTTGGGATTCCTTGCAAATGCAGTATTACACTCATTGTACCAGCAATCTGAGAAATAATGTCCATTTTTCCCGCACCCTATGCAAAAAACAGCTCGTTCCATGGATTGATTTGGTATATTTTGCAATTTTAATTTATTAATTTCTAAAGTCAAATCTTGAACCTGTGTTGTAAGTAACATTTCTTTCAGTTCGTTATGTGATTCTTCTGGAGTCCTATCATTAAGAATTATTTCAAACAGTTCGGCATCTTTTATGGCATCTTCAAACCGCTGCGGATCTTTTTTCTTCACTTCAATTGCCAAATCAGGGCGTAATGCGCTAATGAATTTTCCCAACATTATTTTATTGGTTATTCGCTCTACCTCTCCATCTGTTGTATCCTTAAGGTTCAAAAATTTACGCGCTGCGTTTTTTATTTTTAGCACAAGCTCGTCCACTGACATATCAGGCGTTTGTTTTATTTTATTGAAAGCGTCCTGTTCTTGCGTTATCGTTATTCTCTTTGAAAATTTATTTATTAGTAATATTTTTATTTTATCAAACTCCTTTTCGTTTTGTAATTCAGGGTTTTGAATTAAAAACTGCATAGCCTTATCTTTTAATCTGGTTTTAATGATAGCCACTTTATGCTCTTCCTTCCAACTTGCTAACTCCGCTAATTCATCAAATTGTTTTATAAAGAAATTTATATCTTCCTCCTTACTCCCACTAAATAATGGCAGGATCTGCATTACTGGAATATCCATATTTTTATTATTTCTATCCAATTTACTATAATTTTTATTTGATATTTTTTAATCTTCTTTCAAACTTGAACTCCTTGTTATAATTGAACTTTTCACCACTTTTTTAACTGGTCCCATTCCTATATCCCATTTTTCTAATTATACCTTTGATCTCATTTAAAAGAACCATTTTTTCCATTTCATTGATAAAACTTTACATAATCATACATATAACATAAGGAGAAATGAGAATTGTGCACAATATTTTCACAATCATCTATGTCGCCACCAGTTGTCCAACCTTATCAATATTTATTTTTTATTATTATTATTCCTTTTATTTTTATTAATTTCATAAATCCTTATTTTATTCCCGTTACTGCTAAAGTCACGAGCACCAAATGTGCCGATTATTAATTTTGTTGATTAAAATTAATATTGTCAAAAAATGCATTTTACATTAAATTAATTATTTATTAGTATATTAATTATACATGTAATCTGTTCTAAAACTTACTGCTGTGTACATTGCGTTGGTGGCCGCAAAACCCACCTATTTCTGTGCTTAACGGGATACTAAGTTAACAAACTAAAAATTAAGGTTAATAGTAAAGGAACAAACATTTATTTATCACATACTCAATTTACACTCTTTAGTTTTACAAATTAAATAAATATCACAATAGTGGAATACATCTCAATGGTAGTTCGGGGGGTGTAATGCCAGATGAATTGATATTTGGTTGGAGCACGTGGTGGGATGCATTAATTAGCTTTTCCTTAAAAACACAAATTTAGACAAAGAGGTTATCCTCATATAGTTTAATTGTACGGTACCTGATCTTCTTTCATATAACTTGGGTAACACCGATGCTTTGTCACACTTTACACTTGCAATACCAGATGAACATGAGCTCTCCTTCGAATTCCTATATCAGAGACGCACACACAACTCTTAACTCTGCTACCATCGCTTCTTCTTGACTAGTCTAACTCCAACAGCCTGCCTTGACCAATTCTGACTCCCACTTCGAGCAACTCTCACTTATATCCCTTTTTCGGTCGGCGGTCCACGTGCTGAAATGTAGAGCTGAGAGCTAATCCGTAGACATGGCGTCGCCGTCTCGGTTGCCGCCAAACGGCTTAGTGTGGTATGTAAACATGGGCGTGGTATGTAAGATATGGGGCCACCTGTATATTATCACCCATCTGCTTAGCGTGGGGATAATCCGCCCGCATTCCTGGTTCCATTATTTTTTTAATCCTTCCAAATATTTATTACTTTACATTTCTGGCATTACAAGAAACAATTCTGGCATTATAAGAAAACAATTGTTCTATTTCAATTTCTCTGTTCACTGTAGGATTTTCAAATTGGGTGTGCGAGATTTTGCCATCATCGTACATGAATCATGTCTGATCTCAGAATCGCAGATGACGTTCTTGCGATATTTATATAATCGAAGGGGCCCAACATGAGACAATTGGCCTATTTTGGAAAAGTGGGTGATCAATAACATAAATTTGTGTTCTTCAAGTTCATCGGGCAGTAAAATCAATAAAATTTATGTTTAGAAGAGAACCTACAAAATCAAACGATCACATCAGCAGTTATTGTTGCTAATTATTTAAATAAACATACGCCATTTCTCATGCCTTCCTTTAATATTTTTGAAAAGTATCGCTTTCTTTGTGTAGAAAAATGAAATTTCTATCTCAAGAACTACTTGTGACAGTTAAAATTACTTGCAAATCATTGACTTATTGGATACTTACGAATATGTTTCTTTTAGGATATTTTCCACGTATGTTAGAAGGGAAAAGACAAGAATGGTACATGTTAACACTCTGTATTAGATACCGTTCCTTTTTTAAAGAAAATAATGCATATAAAATATTTCTGTAATGATAGACCTCTGAATATCACTGTAATCAATATGCTTCTGAGGCATTATGTCACTGTAATCAATAGGTCTCTGAGGAAAATCGATTAAAAGAATCGTACCTAATTTAATTTGATTTGTTTAATGATTTAAAGAGATATCACGCCTACAGATATGGAAAAGAGATACGCATAAATTGAAAAAAGTGTTAATTAGTATTGAGGAACAATTAAAATGTATAGATCCATTCAGATACAAGAGTATGATTTTGGATTTAATCCCAATACTTTGCATTGTAGAGTACAATACTTTGCATTGTACAATCTGTACCCAATACTTTGCATTGTACCCCATACTATGCATTGTAGAGGAAGTAAAAATCCAAATGTTTTATATTTTTCCTTAAATACTTGAATCTAGGATTCGGAAATTAAATGCATTTATTTTTGCATCTAGAAATGATTGGGTACATATTCTACACAATGCATTTCGTTTCTGAGTTCAGATTTTATAAAAATAATCATCAGACTTTTGAGTTGTAATATTTTTTTTTCCAAACGCTTTACTTCAAATTGAACTCTTATTAATTTACAATCCGTATACGATGTATATAACTTTGCGAAAGTAACCCATTAACGAAAGTAACCCGACTTGCTTTAATAAATACTTGAAAATCATCCAGAACTGAGAATGGTTTGATTATCTTTGAACTGAACGTAAAGTAACATGCAAAGCAAATGAGTGCTGTCTGCATGTCGATGCTTAATACACTTAGTAATTTGGGTCAAAATAGAGTTTCATCCACCAGTTTTACTGCCATGTACTTTTGCATTCAGTTTACTACTAAACCCAACCCAGATTTGAAATTGAACGTTCCTTCCCGCCCGATAATTTCCAACTTTTAACGGCCGTGATATTTTTGTCTTATTAGGATGGTAATGCACACACGATATTTCCAGACCCTTTTCACGTATAACAAAGTTAAAATTATCATTCTATCATTCTACATAACAGCTACTGCTGTTATTATTTTTGTCAGAATTAGTTTTGCTGGGGAACTACATACAACGGTACTATCAAGATTTAAATTTCGAATAACATTGGTTTGAATCATGTAAATGGCAAAATAATCGTTATGACTTTATATTTTAAGCAATTTTTTATATAATTTTCCATGCCGATAGGGTATCCACTATTGAGACGTGCCCACATTTTACACATACAGATGAGCATCCTTTCAGAAGTATGAACAATGTGTTCACAAGGTCTTAAAACATGGTTTGCGTTCAAATTTCGGAACGGTAATATTTTCCGTAAACTAAAATAAGCATTCCATTAGTCGACACTTTATACTCTTGAATATTTGAAATACTTCAAAGAAAACAAGTGAATTCTATAGTACAGCCCAAAGTTATTGTTAACCGCCAGTTTTATATATATTTTATTTAATGACTGTCAAATTCATTTTATTTATCTATTGCAAAATTCTCTCGCTACTAAATAATCAAAACTCGGGTGACGAAATTATAAATGGCACGATTACTTTATAATATTAGAAAGTTAAAGTGATCGATTTGACGAATAACAAGAGAGTTAGATGGCATCCTCATATTAAATAAATTTTAATTTCGAAATGTTATACATTTTGCACACAGCTGATTTGTATGACATTGCTGTCTGAAATGGATTCACTCCATCTAATATTTTTTGTCATAACCTTGCATATCACCAGCCTGACGCAAATCTCAATGTTTATTTGTGAATTGCGGACTACCTATTTTTATCAGACTTGCCATAGATTTGTATTATATATGTTACATTAATTTTATCCACTCCTGCAAACTGACTAAGACGTATTTTCAAATCCTGCATTTGCGAACATTATTTCTTCCGCCTAAGATAAAAATTTGGCGATGGAAGCTTTTAATGTGTCAGAAACCACATATTGGCGAGTCATTGAACAGGGTTACACCTTTTTTAGTTAAGAATTCGCACAGAACTAATTCGATCTTTTGACCTGCGAGCACGTTGGACAGCGTTATCTTTGAAACTGAGGGTGAGATTTTAAAAGCTTTTATAAATTTTATTTTATCATTAATTTATTTTATCGGGCTACAGTATTTTATCAGGATGCGTCAGTTTAATCCTACTGCAGCATTTACATTAAATTTGACTCGGTTTTAACAACTTCTAATGTATGACGAAAATAAGTTTTAACACGTGTTTTTGAAACGAGGAATACTGTTCAAACTAGCTGATTTTGGCTCGTATAGTGCTCCGAAATTTAAAATCTGTAAATTTTTAATTTTATGTTTTTCTTTATTTCTTTTTTAACAAGAATGGATTCGCTTCACGCACTTGAGATTTTATTCAGTGGTATTTTCCCGTGTTCATTTGCATCACTGAATAGTTTGCAGATATTTGCAGTTTAATGTAAATAAGTTATATTCTACTTTTCGTTTAGAAAGATGTCTGCCTGATTGCCATTTCTGGGGGGTGGGGTTGACGGGTGTGCGAGATTGTTTGATTTTGGATCTAGGGTACTTCATAATTACTTGCTTTACATTTGACTGCAGTAAGCGTAAAACAACAGCAACCCGCATTACGCATTAGTTTTTTTTTTGAGAAAATTTTTTAAGATGACCTGTTTGAAAAGTAAAGTCTTAGACTTGAAATACACCAACATTAGATTTTTAAAACATAGTTTTTGAGTGTATGCAAGTAGTATTGAACTTGAAAATAATTTTTCATTTTTATAACATGTTGCAAAATCTAAAACATTTTTAGCTATTTCTGCTCCCAATAGCTGTTTAAAAGACTTGTGAAAAACATGTCCCTCAGTTGAGCCGTTTTCCAGTTATAAATGCTCCAGGCAGACAAACATGTTTTGTTACCGTTGATATTTCGGCATATATAGGGATAAAACTTGGTGAAATATTTCCTGTACTTGCCTGAAAAAGGCTCCATGAAATCTGTTGCCTTAGTTCTGGAGATATTTTTCTTAGATGCGTCTCTGAAATTCATTTTTTTATACAGTAGATCAGTTTGTATACTGTTGTTCTCTTATATATAACTTCAGAAACTAAGTTCTTGCAAAAATCGAACTTTCTAGCTTACAATTGGGGATACTGTGATTGAGATGGATGGGGTAGGGTAAGGCAGCCGTGAAAATATTACCAAAGCTTCTTGTACGTCAGCTGAGGATGCTAACCATGGATTAGACGACTTAATTGTGTTATATACACAATGACGCATGCCAAACAAAAATTTACTAGCTTACAGTTGGAGTTGCTGCGATTGGAATAGGTAGCCAAAAAAATCATTATTCAATATCAAGGTACTTGTACGTTAGCTAAAGATACTGATTGCCAGTAAACGAGCCGCACATCGTGAGCTTCAGCGATCCATTTTCTTGATTCTCTGAGGATAATTTTATCTTAATACTTAGAATGTTTACCCTTGTTTAAAAAATCTCCTGGCCCTGATAAGTTTATTTGTATGAAATATGCTTTAATTTTGTTTTAAAAAAGCAAATATACTGTAATATTTCTTAAACGAATCTAATTTCTTTTCAGAAACAATCCGTCTACTCTACATGACCAGTCTGAGGATAATTACCAAGCCTACGGAGGTCTGCAAAGAAATTAATCTCTACGTAATGGTAGAGTATCAGGTAAGATTTTGAAAATAACTAACAAAACGCGGTGGTAAGCTGCGTTTAAATTTAGTATTGGCAGAAGGCAAGGAATCGGTGAGTCGTGACGGCGAGGATATTGGATCGCAACTTCGAGATCAATCGCGCAAGGGCGGCACCCGGTTTAGTTTCTTTAATGGTACTCAAGTGTTTAGAATTTAATTAGAGAATAAAAGTAAAGCTTACTTTTGATTAGTTATTTTGATAAGTTTAATTGTATGAGAAGCAAATTAAATTGCTTATTTTCGGGTCCGCCCCTGTATGGATGAATAAAGACTATACTTGGAAACACAAATGCCTGATGTTCGGAATCTGATGCTGTTGAAAATAAAGTCAAGAATGCTACTGGTCTCGAAGTTCCGCGTGGCTTAAAGGCAATTCCATGTCCTTCCCGTTCATTTTCTTGTATTCATTTCTAAGTGCATATATATGTTTATTTTTTTACAGATATTTAACGTTGATAAATCTAAATGAAATTTCTTTGATTTCTAGAAAATAATAGAATAGTGGGAGGTTTTAAAACTGAGCTACTGTACTGAAAATTATAGAACTTGGGAGTGCAATTAAATCTTTAGGGTTTCAAATCCTCTAAGCACCCCAAAATCTTTCTATAATTGTGTTGATTTAATATAAATAAAGCCGACATAACATTTGACATAAAGTCAAGCCGGATGAAATAAATTTTATTGGAAATTTTCTCTTAATTTTTTTCACTTTTATAATTTTGTTAATTTTTTCGAATGAATGTATTTGTATTTTTGTTTATTTATAACGGAGCACTGAGGTAAGGTGCTCCAAGTCAGTCAAAGATGGACCCATGGAAAGAGAGTGAAGTTAACCCACTCCTGGTAATTTGCAAAAGTGTATTATGTGTTTTCAGGTTTCGCGACTAGTTCCATAGAACTAGGTTTTCAGCTTTTAATCACAACACTCGCGTAGGAAACACTCACGTAGGCAACACACACAAACAAGCACAAACATTTTCGCTTCGTATTGTTTCTTTGATTTTATATATTAATGTGTAGCTTTTAGTTCTATAATTTATTTCTGTATGTATTTAATGTACATGTTTTCTCAAGAAATGAATCTTGGTATAAATGTGTTATTTTTATTTGTGATAACCTTTATTTTACTAGATAAGAACTTACCCTCTGAATTTCCCCCTAAAATCGTCTTCCCCATAAAATTAACTCCCCAATATTTTCCAATTTTTGTTTTCTTGTATTTTTTTTCTGAATATTTCTATTGTGAAATGTCACCACTACGAATTTGTATGCAGCCCATCTTACGATGACTCGCTATTTTCTCGCAATAAATCCATAAATCCAGTACAAATATAAGGCAAGTCTGATACAAATCTAAATATTTCATTCCATGAAATGCCAGACTTACATTAGGCTAGTCTTTTTCATAATAAGAGCTTTGTCTCGAGAAAATAGTTAATCATGTTAGGATGGTAGCGTAAAAATTAGTAGTGGGACCGCCTTTTATATTTTAACTGTTGTTTCTAATAATGTGCAATTAATAATCTGGTTAATTTCTCCTTTTAGGG
The DNA here is from genome assembly GCA_951213105.1 of Amaurobius ferox. Taxonomy (NCBI): domain Eukaryota; kingdom Metazoa; phylum Arthropoda; class Arachnida; order Araneae; family Amaurobiidae; genus Amaurobius; species Amaurobius ferox. Next base: position 161,881,057 of record OX578133.1, read on the forward strand.
TGAAGTTGGGGATTTTGTATCGGAAATCGTATCTATCTGATCGTATCGCGTCTGTCGATCTTGGTGTCTATCCGATAACTTAGGTATAGAACAAATAATGCATTTGCATCTCTGAATCCAGAACAGGTGAATATATAGGAAGGTGGCAGGAACTTTTTAATACCCTAAATTTTTTTAGCCATCTTTTTAGCGATAAGTCCCATAAAATGGTAAATTTAGATTATGTTCCTTATGGTTACAAAAATCCTTCAATATAGGCGTATTTTAGCTTGGCTAATGCTTTGAATGCTGTAAATAGCACCGTTGGATTTATCTTAGAGTTCATCAGTAGCGAATAATCGCTGCACTTGAAACAAAGTAACTATATAAGGTTCAATTATTTTTTACTTTAGCGTTTAACTGTCTCCAAAACTGAATTATATTAGGTGTGGAAGCTTATTCAGCGGTGCTGTTTGCAGTACGAGAGGTACTATTCAATTTTGTATTATATTGAACTGGAATCGTGTTCTCATGCATGTATTCTATTTTCTGATGAGAAAATATAATTTCTGGTGGGTTACTTATCATTGATAATTTGTGAGTATAAATAAGTTCAAGGAATGGATTTTATTTTTGAGTAGGAATTAATTCCTTCTTAATTGAGTTTCATATTTGGTTCGTTTCAATTCGTTCTTGTACTAGTTCAGTTGGAGTTCCAACTTAGGATTATCTTTGAACAGTGCTGCTGAATTTATCAATGAAAACACCCTGAACAAAATGTAACTATATATATCGTGATATTTCCTATTTTCAATCCTAATTAATTTTTCATTACAAATAATTATTTCCAAACTTGCAGAAAATTTAAGGATACAAATTCAAATTTTCTCTGGGAATTTCTTGAATTTGGCATCACTGGGCTTAGATACTTTCATTGTAGATGTCGAAGAGCGATTCGAAGTATAAAATCTCACAAAATAGACCTTGTCATGCATAATAAACTGAATCACAATGCAAAATGCAAATAAAGACTAGTGCGCGTGTGCTTGTTTATCTTTATTTGTGCTGTATTTTACGTTGTGATCCAGTTTATTATAAATTGAGCGCTAATCCATATTAAATTATCATGGGACTTTATAACTTGCGAAATTTCAATTTATATTAAATACTGATATTTTTAAAACTGAATATTCTATGTAAAATAATTTTTATAGTGTGCTTGTTAAATGAAAATACTTGCGTTGTAACGAAGATCTTTATAGACAACATAAAACAACTTGGTAACTATATTATACGGAGTAGAAAACCAGCTTTCTTCAGAATAAAGACTAAGCAACTACACCAACGAGAACAAGATGGTCTCATTGACTTTCGCGGTGTAGTTTGTTTGGCGTTTTATCCTGAAGACTGCTGATTTTTGTGCTATAAACGTACTAATACCATTACTCATTTGCTTTATGTTATATTATACGGAAATTGAACTTTTTATACTTTTTCGTTGCACTTTGAGTGGTTCTTTGGGTCTCCATAACGTTTTATAAACGTTTTTAAAACTCTTGCTTACCGCTTACCCAAAACAAGTGATTAGAGCATTGACCTCTGACGGTTAGTCAAACCCGAGAAATATATATTTCGATCAGACGACATTAGCAGACTATGCGTGCCAAGTGTCTTTATTTGGTGCCATTTATTTTGATTCATTTCAATTTACCCTTATACCATGTCCGTTGGAGTGCCAATTTAAGATTATATTTGAACAATGTTGCCGGATTTCCCAGTGAAAATACCTCGCACAAAATGTAAATATATATATATATACACCATACTATTTTCTTTTTTCTAGCCTAAATTATTAAAAATATTTTTCCCAAAACTTTAGAAAACTTAAAAGATGCAACCTTAAAATTTCCCTGGGAATTTATTGAATCTTTCAGCACTGGGCTTTAGTATTTTTATTGTAGATGTCGAAGTGTAGAACCACAAAGATAATTTTTCATGCATAATAAACGGAATCACAAAGTAAAATGTCATGACAAACGTATGTATGCTTGTTTATCTTTACTTGAGCTGCATTTCACGTTGTGAACCAGTTTATTATGGATTGTGTACAAAGCCATGCTCTTTAACTTTTCATAGGATTTTATACCTCGATAAAATTAAAATTTATTTTAAATACTCATATATTTAAAACTGAATATTCTATGTAAAAATAATTTTATAGTCTCGCTTGCTAATTAAAAATACTTGTGTTGTGTTGTAAAGAAGATCTTACTTTATAGACAACATAAAACAAATTCGTAACTATATTAAATGGAGTACAAAATCACCTTCCTTCAGGATTATAAAACATAGCAACTACACCAACAAGAACATAGTAGACTCATTGACCTTCGCGGTGTAGTTGGTTTGGCGTTTTATCCTGAAGGCGGTTGATTTTTGTCTTATAAACGCGCCAATACTATTACTTATTTGTTTTATGCTGTGTTATACGGAAATTTATCTAACATTATCGTTGCAATTTGGATGATTTTTAAAGCTTTCATAAAGTTTTATGAACCCTTTTTAATACTATTGCTTACCCTAGACAAGTGATTAAAACATTGAAATCTAACGGTTAGTCAAACCCGAAAACTGTTTTTCGGTCAGATGGCATTAGCATACTATGCGCGCTAAGTGTCTTTATTTGGTGCCACTGATTTTGATAGATTTCAATTCGCCCTTATACCAATTCAGTTTCAGTTCCAACTTAAGATTATCTTTGAACAGTGCTGCCGGATTTACCAGTGAAAATGCCTTGCACAAAATGTAACTATATATATATCGTAATATTTCCTATTTTCTAGCCTAATTATCATTAAAAATACTTTTTACCAAAACTTAAGAAAATTTAATGATGCAAATTTAAATTTTCCCTGGGAATTTCTTGCATCTAGCAGCACTGGACCTATGTATTTTTATTGTAGACGTCGAAGTGCAGAATCTCACAGATAATTTTTTATGTTTAATAAACAGAATCGCAACATAAAATGTACGTCATGACAAACTCATGTACGCTTTTTATCTTTATTTGAGCTGCATTTCACGTTGTGATACAGTTTATAATGGATTGTGCACAAATCCATGTTCCTTACTTTAAATATTCATGGGACTTTATACCTCATAAAAATTCACTTTATTTCAGATACTGATATATTTAAAACTGAATATTCTATGTAAAACTAATTTTAATGTCTGCATTTTAATTGAAAATACTTGTGTTGGAACGAAGAGCTTACTTTCATAGACACGGTAAAACAAATTAACTATATTAAATGGAGTAGAAATCAGCCTTCTTCAGGGTAAAAAGGATGAGCAACTGCACAAAGAGCAAGCGATTATTTGACCTGCGCTGTTTAGTTGCTTTGGAGTTTTATCCTGAAGGTGGCTAATTTTTGCCCTACAGATGGGTTAATGCCATTATTAATTTGTTTTATGCTGTGTTATATGGAAATTTAACGTTTTAGGCATTTTCGTTGCAATTTGCGTGATTCTTAAGTCTAGTTTCCCGAAAGTTCCATGAAAGTTTTTAAGTCTTACTTACCCAAGGCAAGACATTGCAAGTGATTAGAACATTGATTTCTAACTTCTCGCCAAACCAGAAAGATTTTTCAGTCAGATGATATTTGCAGATTAAGCGTCCCAAGTGTTTTGCTCGTTCCTGCACCATACTACCTTCTGATTTTCATTGTTCCCTTCATTTAAAAAACCAAAACGACGCAAATAACATCTGGACCTTCTGTGCGGTTGGGGGCCAGTTCTCCGTAGACTCTGAGGTCATCAATCTTGTAAGGTTAGAGAAAGTGTCTGTGACTGAATTGGCGTGTTTGAAAATGGTCGCTAACATGCAAATGGAATTAAGTGCATTTACAGTTTTAATGAATAAATATAACGTGCAAAATAATGCTGAACGTCACTGCATTCTTATATGTTCAATTCATAAACGTAGGCGGGATCTGGTAAATGGGGTATATGAAAAAATGGAGGATTACAGCTGGAAATTTTGTTTTAGCACTATGGACTCTTTGGATAACTCATGTAATATTTCCACCAATGAGGGAATAACCCCTAACTCCCCCTCCTTTGCCATGGAAAAATGCAATTTTTAAGGAGCGCCATGAAAAAGTGTACTTTCAAATTTCTATGGTTAATGACTGATTTTACAAAAATTTGTGTAAAAATAATTGTATAGATATTAAATAAGGTAGGATAAATTTATGTGCGATTTTTTAAACATAGAAATGAAATTAGCAAGTACAGGAACTAGTATTTTGTCGATATAAGGCCAGAACAGTTAGTTGTCTTTAAACATATTATTTAAATGTAAAATATATTATTTCAATATAAAGCAAAATATTGAATAAATATATACATGTAAAATCAGTATTTATAATATTTATTGCAGTTCTCAGGTTGATTGGATTTCAACTGCAAAATACACTGAACAGACTGACACGCGCGCTTAGCATCAAAAATAGTCTTAATCGAAAATTTGCTCAGTTCGATTCTGTCCAGTGGTCGATGTCATAAGTGTGTGAAGTTTCAGTCTACTAAACACTCCGCATATTTTCGCAGCTAAATACATAAGAAAAAATATTTTTAGCCAAATCAGTATCTTTGTATAACCCGCGAAAATGTCGCCGAGGGATTCTTAGATATCTTCTTTTGGCGTATTTACTTCTCTATGCCAAACGGCCATTAAAAACGCAACCCCTTGGAGACAGAGCACAGAATGTCAACCCCGGAGTGGGAAAAAGTTTCGATTTAGTCATTTCCACACACAGGGATATTTTCTACTCGGTTCTTTAATGTAACCCGCTTTTCGGAAATAAAAATCTAGGTGAAGGTTTGTCTTGAGGTCAAATGGTCCCCTTTGTGTTCTTATATACATAGATACGGATTTTTTTGTTTTCTTGCCCCCCTTTCGATTTCTTTTCATTTGGGTTTGCCTTCGGACGAACACTGAGAACTCTGGTTCAATAGGGTGGTTGCCAGTCCCTCGACCATCTTTATAATTATAGAATGTACTGCGGTGCTCGGGTGGTGGTTGAAACATATGATGATTTGTAAATATTTGCACTTTATTTTATTTAATTTGTATTTTAATTATATCGATGCATGTTGGGTGTTTAATCTAATGTTTTATTGTTATTAATGTTTAATTTTATTGTTCAATGTTTGTATGTAAGGAATATTGTTGTTAACGTTATGCAGCTTTTAAAAATTTATTTTTAATGGTTGATCCTTGTATAATTTAAAAAATCCACCAATATTTTGTTTTAATTTATCTTTATTTTTGTAATTACTTTTCGCAACAACGTTGCCTTTGTTTTCCCTTGCCTTGCCGAGATCTTTTCTCGCCCCATTTTGGGGCTTTGTAAAAATGTTAATGTGTTCCATTTTAAATAAATGCTGTGGATGGAGGCATCTATGTGGCGTGGGGATTGCCGATTTAAATGTTTTATGTATTCAAAATATCCATGGATTTATGTATTTTTTGAATGCATGTTATATTAGAAGTGAATCTATTTTCAGAAAGTCTTTCAAGAAATGTTAATTATTTTGTTTAACATCTATTTATTTGTTCGGTTGTATATGGATCATGCATTTTTTGATTTCAGAAAGTGTACAGGTTGGGCATCATCTTAAGCTTTAGTTTTTAGGATGAAAAGTGTGATTAACTAATTAGGTAAAACTAAACTAATAGGTTAAACTAAACTATGTTCAAATGTTAATGAAAAGTATCGCTATTAAATATTTATTAGATTGCATGTTATTATGCAATATTTAATTATAAAAGCTTATTCAAAATAGAAAATTAGTTTTCTACATGTTTTGAAAAAATTTCTTGGCTTTTGATTTTCGATGCAATTTCATACTTTTTAAGCTGGCGCCCATCCTAAACCTGAAAGCTAATTTAATGTAATTCTCTGTTAATCTGTAATTTTTCTGTTAAATAATATTCCATAATTTTTGTTATATCTGAAATTATGGCAACATTCATTTTGTAAAATGTCTTATGTTAAATGTGTCTGCTGGTTCTAAGTAGGTGGTGTTTATTCATGAACTATTGGATAATGGGCAAATAAATTTTAGTAGTTCCTTAATATCTTGTACATTTATTAAAATGACTATGGTTAAAAGAATGTTGCCAAATTTCTTTTTAATTTAAGGAGAAATAACTGATATTAATTTTTCTTTGTTTCAATAATTTTGAAACATAAAATAAATTTCAAATTGAGCGCGCCTTTTCGTAACGACATTGTCGAGCCTTGTTAGAGAATAATCCTGATCCAAATGAGTGCGCCTGTTTAGTTTAACTCGGCAGGACCTTTTATGTGCAAGTTCTCGGACTGCCAATGTCTTAATAGCAGTCGCAGGATGCAATATGCATCAATTTCTTGTGGCTGCTTCAAGATTCTTTTCCCGCTGCACATGTCCATTTTATCCGATTTTTTAGCATTGAATCCTAAGCTATTTAGTTTTATTTGAAATAAAAAATTAGATTGATTTAAAAATTTTCGTTTAAAAACGGCCTCTACTTTTACATTTAATTAACCAAATCCAGTTTCTATAAATATTGAAATTAGGACCTAAAGTGAGGGGGGAAAATGCGCTGTTTGTACCATTAACCTACCCAAAGTATGATTATTTTTTTCTATCCTGTTTTTGAATTAAAACATTCATAAACACTTCATAATATCTGTAAATGCCGCAGAAGTTATCGGCTAACACATGGCATTTTTTTTTCTTGCATATTTTTCTTTCAATTCAATTTACTCTACTCTTATTTTACTCTACGCTTTAAACTCATATATAGCCACTTTCTTATTTTTATTTAAAATATAGTCGAATCGTCGGACCGCTAGCCTCTGCATCTAGACAATCTGAACTTGTGGGTCTCTAGTTCCAGTCTTCGTTTAAACTGTAGGTTCCTTTCGCGACGATTGCGAGAGTTTTCTAGAGTTGTACGGTGCATTTTTCCTTAGAAAGTCCTCTGTGAAAGGCAATCCTCAAAGTTGCATGTGTCATCTGATATCCCCGAGTCTATTCCAAATGCTCAAAATTTTCAAATAGTTAGTTCCAGATTTCTTGCTTTCCCCTTTTTTGTCTTTGACTTTACTTCGCTGAAAAATTTCATTCCAGGTAGGCACGAAATAGACTCCTATAATAAAAAAAAATCTTGAAAATTTAATTTCTGATCTTTTCAAAAAGGATAAATATTAGCACGCAAGCGAATCTCTTGCAAATAACATCCTTGGAAACTGAATTTACATGTTGATTTAATTTAAAAAATTTCTAAAATCGAATCCTAAATTTAATTAGCAATAAGATTATCTTGCTAAAAGTCATCTTTTGACAAATTGGTCATGCCTGGCATTTGAACTCGCCTTCCTATTTCTAAGCAGCGGACATTATGCGGATCCATTTCCTATAACAGCATACTAGAAAAAATTGCAAATTTACTGAGTTTGCTAATTTATATTGAAAGGAATATTATTCTAAATTTTACCCCTAAAATTACTGTCTTAAGTAATGGCTTTGAACGAAATGGCGATTCGTGCCGTGTCATTGGAAGATGGGCTGGCTCTTAAGACTTTTGAGAGCGTTAGCCTTTTCAGTCTGCCTACGGACAAAAATAGCCCTGGAAAAAGGACAAATATATATACCTCTGGAAAAATAAGGCAGAAAACAAATGGAGCCATTTTGTATTGAGCGAAGCCAACTATGCTGCAGGTAAAGTATGAACGTAAGTATTTAAAATACCAATTAATCGACAAAAATTAGGTCGTTGCAAAAATGATGGCTCATTCCACTTCATATAAGTATTTTTGTGTTTTCTGTTTAAGACTATCGATAATTTTAAATGTCAGTTGAATAAGTTTATCTTTAAAGGATAGCTTTCAAATAGATATATTTAGAAATAGCATAATGGAAAAATTATGAATTTTAGTAAGGGGAAATATGTCTGTTTCAAAAGTTTACAATTGTGGTGGGTGTTTTTAAATAAGGAAGGTTAAACTTTACTTTGAAACGTGTTTTACTTCACTTTAAATGCGACTTTTCGCAAACACTTTCTGTATTTTGACCATTTCATCTAATATAGGGAAATCTTTAATAAATTACCAGTTTTTCAAAACATTCATAGATTAGAGGACTCTATTCTTGTTCCAAAGGAATACATGCTTTTGTTTCTCATGTGAACATATGCATCCTATCCAATGTTATATATTCTGACGATAAAAGTTTAATTCGAGTCATATCTAATTAAAACGAGTGTGGAAATTTTGCCATTTTTGCAGCGAACCCATATTTCTCAAGTTTTGTGGCTTGTAAAAAAATGATTGTAGACCAAACATTTCAAGTCTGTCATTTTAAAATCTAGTGTTAGTAGGAAAATAATTTCTTTTTCGGTAGCTTGCCAAGTCAATAAAATTATGAATCGTTTCGAAATCTGCACGTGTGCATATTTTTAGGGCAAACGTAATTTTTGAATTGGGCTACATATAGGAATGACTTTGAAATGTTCATAAAGAATTGAGTAAATATTTATATATAGGTTCGATCAACCCACCTCAGTAGTCCTTCCGAGAGGTTGGTGGTAGGGAAAGGAGGGTACGGTCCCTGTGGATGCCTCCCCCACTGAGTTCCGGTCTAAATTGTGTGGCATTTCCCGGCCGTTAAAACAGTTACCTTACACCTTTCTGGTAGGTCGGACGGTCTGGGTCTCAACAACAACCCACGTCAGTAAGGTAGCGGAGAAAAGTTTGAGGGTCATACCTCCCCCCATTAGCTGAAATAATATATTAGTTCGCAGTAGAGTCCATACTGCAAAACCCCACAACTTTAAATCTTGTTTACGCCTATATTCTGCTCACTATTCAGCTTGAATACGATTATATATTGCGGTTTAGTCGATTCGATTTCAGATAAACCCATTTTGCTACGATCTATTTTCTGAGCTTGTAACGCAAATTGGTTTCTTTTAGAGCGGCCTTTGTAATATTCATTTGTAACATTACATTTCCACTTTTTTAAACATCCAAAACATTGTCAATATAGGAGTCCCTAATGATATAAAATAAAATGGGTCCCTATCACAGTATGGACTCAAAATTATGAAACCAGGATGAAATAAGTTGGCATTCGAAATATGTTTGATATGTTGGTCCATATTTTGTCATTGTAATAATTTTAGCATTCGCGTATACTGGAATTTAAAAACAATTATCCAGAAATATGATTTAGTAAGATAATCTAAATGGTGTAATTTGTGCCAATTTAATGATAAAATACCTGCAATGTATTTTGTAAATGTGTTATTAAATATTTATTTTATTTTCAAGATTCCAAAAGAAGGCTTTTCAAGTTTAGAGATGGATATCAATATTTCAGAAGATGCTGATAATAGGATGAATTATCAAGAAAAAGGAATAATATGCGGGCCACACAGTCATAGAGGAAACAAAAATCAGTTAGCTTAAACCATGCTGCTATCTCTATATCTCTATATATTAAAAAAGTAGTCGACGCCGCAGTTATTTGACAAATTTTGCGTTTCAAGTTGCTCTGTCTCGTAAATCAAAAACTATAGCATACTAAAATATAAAATGTGGTACATATGTAGAACAATGTTAGAGGAACAAGCTGAAATAAAGTTATTCGATTTAAACTTTAATTTACGATATATTTAATGTCAAATTCAGAGAGAATATTTAAGCTAAGAGTTCGCGTCCTGACCAGACTAACAGTAACAAGATTTTTAGATATGTACTTACATAGTTAAATTTTTGAAAGACTAATCCCCCCCTTTTTTTAAAATTTCGATGTAATTTAAATTATTTTACTTTTCACTTTTGAAGTGGATTTTATTTTCTCTATGGGCGCGTCCTTCGAGGTTTTCTGTCTCATACAGAGAAAGCAGAAGCATACAAAACTATGAAATTTGGTACATTTCTACAGAAATGGTAGGAAAATATGCTAAAATCAACTGTTTTTTTTTATTTGTACTACTATTTGGCTTGAGTAGACTGCAGAGCGAGTAGGGGGTAGCGCCCTTTAGTTGGCTTAAATTATATAAAAAAATTAAGGTTTATGAATCGTAATGCCCAATTTTGCGACATCTGGCGAATCTATATCATCTATACAGTAACGGCAATTCCCAACCAAGGTACAATAACAATAGTAGTGACTCCTACCGTTGGAGGAAGAGCTTACATGTTAAAAAATAAATGTAGATTTATTTGCAATTAGTCGCTAATAATGGTTTTGATAGTTAGCATGTTAATACGATTCAAGCAAGCTGCTTATTTAATGTTTGCGAATTCGTTACATCTTTGATTCTTGAGATCGGGCTTTCTTAGCTTGGAGCCTTTCCATGAATGAAGGGTAATTCTGTTGGAGTGTGTGATATTCGATAGTATCTGTTCATGGATCAAATAGGCAAGGATGGGAGGTATGATCTTTGGAGTTCATTTTCAGCGGAAGTATGATACAAAAAATGTCAAGGTGATTATGCTAAACATGATAATATAATTTAGATGGGACGGGACAACCCAGTGGTTGGTGCACGGGGATTACACTTGTACGATCCGAGTTCGCTCTGTCCAAAATGCTCCGTGTTCACAGTATGGGTACGTTAAATATATTAGTCCGTTAGTCCTTCTGAGATGTTGGTGGTAGGTCCTGGTATGGGAAGAAGGCTACGGTCCCCATGGATGCCATCTCTCATTGGGCTCCAGGGTAAAAAGGGTGGCACTGTCCCGGCCATCCAAACAGATACCTTACAGCTTTGGGTAGGTCGGACGGTCTGAAACTAATTTAGTTATTGTAGCGTTAGTTTTCCACTTACCTGTTGACCGCTGAAACTACATATACAATCATTCATCCATATATACAAGCATTCAATAGTCGGATGGCACTGTGTTTTTCTGGGTTAAATTCGTATATTTCAGTTACAGTTAGTTAAAATACATATAAACATTGTACATACAAAGTCATTACAATTAGGGCACCTTCTGAACAATTCAAAAATGCATAACTACATATTAATTTTCTGGAGGTATTATCGTAGGTCAAACCCATTTAATTAGTTTTAATTCATTTTTTCCCCATAGGGGTAAGGCAGAGGATATAGCTTAATGACATGAATATAGGGATAGATAACGAAAAGAAAAGGCTCACCAGAACTAATTACACTGAATACTTGACATTTCAACATGCGTGTTCTCATTCATCTGATACTTGGCATAGAAGATTGTGCTTATTGTCCCTATTTGGACCAAGACGCCATCACATCTGTAGCTTAGTCAAGAAGAAAAGTGGTTATTTTTTTACGATAATAGTACTGATCCAAGCTGGGGGAGAAATTAACATCTGGCCCCTTTCTGAGGATTGGCCAGAATATATTTGCATTGCTATTGGTCTTGACTTGGTTGCTATTTGGATTTGGGAGAGCTCCACCTCTTCGCTAGTGGCCTGGGCTGGGTGTACTAAGTCCGATATTGCTGCCCCATTGCTCACCATAAATATGGCAATACTGTTGTTTATTCTCCAGATAAAATTACGTCACTAAGTGTGTCTGGCCTCATTGGTGAGCAAGATTTAAGGAGTAGGGATTCATTTATGTTCGTTGCTAGGAATCCACTTTAAATAGTAGGTTCCGGTCAATTGGATCCTCGTGTACAAAATGATCTTGGAGTGCTAAAACTAACCTTAGTTCAGCCTATGGCATATGTTGACCTCGTGATATGTAAGCGAAATTGTATTTGCAGCATAATTTATTTGGGAACGTACTGTTTCTATTGCTTCCACCTCAATTAGACTCTTGTCTAAATTGGGGGAACTTTATATCCAAGCAGATACCTTGCATCTTCGAGTAAGCTGGACGATCTGGGTAGAAAAGGCGCCTTGATCTTATCGCAAGAGAGTTTATCAAACTGTTTATATTTAGAACATTTTGGTGTGGAACAATCATCCTTCTCAAGTAAATTTTTGAATAATTATATTATTTTTCTTGTGGATCTTGTAGAACTGTTCACCCGAATTTGAGTTTCATTCTGTCCTAAAAACAACTCATCTGATCGTCAAATCGAAAATTTTCGTTTCTGGACTTTCTAAAAGAGAATATATTAGAGATCTGCAATTTATTCACTTTTTAGATGGAACTAAATTTGAAGTCTATTTTCGGAAGATTCTGTTTCTACTTTTTTCCTACAAAATTGACAAATTACTTAATTTCTATTCTGTCTTTCGGACAATTTTGGTGCGTTGTCCCCCAAAAGTAACATATATTGGAAAAATGAAATTGTCATCCTTATCGACAGATTCTCTCTTGCACATATTTTTAAAGTTATTTTGTCGCGAAGTACGTTTTTCTGCCATCTCATATTTCGAATGTTTTTGTGTAGAGTTCCCCCCCCCCTTCAAAAATGAACCCGAAAAAATCATTTTTCTCGCATTTCATTTTTATCTAAAGGTTGTCCGGTGTACTACTAAAGTTCCTAAAATGTCCGGAGAGACGGATATAAGTGCAGCCATCTACATTACAGGTAAAGTATGGACGTAAGTATGTTCACAAATGATGTTGGATTTCAATTAAATGGCAAATATTGGACCGCTGCATAAATAATGGCTGATTTTATCTATACCGAACTGTTTTTTTAAATTTTGTATATTTACTTTTATTTAGCGTGTGCATATTTATTGCCTAGCACTTAACTTTGCAAAAATCTAAAACTTGCGCGAGTTTAAGCGCGACTATAAATGCTGCTGCAGCATTTATTATTTCCATAATTTTGATGAACTTGACTGCCTCAAGATGGTCGACATTTTAGAAATTTAGCTCATTCGTCTAGTAAAACTAATCGGACGTCTAGTAAAACTAATCTTAAGATAAAATAGTTGCAAATAAAGCAGCTGCTATTAACACATTTATATATTCTAAGACCTCAGATTCACCTTTATCGCTGATAATGTAAATGCAATGAGTGGGTGATACTAACAGAAATAAGTTGTAGTTTATAATTGAAATGGAAAGGTCCGCCATTATTTCTGCAATGACCCAATAGTTTCAAAGTTTCCTTCATTAATAAGTATGAGTAAGCAAGGTGTCTTGAAAAACCCGTATATGGTGAAATTTCTCGAGAACAATAAATTATCTATGTTATTAATGCTCCTGCATAGGAAACTCCTATGTCGCTACACAATACAACTTTTTGGGGGTTGACGCCCATGTGGGGGGAGGGGCTAGCTCACTCGCTTTTAGTGACAGAAAAAGTAAATTACAAAGTTGTAGACCGTTGCTACATTAGTATAAAAATATATTTGTCCGATAAAAAAATGACTGAAAACTAGGGAATATAGTCTAATACTTCACATTTAAAACAATGTATTCAGGCGATTTGGATGCCTTGTATTAGAAAACGCTCTGCGTGTAATCGGTCGGCAGCCCTGGCAATCCGTTTACATTTTCCAAAAATAAGGATCATTTTGCAATTTTATTCATTAGTATACATAGTGGACTTAGCTTATAAAATCGAAATAAAAGTAGGGACATTTAAAGATACAATACTGCAAATAGAATATTCTTGCAACCTCAAATTTGTTTACTTATTTTTCTGGCTTCCATTACGGGGATGTTTATCGACAAATAGTCTGTCAAATAAAACAGTTGACATTCAAACTAAATTTATTAAACAGCTTGTTTGTACGACTGCCGCTAGACGAATTTGCAGTTTAAAGAATCACATACGTTTAAAAATATTTTTTGAACAATTATTTGCAGTTTTTTCTGTCGGACAAACACATTTTCATAGTAATTTGGCAATGTTCTCTAACTTTGTTTTTTTTCTAACGGAGCGAGATAGCCTCCCACCTATAGAAAAAGGGGTAATCCCCCCAAAAAAAGTTGTCTTGTGTAGTGCCACAGGGGTTTCCCATGCAGCAGCATTAAAAATAAGAATAACTGTCTTCGTTGTAGAGAAATACCCCCTGATACGGACGTTCCAAGACGCCCTGTATAACTTTTTAATGAACTATATAACTTTTTAAGTCCTTTTGTAATTCAGTTCAAATGCATTGTTAGTAGTTAAATATAGTCGTCTTTTGGCTGTTTATCATGACTATTTATTCCAATTATGAATAACCCTGAAATGCGTACTGGTACGCATCTTTAAACAAAGTGGGCTTTCCGAATTATGTTAGACGTATCACGAAAGGATACTGGAGATGGGGATCTTCTTTTTCCAATTGAGCCGCGAATAAGTCGCAAATCTTGTTTATTTTCATTTTGGAACAGATAATCAAACAGAGAGTCTATCCTTTTGGCACACATCGCGTAACGCAATTTATGAAAATTTTACGAACATAACAATGTTGCGATCGGAAAAAATTAGGTAGTTAAAGAACAATTTGATAAAGCTCCTTCATTTAAAAAAAAATTGCAATATTTTTAATACGTTTCACTTTGTTTAACAATGTATGGCACTTAACGTCGAAAATCTTCGTTTTAAATGAAAATCCAGCTGTTAGATGTTGCCCGCGCTCGATATCCTGAGTGTGCAAAGATTTGGCCTTCTTGGTCACCGGTGGAAGCATCTGGAGGGTCTAGATTGAAATCTGTTTTCTCTACTCCCCGGTGCAAAATAAAAATATCGCTCCATTAAGATCTGTCCCGTGGGCGATACTATACATAAGTGTGCAAAGATTTAGAGTTCTAGGTCACCGAAGCACTTCTGGAGGGTATGTAACCACACAAAAACGTCGGATAATAAATATGCAGATTTTTTGAGCTACGTTGCACTGCATCTCATTTTATCACGAATTGTAACTGAGTTTCACTTCCTTCTTGATATTTTCGTAGAATAATTTATTTTTAAAGGCTGTTAAGATACTTTGATTTCCAGATCTATTTTCAGAACTATTTCTTCAGAAGTCTTGAATCAGAAATGAAAAATATCTAGGTAAGTTTTATATTTATACGTGTATTTTTCTTATTTTTCTTAATGTGTTAATTTCTTAATAGCAAATGAATAGAGGAAATCTGTGAATAATAAATATAAAAGCGGTGAACTTAAGTTTTGCTTTAAAACGCGTTTTATATTTAAATAGTCCACTTGCGTGTTCTATTTGAATCTCTTGCCTATTTTAAAAATGTTAATCATCTAATGCAGTGTTTCTCAAACGCTGGGCCGCTGGCATCAATTATACCGAACCGCGAGAGATTATCTTGAAATTTGTCGTTTTAGTTTTCTAAACAATTTTTATGAATAAGTATTTCATAGTGGAAATATTCTATGTAGAATAATATTCGTAAATATGTCGAAAACTCAGAATCAGAACGTCTAAAGCAAATGTCTGTGTGGCAGCCACATTTAAATTTTAATATGAATAACTGTAATTTTAATATGAGACTACTCTGCTGACTTCTATGGTGAATTACAATGGATAAATATATTTCTCTCTCAATAAAGTTTTTTGTGTCAATCCCACATCAAAAAAAATCAATCTATATAAATAAAATTAAAAATCTGTCTGTTTGTCCCATCATCACGGGAGAACGGCTAAAGCGAATTTGATGAAATTTGGTGGGTAGCAAAGAAATAGTCCCACTTAAAATTTAGTCCGTGTTTTGAGTTTCTACGATTAGTGGTTCTCGAGATATTAGTAAAAAACGAAATTTTCGTTAGTCTCATCACAGAAAAACGGCTAAACCGAATTTAATGAAATTTTGTGGATAGCCTTGAAATAGCCCCCCATAAATTTAGTCCAAGTTTTGAGTTTCTAAGACTAGGGGTTGTTGAAATATTAATGAAAAACGGAACTTTTCCCCTAGAAGTTCTACTCTCCCAACTCCGTGGTTTATCCAAACGGAAAGGATGAAAATAGTTTGTTTAAAACGTCGAAATGAAATAAAACTTTATTTCCGAGTTTGGTGCAGGATTTTTGCATTAATTAGTCACTATCGGAAATCATGAATTGTTTGAAACATGAATTTAAATGGAAAACTCTACCTCCATGGTGTAACTTTTGCAACTTTTACTCAACTGTGAAAAGTATAAAGAAATCAAAATGGCTATTTAATTTCGCATTTTATGAGGAAGTTTCTATCTTATATCATGTTGCTCGGCAACGGAATGAAATTAAATGTGTTGTTAACATTTATTATTTTTTCTATTTGAATAATAAATAAATGGATGTAAAAATATATTTAAATGAACGGTTTGATTGTTCTTTTAATTATATAAATTGCAGACTGCGTACATCACTTTCATTTATTTTAGCAAAGAGGTTTCAAGCTCATATATTGTGTTTAGCTAATAAACTCATATATTGTGCTTACCCAATAAATTCATTTAGCCGATTGTTGAAGCAGAAAAAGAGTAGAACGGGTGTATCTTATAATACAATTCTAGCGTTTTCATTTAGTATATACAAACGGGATCAGGATATTTTATTCTTCAAATCTGCAAATTCAGAGTCTCGAATTTAGCGGGATATCTCTAAATAACTTGGTAACTTTTCTTAAGCTTTACCAAATTAGCGGAAATGTCTCCATTTATAAAAATGACGCAAATCAATGATTTGTTTTTTTAGAATAGAGTACTGAAATGATGTTTCGGTAGCATTTGTTTGTCAGTCCATCCATCCTACTTAGTAACACATTTAACGCATTTTTTTAATATCACCAAATTGATAAAAATATTTGTCAATCCATAAAAATATCATGGAATTGATAAAATCGCGATTAATAAATGAAATTGTGTTTTGTTAGGCGATAGTATTGTGATGTTTCGTCAATTTGTGCAAAATGGTACTATCAGTTCTACAGTCCCACTTGGCGATAAATTTGGCGATTTTTTAAATTATCGCTAAATTGACGAAAATGTCGCCGAACCTCCCATGGAGATCGCTTTATTCAGACGATATGATTTCCATCAATTTATTTGAAGCAAATGATATCATGTCACTTAGCAACGGATCCAATGTGTTATGAGGCATACGATTTTAATTAAATCTTTTAAATCTTTTCCGATTTGAATAATAAAGATATGTATATAAAATAAATTTTATTGACGTTGTAATTTTGACTGGATAATATCAATTACGGTCATCAGGTTTAAACATTATTATTATTGATATTTTCGGGGACTGTTGATTTATGGATAATTGATATTTTCAAGGTATTATGCCATTGTTTTATTATGACGAAAATTGTTGAAACTCATATATAGTACGTTGTACAAGTAATCTTCTACAAATGCAAGGGTATATCTTCTAATCTACGAGAATATAAGTAGTACAGGTATACTGACATATATTTTGATATATATATATATTGGCATATATTGGAATCAATTACGATATTCTGGTATGAAGATTACGGGGATTATTGATATTTTCAATTTATTATGTCATCTCTTTTATTTTGGCAAATATTTTTGAGACTCATATTGTGATACAGGTAATCTTCTAGTAACACACTGGCATATTTTCCAATCTGCTACAGTAGAAGTAGTACGGGGTTGCATATATTGATTCAATTCCTTTTTTTTTTGTAAATTTGTTTACAAAAGGGGCCAGGATGTTTTATTCTTCAGATCTGCCCGTGAAGATAATTTTGCATAGTGAGAACAGATATTCTTAAACTACTCTTTAGGAGCAATAAATTTAATATTTTAACAGAATTTGCACATGATTGCAAATTATAAGTTTCTTTATATTATATATTCCGTACGAAGAACGGGTATGCTGCTAGTTGAATATATACTTAGACAAGGGAAATCAAACGTATTCCAACAATGGTTTTTCAACAACGAAATGGTTTTTCATGTTGTCATCCCGAAAAGAACCAAATGTAAAATAAATCTTATACATCACCACAATCTTATACCGTGCATCATTACAATCTTATACCGTGAATCTTATACATCACTGTGAAAGAGGTAAATTCGTTGCATTCATACGAGAAGTTATGTGATGCAACAAAATTCAGATATTTCTATTGATATCAGAAATATTCCATAATAGTGTCACGAGTAAGTGTGGGTAGGGATTAAAAATATGTTTTCAATCACATTCTTTTATTTACTTGGCTGTCGCATTTTCCATTACCTAGTAATTAACATTAGCAGTCTACATATGAAAGCCGTTTGTGAGAAAAATATTAATACTGGAAAATGTAAATTTGACATCCATTTTCGAAAGATAACAATTTTATTTATTGAAATGGAAACAGTCGTGGTACTCGAAATAATGTTATTAAATGTACGGCAGAATATGGTGTGAACGTCTAGATATCCTGTAATACCTAAACTTTTTTTCTTGTTCATAATAAATCGAACCATACGTTCCAATTATTTATAATTTTTATTGAAACTTTCTCAATTTAAGTCAAAATCTTTAACAGTCTGTGTTAAAATAAATTTTCCTTCCGCTGGTGATAGTTCTGATGGTGAAAGATTCAATTACATACCATTATCTCGTTCAAACTAAAAACTTAACTTTAACCATCCTTATATAATACTAGCGTTGCCCCTGTCCCAAATAAGCGGCCTTTACTTAAATAATACAACCTAGATTCCAAATCACCAAATCAGTTTCAATCCAAATCGCCACAAAATACGAAATCCTTAGTCCAAGCGCAAAGAGCACCGCTTCACAATTATCGAAAGCTAAAAAATATAAAGTGAACAATCATCCGAAATGATTCCCCTTCTGCAGCCATAACTGAAATCCCGTTGACGTGCGGGCATGCGTAGTCGGTAGATCTAAAAATGACTGAACTTACAGGTTCGATAATCTGACAGGTTCGCTCGCTTCAACAAATATCTTGTTAGTATGCGAAGATGCACGCCCAACTGTTTGCCAAACTATACAATTGTGCTAATCTTACTTTTTTCTCTGCATTCGAAAAACTATCACATAACCTAAAAAAATGCAGATTTCGATGTAGTTTTTTTTTAAATATGGATAAATCCGAAGGCATTCTATGGATGCGGTTAAAACACCGTTGGAAAGAACATTCTACGTTCTCTTCTATGGTGTCTAGATGGACACTCTTTGATAATATTTTCGGTTGTTGGGGAACCAATTTGTGTTAATATTGCTCAAAATCGCACTGAAACATGAAATAACTAAAAAATAGTTTAAATTAAAAAAAATAAATCGCCAAAATGCACCTTCCCCGGTCTGAATCACAAGTGCACCAAATTTCAGTGTCGTACAACGCTTAGATTTCCCTCTACAGAACGGATTGAAACGCCATGCATCGTCTTTTATTATGAAAGACATTTTGCCTATAGCTGTGAACAAACGCTTATTCTTTACTAATTGACTGTTTTTGTTCTGCACTTATATAGTTTAACCTACATAAAATTAATCGTGATTAGTTAGGGCCTTCGTCTGTATTGTTTAATTTCAAATTGAGCTCGTGATTATATTCGCGATTATCATTTAGACCGACGTTCCCCAGAAAAGAGCCCACAAGTTCAACAATAAAGATTGTGCAATAATACTTAATTCAACAATTTGCTCTTCTGCACATTCTGTTACGCATGGAAGATATATATCCAATATTTAAGAAATCGAAAATTTAAAGGCGAGGCGGGATATAATGGTTTGAACCTTGCCTCCAGAGCTACGATCTATACAAACAATTATCGTGATAACTAACTCCTTAACCAATAACTGGCTGATAATTGTTTATCGGTTTAATCTAGATAATTCCACGTTAGCTTAGCTTGGGTTGAACCGTTAGAGTATTGATTTAGTAAATGCATAATAATCAGGCGCCTGATTTAGTCAAAATTTAAAATTTTGGAAAATTTTAAGGCTACAGCAATGTGCAATAGAATTAGTTTTAGTTAGAGGGTGTAGATCGTGTCCTGGATGCAAAGCATTTTTTGAATAATTTAAAAGAAAATGAATGGATGTCTTTTTTGTGGAACAGAATGAATAGGGCAAATTTGAGTTGAAATTGGCATGAGAGTCGAAAATTCGACTCGCTGATTCGAATGGATTTAATTATTTCGGCTATTCCCAAACACGTCTGTAAGTACAATACTTCTCAAATAATTGAATTCAAATATATAACAATTTTTCAATAGATAAGTTTAGAAAGGCTTTTAAATTTTTAAATGTTATTTAATTACTGAAAGGTTCTTGTGTTTTAGAATATACGTTTTGAAAAAATAAAACTCGAAAACTGTTAAAGCCAAACCAATAGTTATTTTGTAATTAATAATTTCAACAATTTTCGAAAATTAGAATATTAGACGACTTTTGTTAAATAGCTGTATTATGAATATTTAATTTATATTTAGAAACAAATGACTCACATTAAGAAACCAGTATGTACGATTGCCAATACTAGACATTGATGGCCTTGTACGTACAGCTCAAACTATTGCTAAAGAACTAGGACGCAAATTTCCTCCGGTGTGCAAATTGGAGCAAACGGGAATGCTTTAAATCTACCTACGAGAACACTTGCTGACCTCTAAAACATGCATGCATATTTACGGTAAGTGGTAGATACGATGTTGCGAAACTTTTCAACAGTAATCCAGTGGATGCGATTTTTTTAAAATTAATTAAAGTCGCATGCGGGCAGCATGACTTTTCTTATATAATGTAATGAATTTACTACATTTAAAATAAAATAATGTATTTATTGTACTTTGTTTTTAACGTTGAATTGTACATTTGGCGAATTTCTGGATGATAACATGCAAAACTATTTCAATGCCCAACTAACTTATATTTCTCACAACTCTAAATAAAAAATTATCAATTTTGATAGCATCTTCAATAAGCAACATAGTCCATATATTAAAATATTTTAATAATTCACAAATTAGGCGTCAGTTTCATTAATTTTGCGTCAATTTTACAATTTTGACGATATTTCTGCCAATCTGGGTCGAAATATTGCCAAGAGAGTTACTTAGCTAGATTAGTCGCCAAGTTTGCCAAATGCATTACCATGTACTAGATAAACGGGGAGAAGACAATTTCTTATATACTAGAGGGTATGCCCGTCATATGGACGGAAATCACAATATGCGAAACATTACTAATCATCTGCCGTCATTTTTATCAATTTGGCAACATTCTTGTAATTTTGGCAACTTTTAAAAAGCCACCAAGTTGCTAACGCCCCGCTAAATTTCTTGCCAAGTGTTACGGACGGAGAAATGGGTTATTCTTATAGTTTACTCTTATGTTCTTTACAAGATATTGAACATTTATCAATTAGTGGTCTTTTTATTGATTTAGCGTCGGTTTCATTAATTTGGTGAATTTTTATCTATTAGATGACATTTTCTTCAATTTGGCAACATTCAATAAGTCAGCAAATTGGAGATATTCCGACAAATTTGTCATCAAAATTTTGTCAAACGTTTCGAACGGAAAAATAGGCTATTCCTATTATAGACTAGCAGAATACCCGTTCTTCGTACGGAGTATATAATATAAAGAAACTTAAAATTTACTCATGTGTAAATTCCTAAATGACATTTTTAATCAAAATATTCTGCTAAAGTATTTAACATAATGTTCCTAAAAAGTTTAAGAATGTCTGTTCTCGCTATTCAAAATTATATTCACAGACAGATCTGAAGAATAAAACATCCTGGCCTCTTTTGTAAGCAAATTTACAAAAAATATGGAATTGAATCAATAGATGCAAAATAAGAGCGATAAAATTGTATGGGACACGTACTACTTATATACGCGAATTTTAGAAGATATAACCTGTATTAGTAGATTACATGTATAAATTGAAAATATCAATAAATCCTTAATCTTTAAACCAGAAGACAGTAATTGATTCCAATATGTGCCGAAATGAAAGTGCTAAAATTATATGGGAACCCGTACTACTTATAATGTCGTAGATTAGAAGATATGTCCTAGTGTTAGTAAAATATTACCCGTATTATAATGAGTCTTAAAAGTCTATACCAAAATAAAACGGATCGATTAATAAATTAAAAATATCAATAATCCCCGAAATCTTCATACCGGAAGGCCGTACTTGATTCCAATATATGGCAATAAATGTCAATATATATGCCAATATACCTGTACTATTTATATTCTCATAGATTAGAAGATATAGCCGTGCATTTGTAGAAGATTACTCGTACAACGTACAATGAGTTTCAACCATTTTTTCTGCAATAAAACAATGGCATAAGAAATTGAAAATATCAATAATCTCTGAATCAGTAATCCCCGAAGACATCAATAATAATAACGTTTAAATCTAGAGATCGTAATTGATATTATCCAGTCAAAAATACTATGGCAATGAAATTTATTTTATATACATATCTTCATTATTAAAATCGGAAAATATTTAATAATCTTCCTCATAAACACACTGAATTTAAATCCGTTGCTAACTTTCCGACTAAGCGACATGTTATGATTTGCTTCAAATAAATTGGTGGTCAAAATATCGTCTGAATAAAGCGATCTCTAATGAAGGTTTGGCGGCATTTTAAAAAATCGCCAAATTTATCGCCAAGTGGCACTGTAGAAATGACAGTCCCACTTGGCGATAAATTGACGAACCATCATCAAAGTATTATCCCCTAAAAAACACAATTTCATTTATTTAGCGCACTTTTATCAAGATATTTTTATGGATTTACAAACATTATCAATTTTGTGATATTTTAAAAATTCGCTAAATGTGTTACTAAGTAAGACGATTGGACTGACAAAGGCTAACGAAACACCAGTTCAGTACTTTCTTCTAGCAAAACAAAATAAATTTCATTGATTAACATCGTTTTTATCAATTTGGAGACATTTCAATCAATTTGGCAACGTTTAAGAAATTTGCCAAGTTAGCGATATCCAGCCAAATTCGTACCTCTAAATTTGCAGATCTGAATAAAATATCTTGTTCCAGTTTGTATATAATAAATGAAAACACTAAAATATTATTAGAAGCTATACCCGTTCTACTCTTTTACTGTTTCAACAATCGGATAAATGCATTTATTAGGTAGACAGAATATATGAGTTTATTAGCTAAACACAGTATATAAGCTTGAAACGTTTTTGCACAAATAAATGAAAGTGATGTACGCAGTTCGCAATTAATATAATTAAAAGAAAAATCAAACCATTTTTTGTTCTAAAATATATTTTCATATCTATTTATTATTTAACTCGAAAAAAAAAGTAATTAACAAACACATTTAATTTTATTGCGTTGCCGAGCAACATGCTATAAGATAAAATCTTCCTCATAAAATGCGAAATTAAATAACCATTTTGATTTCTTCATACTTTTCATCGTTGAGTAAAAGCTCGTGAAAAATATAAGCTATGGATGTAGATTTTTCCATTTAAATTCATGTTTCAAACAATTCATGCTTTCAGATAGTGACTAATTAGCGCAAAAATCTCCACCAAACTCAGAAATAAAGTTTTATTTCTCTTTGACGTTTTAAACAAACGATTTTCATCCTTTCCGTTTGGATAAACCACGGAGTTAGAGAGTAGAAGTCCTAGGAAAAAGTTCCGTTTTTCATTAATATCTCGACAACCCCTGATCTTAGAAACCCAAAACTTAGACAAAATTTATGGGGGGCTATTTCAGGGCTACCCAAAAAATTTCATTGAATTCGGTTCAGACGTTCTTTCGTGATGATGAGACAAACGAAAGTTTCGTTTTTTACTAATATCTCGAGAACCACTGGTCGTAGAAACTCCAAACATAGACTAAATTTTAAGTGGGGCAATTTCCAGGCTACTCACAAAATTTTATCAAATTCGATTCAGCCGTTCTCTCATGATGATGAGGCAGACAGACATATTTTCAATTTTATATATATATAGACTAGCACTATGCCCGTTCTTCGTACGGAGTATATAATATAAAGAAATTTATAATTTGCAATCATGTGCAAATTCTGTTAAAATATTAAATTTATTGCTCCTAAAGAGAAGTTTAAGAATATCTGTTCTCACTATGCAAAATTATCTTCACGGGCAGATCTGAAGAATAAAACATCCTGGTCCCTGTTGTAAGCAACTTTACAAAAAAGAGGAATTGGATCAATATATGCAACCCCGTACTAATATTGTCCTCTCTATAATATTAAACTCTATAAATCGTCACTCATATCATCAACGCGGAAACAAAAGCACACAGTATGTGGTAATTGTACAAATAAATTGTAACGCAAATTAATATATAACGGAGCAAATTAAAATAATAAAAAGAAAAGAAATATAATAAAATAAATTGGCTTGTTAAGAGGTACTGTGTAGATCATTTGAAATAATTGACAGATAGGTCATCAGAAATGTTACTCTGGCTACAGAGTTCCTTTTGTGTAAACTTCTATCTGCTCAGACATTAAAGTGAACATCGGATGGCCGTCGCATGTGATAAGCACTTGGAATGGGACAGTCAAAAAGGTAGTTTTGGGGATCCCCCTTGTCCCACAGATGCAATTTTCCGTTCAAACTCTTAAATCTGATTAAATAGGCTGGTAAGAGACCATATACTGTTACAAATTGTGTTAACTGAAATCCTGTTGTTTTAATTTCTGTCGAGACTTTAGGTAAATATCTGTGTCTCCCACCCAACCTGTATAATGCTGCATTCTTCCTGCCAGCTTTCCATCATGGATGTGTGCAGATCGGTTTTCAAAGCTGAGTGAGGAAAAGGAAGATGACAAAATTCAATTTATATTACCTTACCAGAACGTCGGTGTATTCATTTCCTGCTATACCTTTGTGTGCTGAAATCCATTATAAAAATAATTTTTACTTTGGTAGCTTAATAGTGTCATCTTGATCTTATTCACCATCATGCTTAGAGACTGGTATTGATTTAAACAATCCAGGCTAGAGCGACTATCTGTAAAAAATATGGTCCTTATATGAACGCTTTCTACAAACCAGCTGACTGCTTCTCTGATTGGAGGCTTGATTGGAGGATCAGCTGAGTGGAGTTTCCATTTTTAACACTTTACAACAAAGTTGAAAAGTGTTTATGGCTTTGCTTATTCTGTCTGTCAGTCTCTGTCTGTCCGTTAGCACGATAACTGCCGTAAAAATGACTTAATCAAAATGAAATTTTAGTATGTTGTTCAGACGGTCTGTAGAACCAATAGGAATATAAATGAATAATATCACCCAATTAGTTTTGGATTGAACCCGGGTCGAAAAAATGAAATACATTGAGCCCTATGGGATCTAATATTTCAAGCATTTTTTAAGCGGATTTAAAATTCACAAATTCCTTCGAAAATTTTAGGTAATATTCAAATTGTTCCATAAAATATATAAAAAAAAATTCAGCGAAATATATTCGGGAGTTTTTTAAATAAAAATTAAGATATTAATTACACCTCTTATATGAAACGATCACGTGACCATGATATCAAACGATCACATGACCCACTTCAAAATGATATAAGGCATCCATCTTGTTTCAAAATCGTGATTTTTTAAGTTCTTTTTAATTTATATTGAGTGTTGTATCCGTCCTAAAACTACTTTATTTTTGCTTAAATTCCGTGCATCTACATACTGAAACAACGCAATGACAATATATTTGAGTTTAAATGCTCATCTAAATTTGATTATTTCTACAACTAAGCCTATTTTTCACCTATGTAAAATGTTAACAGCAAAATATGTAGAATGAGTTGTATTAGAATTCCTGTATTTTTTTAACACAATAATTTAGTCCATGGAGTCTGCATGGCTGATATGAATGAAATATTAATTGATTTTATAAAGAGGACGATTTTTTTCGATGAAGTTTTAAGCATAGAGTTTAATTATTTGTAGCTCCATGGTCTTAAATAAAATGTTTAAATAAAATAAATTATTATAGTATTGTGATGAATGAAATGAATGGGAGAAAGTTATGAATGAAATCCTGTTTTTATAGAGAATCCAGGCGTGTTATTTTTTCTATGACGTCATTTGAATTAATTTCAGTTGTTTTCGATGAAGTTTTCAAATATAATAAATTATCGTAGTATTATGATAATTCTAAAACTATTACCGAGGAATGTATAACATTTTAGAGATGTTTAAACCAGGCAATTTATATTTCAATGCCGTCATTTGAATGAAGTCCATTTTTTTCGATGAAGGTTTAAGTTTTCAAATATAATAAATTAATGCAGTATTGTGATAAGTTTCAAAATATTACCGAGGAATGTATTGCATTTTAGTCTTGTTTAAATAAAATTGCATTGAAGTTGGAAAGTGTTTCATAATCAATACTTTAAGCATGATTGATCTTTCTTGTTGGTCTTTAGCTTCGTAAACTTCAGGTGAGTAAGTTATGTGACCGTTTATTATGGTTTTCTAAAGCCGAAGGACCTTCCCAATTATGGATTTCGTTTCTATTTCAAGATGTAAGTGTGGCATTCAGCTAATTGCTGCAAAGTGGCTGTTGAGGCTGCGTGGTATGATCTTATCATTCGAAGTAATGGAATTCTTTGGACGTTCTGAAGTTTCCGCTTATCCCCTAATGGGAGATATAATCCCCAACAGTTAGCTGCATGAGTAAGGAATCTATGGGGAACTTTACCATACCGAACTTGTAAGAGACAGAATGTTATGCCCCACTTCTTTGGAGACAGTCTACCCAATAAACCAGAATGAGTTTGAGCCTTTACTTACCAGATACGAGAAGCAAAATGGCATAAGCTTATAAGCCTGTGGCTTAATCATTAAAACGTAACAAAATATCATCTGTAAGTAAATTCCACAACAATGGCCTTAAAACAAGAGCCCCGAAGACACCTACCATAAACATATATCCTTAAAATCTGTACTACAGCAAAGCCGTATTCTGCTTTCTCTCAGCTAAATTTTCAGAAGATTACTTGGATTAGAACAGGCCAGAATTGAAAGTCGGCGAAGTACGCCATGACTACATCAATAGTTCCCACGACAATACACCTGATGCATAATGAACATTTTAACTCAAATCCTGCAGATCCGTTTTTTTAAATCAGCACAAATCCCGCATTGCAGCTCACATGATTAAAGTTACAGGCATCAAATTCTATCCATTATTAACTTTAATGTGGCATATATACAGAATTATTACAGGTTGAATTTTAAGTTTATTAAATAAAATAAATCTTTAATATCCAGATACAGGAGATTACAAAATCCCTGAATACCCACTCCTAAAAGATAACCTTATAGGAGATGAGTAAATACTGTAATTATAGTAGCATTAAATGACATAGAAACAAATTTCAATAATTTATTACAACATAACATTTTAGTAGGTAAACATATACATTAAAAAAAGGAAATGATGCCAATTAAAGCAATTAAATGAGCTATCAATATGGAGAATTTCCTAACTTCAACTGAATTAATGTAAATAACCAGTCTTTGATAGCCCTGGAAAAAGAATGAAATGTAACAATACTTTAAAGAAATTGAGGCAGAAAATGGTAAAATCTAGAAGCTAAATAGAGAAAAAATTTCTAAAGCCTAGTAGAATTGTCTCGAGGAGGTCTGATAATGTCCCGCCTTAGCCCGAAGTTACGTCATTGATTAACACCCTCATTCTTCTTTCTAATATAAAACATATTAAGAGCTTTGTAAACATAAAAATGTCTAAATGTCAGGAAAAAAGGAAACTATGGTGCTTGACGAGGTTTACAGAAGATAATCCTAATTTAATAATTTTAAAGCTAAATAACAAGCTTAAGGATACTCGCCAAAACAGATTATTCCATACTGAATACAAACGTGAATTTAGGAGTAATAATGAAACCGAATCACACCAGGACCACGAAGTGAAATACCCTGATATTTCAATGTAATTGTTTACAAATACCAATAATATAATACTTCCAACATAGAAAGTCATTGATGGTAATACCAAGGTATTTAAAGGTACTCACCTTCTCAATAGCTTCACAATTTTAAATTCTCTCTGAATAACAAGTATAATATTTTAAAACAAAGTCAAAGAAATATTTATTGTGCAGAGCAAAGCAAATATCTATAGATTTATTGATATTGAGAATAATCATAGAACCATTGTCTAATATTAGCCACATCGTCTTCTGTAATCTTCAGAACATTTGGATTTGTAGGCCCACGATAACTGTGCCGATCAAAGAGCTATTATCAGATACTTAAATTGCTCCCCGAAGATGTCCAAAAGGGGAAGAGATTCTATTTGTCCCATTGGCATAAAGACAATTCATCATAGAGATCTCTGAACTTCTCTGAATAGTGCTAAATCTAGTAAAAATGCTTCTATTTAGAATTTCTTTTTTAAAAAGTAAATTTTATGTATTGACCACCGACTAGATATAAAATTTCATCGAAATCGGATAGGCCGTTCTAAAGTGATGCTTTTTAAAACATTTTGACATTAAAGCGATTCTTGAAGGGACCTAAGCTCCAGTAAAATTAAAACTGTGTTGAAATCAGCATATCATATAAAAATGATAAGTATCGAACGGTTACAGAACGGAAGGTAAAAACCAGCCTTAGTAAGGATGCATTAGAATCGAAACATTCATTCTGACATCGAGGATCCGTACGTGACGCTAGAGACCTACAGCTCCGTACGTGACGCTAGAGACCTACGGCTCCGTACGTGACGCTAGAGACCTATGG
The DNA here is from genome assembly GCA_951213105.1 of Amaurobius ferox. Lineage (NCBI taxonomy): Eukaryota > Metazoa > Arthropoda > Arachnida > Araneae > Amaurobiidae > Amaurobius > Amaurobius ferox. The sequence continues at coordinate 161,909,722 of OX578133.1, forward strand.
CTCCGTACGTGACGCTAGAGACCTATGGATCCGTACGTGACGCTAGAGACCTATGGATCCGTACGTGACGCTAGAGACCTATAGCTCCGTACGTGACGCTAGAGACCTATAGCTCCGTACGTGACGCTAGAGACCTATAGCTCCGTACGTGACGCTAGAGACCTATGGCTCCGTACGTGACGCTAGAGACCTATGGCTCCGTACGTGACGCTAGAGACCTATGGCTCCGTACGTGACGCTAGAGACCTATGGCTCCGTACGTGACGCTAGAGACCTATGGCTCCGTACGTGACGCTAGAGACCTATGGCTCCGTACGTGACGCTAGAGACCTATGGCTCCGCACGTGACGCTAGAGACCTATGGCTCAGTTTTTGTATCCCTTTCCTGGAGAGGACAAGATTGAGGCGCCATAATTTTGTTTTAGTTTATTTTTTTCTATCCTGTCATTTCTCTTTTCGGTAGACCTCATGACATGTCTTCTCCAGGAAATGTAAGGGGGGCACACAGTGCGGTTTCGGAATGGTGCACGGTAGTGCGGAAGCGCAAAAATGCCTAGCAACCTCATTTTTTTTTTTGTTCAGACCGCTAGTTTCTGATAGTCAGAGAACTTAAGTATCTTTTCATGAAAATGAATGTATTTCTTTTCGGTACATTGAAGTAGAAAAACTGACCGTAAACAGGATTTCCACATTCAAATTGAAATCTCATTTACTCTGACCAAAATTAGGGTATATTATCCTGACAATTTGTGAGCGTTCATTGTAACGAGCGAAGCCCCTTTCTTAACTCGCTTCTATGTCAAAATGATTGAAACAGCATCACTTTAGAACGGTCTATCCGATTTCGATGAAATTTAATATCTAATAAGTGGTCAATGTGTAGTGACTTTTACAGAAAGCATTCTAAATCTGAAAATTTTTTCCTGGATTCAGCACTATTCGGAAAAGTTCAAAGGCGTATATGTGGAATTTGGGCGGGAGAGCAGGGGTGAGGTATAAATCTAATATCTCCCCTTCTTGGCACAGTTGTGTGGTAGAAAGAGTGGATCCTACGATTCTATTATTGTCTGGCACATTTGTAAACAATATTTTGTGAGTTGGGGGAGTTTTTAACTTTTTAAATGAATTATCTGTCGAATTGACCCCCTCCCACTATAAATGCCTTTTGAATATAAATGAGAAGATATAGTTTTGGCAAAGCTCTCTTCTTGAGTCACTTCAATGTTATGTTCAAATGTTTGAAAGAGTATCACTTCAGAATGGCCGATCCAATTTTGATGAAATTTGATTTTAGATTAGAATGACTTTTAAAAAAAAATTCTACAACAAATTTTACTGGCATTGGTACCATTTGTTGACGGCAAATCATCTGATAAACGGCCGAAGCACCAGCGAATTCAAGTAAAAGTGCATACCCCTCTCATGTTCGTTGACCATAAGTTACTAATGCGCGGGTTGTTAGATTTGCTGTTATTCAATATTTTGAGCTCATACACTTCTTTTAAATGTTAGTTTCAAGAAAGGAGTCGTAGCATACATTAGAAAGAAATTTTCTCTGCAATTCGCGCATGCAATAAGCATCAATTAATCACAGGGGTTAATATGCGACAAAGCTGTGATTGATAAATATCAGAATTATATTTTCTACCCCAGGTTTGTCCTCTTTTGATGTTCTTTGATTTCTTCATTAATCCTTAATTCATTATCTGATTCGGTATGGCATAACCTGTTTTGGTGGGACTTAACTGAATACCCTTAGGCCCGTTAATTTGCTTCAAAAATTATTTATTAGGATTGCCTTATGTAAACTTCGTCAGACACCATACTTTCCGTTTTTCCTCGATTCTACAATTATGCCATTTAGGCATCTTTATGTTTACAAAGTTCTTAATGTTTGATATTAGAAATAAGAATGCGGGTGGTAGTCGGTGTAACTTCTGACTAAGGTGAGGTATTATCAGACCTACTCGTGCCAATTCTATTAAGTTTCAGAAATTACATCTGCCCTTTGCTTGAAATTGAGAATTTTTTCCGTATTGATAGCTAATTTTTTACCTGCTTTTACGGTCATTTTCATCTGTTTTATTGTTTATCCTTTAGATGTTATGATTTATTGCAATTGCTTTATATGTAATTGTTTGTCATTTGATGCTACTATTATTGTCGTGTTTACCCATCTACTTCTATAGTGTTATATTTTAGGTGTGGCTATTCATGGATCCTGTAATCTTCTTACTTTTGAGTATTAAATAATTATATAGGAACTCGCGAGTTTACTCTTCTTTCCTATGTTGCTATTTTCGTGTACGAGAATTTGAAGGACTATCTATTGACCCGTGCTTTAGCACTGATCGGTTATTTAAAAACAAGAAAATACTTAAAAAGAAGAATAATAACACCAGTTTCCCTTTTTAACAGAAGCCTCTAAGTTGTTATTTAATCAATTATTCCATAAATCACTTCAGAACGGAAAATCAAAAATTGATTTTAAATTTGTGTTCAATGTGATACATGGTTTTCACATAAAAGACGGCAAATTTTGAATTTTATCTAAAACTAGTCTGAGAAAACAGCATCTTTATGTACTTCATATTAACCAGGTAGGCATTCATTGATAGAATGTTGTAAAACAACTCTTGGTGTACCGTATCTTTAATTCAACAGGATCATTCAACAACAGTTAATTTTCTGTTACGCTCCAACTGCAAACAGGGGAATTTGCGGCCTATTAATTACGTTTCTTGTATTTTCAGAGTGTTACTAATTATGGCATACTTTTTATAAAGCTATAGCCAAAATCATGGCATATAGCAAAAATATAGATATTTAGTTATTAATTTCTCTAAATCTATAAAAATTCTACACTTTTCTACACGTTTTCAAATATTTCGAAAACATTCGAGTACTATTATACAACTGTTATCAAAATATTATTATACAAAATTAGCTGCAATTTCTTATAACCTTTGCCTGCATCCCTTCCTCTAAACTCCTCAAACTGTAAAAATCACCTTTTGGATTAAAATAATTAATTCTAATTAAAGATTCAATGTATGTGTATGTCAAGGATTACGTGTATGATTGTCATCAGTAATTGGTGTTTTCTCGTTTCCGGTTTAACTTTGTGATCTGACGAAGAATCTGAACGGCGAACAATAGATATGAGATTATATCGAAACAAGCTGGATTAATAAAATTGTCAGGTAAGCTGTTATATTCCAGATTATTTTATCGTAATTAAGATTTTATGTACTTTTATCAATTTATAATTTAACTAGTATTTAGGTCTGCCAAACTAAAACTCTTAAAGAATATTGTAACTTTATTTTTGAGTTTATTTTGTTTATTAATATATGGCGCTTAACGTTAAAAATTGATGTCTTAATTGAAATTTCGGATCCTTGTGGTACTGCTTAAGGGTCAATACGTGAAAATATTCAGACTTCTAGTTCACTGGGACGTTTCTGTTGGGTCTGAAAAGATTTGAAAACAGCCCCATTTTTACGGCGATTTCTTAAGAGAATCCTTTTTTTTCTCTATTTTTGTTAATTCATTTAAACACATGTTATGGATAATTTTGTAACCTGTTTCAACGATAAATAGCAGTTCCAATTGAATCTATAGCCAGAAAACACTAATAAAATTTCAATAATAAAAAAAACTTCGTATATATATATATATATATATATATATATATATATATATATATATATATATATATATATATATATTCTTATTTGTATTTTTTACAGATGGTTTTGAACGCCTTATGATCTTTCGTTAGTTTTATTAAGTGCACCCACTATTCAGTTGTTTGTAATCGCTCTATTATACGCCCTCTTAACGCCTGCTTTTCTTTACTGTCATTTTTTTATTTTCAACTATTCTTCATTCTCTCCATGATTTTTACCGTTAATTAATGCATTTCATTTTTGTCTAATTGGATTTTTCCCCTCTTTCATTTTAACTGTTCACCTACCTTCAGCCAAGTGTACTAACATCAGTTGTCTATCTGGCTTACATGAATGAGGTCGCGTTTCCTGAAGGTTGTTTTCTGCCTTCGAAACCGGTGGACCACTGTGTTCATTGGTGTTTAAGCTTCATTATTATATATTATTGAATCTAGAGTTTCGAATACAGCCATACAAAATCCGCATAAAAGAAATTTCTGCAAAAGTTTGAAGATACAATTCACCGATAAACAATATTTTGCGTATCATTGTTTTTGAGGAATACTTTAATATCAACATGTTATTCAAACGTCCATTGTGCCAGTGACTAATTTAGTAGGCAGTAAGACGAATAATGCCGACTGTTCCGAACCTCTTGTGCCCTCCAGGAATGTAATATAGAATGCTAGATGCGATATTTTGTATTTAAAAAGCTTATACAAAATCCGTCGCATTAATATTCAAATTATTTTTTCAATTCTTGATTCACTTGATACGTCTCAAATTTCGAGACCATATCAGCTATATACGACCTACTAAAGCGGATCCTTGGTTCCATAGTTAGTCCAGTGCAAGAACAAGGGTGGGGGTGGGGTACACTTCTGTGTCGTTGCAGAGAGGCGCACAGTGTTAAAGGGTCCAAATTGCCTCATTTTGAAAGCCTCCAAGTTAAAGTATTATTTCAGCTTTTTGAGTAGGGCTAGGGATCCCAAATTTACCTTTGCCATTCAAGACCCCAAATGATTATCGTCGTGCCTGCTCTAGTGCGTGAATTACTTCATTTGGAAACCGTTCTGCTGCGGCTTGAGTTCAGTCAGTAAAAAATGTTGCTCTACTGAATAATTTAGGCTATGGATTTTTGAATAACGCCCATAATTAATTCAAAATTTTGAGGGAGGGGGGGGGGGGCGTTTTGAGTGTGCCCCAATCATTACAAACTAAGAAGCACATAAGTTTCAGGTGTTTCAAATCTTTGAGTTATGTAATTAGGTGCGATTGTAAAATTTGTTGAAATACTCTGAAAATTGTGGCATGGGAAATGCAAAATTCATTGAAATGCTCATCGAAAGATTGGTATATTGCCAAAAATTACGAGTGTTTCACAGAAATGGCAACAAAACCGAAAATGAACAAATGTGATTGTACACTATAACAATGCTTAAATTTATTTACAAGTGGGTGTTAACCACTGGGCTATTTCGACCTTTCATCCTTTTTCATTGTATTACAAAAAATAATCTGCGATATATATATATATATATATATATATATATATATATATATATATATATATATATATATATATATATATATATATATATTAGAAGATATAAGTAAAATAACCGCTAATATTTGCAACGATTTACTGGTGCCAGCTTAGGACATTGTCTCATAACCAAAACCAATGTTGCCACAAAGTAAAATAAAATATATCCTAACAATGTATAAATTTTATGTATATAGAATCTACATCAATACATACGTATTCCATAAATAAATCTTACTTTAACGTTAATATTCATATACGAAAGTTCTTTAAGAGTTGTAATAACGAAATACAACTGTAAACAAATTTTAACATGTATTTCAGGCTGATTAGAAAATTACCAAATATAAGCCACCATGGCCAAAGGAATCGTTGATCTATTTTGAAGAGAACCCACTCTGTACAGAAAATATTTGTATCTTATTATAAAAAGGATCACTAGCAACATTAGTCCAAAGGAGAGGAGGGTAAGTTTGTAAGGATTAACCTAAATTGCTCGCGATAAGATGAAGTCAAAAATTTTATAAAGAAGTATCGTAGTTTTTGAATTTAAAAAAAATCCTTTGGGTCATAAAGTGTGCGGTGTATGTAGTTCAAGCTCTTTACGCTGCCCTATTAAGAGTTAAATGAGCTATTTCTGAACTTCGTATGGAATGTACTTCAATTATAATAAACAGTCGTCAAATTTACAGAAGTTCTCTTCTGCCACTGGTGTAACGACATCATAAGTTTTGATCACCCATATAGGACTCATAATCCAATTTTTTAAATGTTTTTGGTTGAATTTCAAATAAGATGTAAATAAAATGCGGTTTATCAGAGTAGTAAAGAAGACAGATTTGATAGAAATTTAGCACTTAATGTCTATTGAATGTACATTGAGAGAAGGTTGTCTTATTGAATGAGTGTTGTATTTATAGTGTGCCATCGTTGGATGAACAAGTGTCGGGAATATCTTCCTCACTCTGATTCTCTTCCGAATCATCAAAGCTACAAGGAAGGCATATTTTCATTGCTGGAATCTATATTGCCAAGCTGTGGCGTTACGACTTGCGATCCAAGTTAACCATCATTCCTCATGTATAATTCTTATATACTATGTGTTAAAACCCCGATATATGATTGGGGGAAGGGGTGCATAGCTTCTAATATACTCACGCATGTATTCCCGATAATTATTATTTTACGACATCTTAGAAACAACGTGCAATTAACATAAGACACTCTAGATTCCTAACAAAATGTACCTGTACCACGAACAGTGAAACTACTTCTATTTTTAATCAAATATATTAATTCTCATAAAGCGACGGGGACTATCGAAGAAATTAAATTTGTTTTTCCGAGATATTGAGTTTTTATCATGTGGGAGACATTTTGCAAAAGACGCCAAGTGGACGATATTTCGCCAAATACATGTAGCCAAGTGGAACAAAAATAAGAAAAGGCTTGACTTATCTTGCTATCTAAATTACGCTGCGTAACCCGGGTTCTAAATAAGCTCCCGTTACACAAATACTACTGATACAAAAACAGTACTCAGCTTCCGAAACGCCTATTTGGAACAAATATAGAATCATGTGAATCTTCAATTTTCCGATTCACGAAAATAAGAATATACGTACCTTAAATACTGTCCGCATTTCTGATATATTTTTAAGTATAAATATGAAGGAATTGTTGCACAATTCGGTTTAAAACTCATTCTTCCGGAAAACGTTTTCAATCTTTCCGGTGGTGTTAAGATGGAATCTCTAATATATTCGATCACTATGGAATTGATGTGTGTGAAAATCTCTCATAAAATCTAAAAAATTAAGCTAATATCTCTAAAAATTGCTCTTTAACGTAAAATAGTAAAGAAAAATATAATTTAATATAAATCCTCTGTATCTAATAATATTGAACCATAACTGTACAGAATTTTGTAACTGTGGGTCACTTAGATTTCAGATAAAGAATGGTGGATTTATCGAGTAAAGGAAAATAATCAAGGAGACTAAGTTTTGTTTAAAGGTCATGGCCACGACTAAATTCTTTTTTGTAAATGTTAATTTAGATCAGTAAACACTTTTTGTACCAAGGACTTTGGAACTTTGTTCTGCTTTTTTCAGCTCCTTGCATTGTTCTAATGGTGTATATTATTTCTAGGATCCGGTGCTATTCAAACTCACTCAGGATGAATCTGAATCCGTCTTTAATTCTACTTCGACAAGGCTCTGGGACTAGAGTAAGCTCACCTAAAAGACTTCAAGTCTCTGAAGAAGGGCCTACAGTACAATATGTCAGAAGGAGGTAAAGGCCTGAGGTAAGAGTCGTATTATTTCCCTTAATTGCACTTTCTCAAATAAATTGAATAGCTTCCTCGAATTATTTATCTTGAGGAATAATGTTTATTAATTTTTATTAGATGTATTTAAGATAAGCACTTGTGTTCATCTTTAATTGCAGTCTTTGATATCTCGCTTAGTCTATCTATATCTTTAAATATGTTTCAGTGTTGGCCAACGGAAACTGGGCTCTGCTTCGAGTTCTGCTTCGAGCTTTGCTTCGAAAGACAAAAATCCTGGTCCTGGACGAAGCAGCAGCAGTGGACATCGAAATCGACGAGCTCATCTTGCCCACCAACCGGACGGATTTCCCATACTACTGTGCTGAGGATCGCCCATAGGTCCAGCACCAAAATTGACAGACAAGTGAAAAATGGTACTTTTCTAAATACATCATATATGAGGGACAATATTGTGATTTTATAAAAAATTCGATTTTTAATTAATATACACGTTTTGGTCATTTTTTAAATAGAACCTTAACGCTTAATAGTGAATACTATATATGCACATACAAAGTGTTTCATAAAACATAATTCGAGGTTTAATTTTTTAGCTAATGATTTAACACTCACTCACTTCCAAACAAAGTTTCAAAATCTAGTGCCGAATTAAAACAGTTTCATACCCGGGGTATGACCTCTATTAAAGTCCAATTAAAAAAAGCTGACCATTGGTCAAAGGAAGTCAACCTGATCGTCTTACCTGCATTATTCTTAGATACAAACGATATTAATTTCCACAGAGTCCATACACAAAATCGAAATGGGGATAAACTACAAATTACACAACGCTAACCTATTTAAATTTTACAATGCAAATTATATATCCTTGAAGATAAGTAATAATGTTAAAAATATAGGTATGATGCTAATCATCAATAAACATTTGGTTTGACTATCAAAGTTATTAAACTTGTGAATGGGTAATTTGAGCACCACCATAACACAAAAAGTGACTATATGACGTCGTTAAGCATTTCCTTTAATACTATTGACATAATCGGTGTAAAAGTACAAAATAAAAACTATTAATAACAATAAACATATTTTGTGGCACTCAATTTGTGCAACTATATAAGAGTTGCAACATTCGAAATGCCCTTTGAAACTTCAAATTAAATAAATTATCTCAAGTACCTAACAAATTTGCATTTAAGAAAACGCACGGTATGGCTTGTACTCGAAACCTCTCTATGCAAATTTCTAAAACATGATAGGACTTTAGGTGCTTCTCTCATTGGCTGTAGAAAGAAGCAGTCATTCATAGTATTTAGAGATTATAATTTAAGGTGGGTACAGGACAAGTTCAGCAGAATGCAACAGATCGAGGCCACCAAATGGCCTTGAACAGATACGCTGCAGCCGCTGGTGGTGGGCGTAAAGCGTAGACACTACAACGATTCTTTAAATCTGATCGACGTTTTTCTGTACTTATGATTCCTATTTATTTTAAGACGGATTGAATTGCAAGAAGCCTAATTTCTGTTGCTGTTTTCCCCAAGTTTAAAATTTGTTAGTTCGTAGATAATTTTGTATATTGGACACATAATCATTACAATTTAACTAAAGTCATTTTTTCTCGTATTGTCCATCAAATAGCAAAACGCAGTATCTCTCCCACTCCTTATAAATTGATTTGAAAAACATTTCATCCATAAATGACAATGGAACGCGAAGTTACCGACTATAATTAATATCCAAGACTATAGAGCGCCATTCTTATTCAAAGATTTGATTGTTTTCTAAGGAAATAATGCAATAAACATCATAAAATTTCAATCATTTGAGATCTCATAATGAGAATTATTTAAAATTAGTTCTACTTTTATGTAGTCAACACATAAACTTGGATAGTGGTCCGTTCTTGAGGGATCGTGTCTACACACACAGACTGATTTCATTCCGTAAGGTTCGGAACGCGCTTATCCGTCAAAATTCGGAAAAAAACAATATACAGTACAAGAAACTAAAAATAAACAAACTCTGTTTTATAACTTTACTATTGACAATACAGTAAATAGTTTGCATAGTACATAGACGTTTAGGACTATGATCACATATTATACAGATGTCCATAAAGAAACGTAGGAAAGCGCATTTTGCCAGAAAGGTCGTAGAAGCCTACGTCATGAAATTTCATGCTCGAAATTAAGCTGAATTCGCATAAAGATGTTTCAAAGTCGTATTCGCGAGACAGGATCTAGATGAGGTGAATAGCTCGGATACCTGTTCCCGGAGGGAACGAGATTGAGGGTCCAACATTTTGAGTTATGATTGATTTTATTTTTTGTTTTTATTTTTGCTTTTAATTTGTTTTTGTAACCGATCCGTTCTTTTTCCTCGTCGCAGCCTTATCCAGAAAACGAGAATCGCTCGCAGTGCACTTTCAGAACAATAGCCGAGAGCTTATATCCAGCTTTTTTTTAATGTAGGATTGTTTCCAGCATGTGCTTTTCTAAATTTTAAATATCATTTCAATGTTTTGTACTGCCCATTTCGTTTATCTAAGTGTGTTTTAATAATAATTGAACTTAATTTTACAAATTCGCCATTTTTAAACATATTTTCAGGGTATGTTTAAATATTTCAGGAATGGAGGGCCGCCCATGGTATTTTCACACACTTGGAACAGAATGTCCACCTATGAATGTCCTGGATATGGAGAGATTGTAACTGAATCATCGTACTAAGGTACAAATGTATAGCCTGCACATGATGCACCTTGTACAGATTTTTAATTAATGTTTAATGTATCTGCCTTAAAATTAGGGAGGCAATTGAAGACTGTATTTGAAACAATTTTAAATTAATGTTCAATAAACATTTTTTTAATATTAAAAATAGTGTGTAGTGCATGCTCCATACAAGTTCTTTTATAATGTTTAAATAAAACTATATGAATTATTTCTGTAAAATATTGATGCTTGAGTATTATAGAACCAACTTTTAGAGCTTTTTACCAAATTATAATATCAATAACATTACATGGCCAATTTTAATGCGAGGATATTTCAAAGGGAGAGAGGACCTTGACGTTTGCCTATTCATTCATATGTGTTCGAAGATTTTAAATGTAAACAAAATATGTAAAAACATTTAAATTAATTTTAAGTAAATTAAAGTTTAAATAAAAGTAAGCAAAGTATTTTTAAAATTTAAATTATTGAAAAGTTAAAATTTTAAATGTACAAGCGAGGTATGCTAATTTTATTCTAATTCATTAAGATATGTATTAATTATTTCGATTTATTACAATCTGTTTTTCAGATTTTTCGTTTTGTTATTGCTTACATGTATTTCGTCAGTTTTGAGGCAAGTATGAAATTTTGTATTTGAAGAAAAACGGGCATACGGAAGTCTGTATAATACTCAATTGCCAAAATTGCTGAATGTGTTAAGTTTCATATTTTCATCCTCAGCAAGCCTTGATCGTCTAAAGGAATGATCATAAATCCCGAATGTCTTATCCTACTTTCATGGGTGGTACCTTTTTAGAAACGTTGGCTTTTAAAACTGCTTTTCTGAATTACATTATCCTGGGTCCAATGGTTTTCGAAATTTTGAGTTCCAATTTTAAATTATATTCCTAAACATGCCACTCACAACACATCGAACTCTAGTAAAAGAAATATATTTAACCAGCGAATAAAATGAGATAGAAACAGAAATGCTTAACATATTGTGAAAATGTTTTTCTTCCTTAAAAATTTTAAACTGGAAATAACAGATATGAAACGTTATAATTTATTTCAAGAGTTAAAACTTAATATTGTCGTAATTTGAGGCTTTGTTTTATATTATATTTTAATTGTGATTGTCATCTCAATCACTGCCATGTTTTGAAGTAAATCTTAAAGATACTTGTTGTATTATAACACATATATCTACATTTAATATTGTCATAATGTGTCCGTTCACTTTAACACTTTCAACATTAATTCACAAAATCTCATTTGTTGTTTTTTAAAGAACATAGAAACCAGTTTCATAATGCGTTCAAATTGACATTTATTTTCGATCATTTTACATGCAATTGTAAAAATCTGAAGTTTAGAAAAGTAAATGACTGGTCTTGGTACCCGAAAAAATGAGTTTTTTTTTTTTAGAAAATTTGTTGAAAAGTAACTGTTTCAAAACATGACATTAGGGGTTATTCCAAAGATGGAGATCATGACTCCACTGCAGCACACGCATGGATGGACTGGTTTCAAGCGCTGTAAGTTAAAAAAATTATCCAAAGCACACATTAAATTGCAATTTTGTCAAACGTATGATGGTTAGATTTCACCACAGTATTATGAACGCCCATAAAATCAAATGAGACCCTATTTCGTTTTCTGATTTCGATTTTGTTTCCAGCAGTCACGAAGGTTTGAAATAGCTGTATGCTGTTCTGCAATTTGTGATTAATTACTTTATAACATTTCAGTATGGTTTTCACATTACAGTAATTTTACACAGGGAAAAAATTGTTATAAATGAACGGATATGGAGTATACATGTTTGCAAGGAAAGTCCGTCCTCGGGCCAATATCTCACGAACTATGGTAGCTAACAATCACTTCTTGTGATCTTGTATAGAAAAACCCCATATGGCTCAAATGAGACTAAGCGGGGTCCCGTTTGAAGGGGGAGGTAGGGCCTATATGGACCCATTTCGCAGGTATTGGGTAAAGTCAATTAGAAAGTTGCAGCGTCAAAAGTTTTAGTTCCATAACAAAATTTGGAAAAGGACACTCCAAATGCAAAAACAAAGCGAAAAGCTGTCTGATATATTGTGCCCGGGGCATATTTGCATGAAGTCACTGACAGGCGAGATAGGTATGCTAACACTTCGTGAAACAGTGACGGGAATTTAACATTTTTGCTACTTATGAAAGTCCATTACATTTGTATGCAGGTTTCCTATTGGATGACTGATTTCTCACTTTACGCTAATTCTTAATTTGTGTGTGTTTAAGATGGGAAAATTGTTATATAATCACATTGTTGCCTTGCCTAACTACTGGGTTGTTGCTTCCCGCTGTTTTGATTTTCTAAAGATATGCTATCTGGTCCCTGTCTATCTTTTGCTATGGAACTAATGAATTTTTGCACTAAATTTGACTATCTGTAACTTTCTGATTTATATTTTTGCCTGTCTGCACAAGGGGCGGGGTGCCCAAGGCCCCTATCCTTTCAAAAATGGGGCCATGGGATTACCATTGTTCTCATTGTATGGGCCATAGGGAGTTTTCTATAAAACGGCACAATAAGTACATAAGTACATACACTGCGATAGTTCGTGAGATATTGGCCTCAAGAGCATTCTTCGTAACCCTGTATAAACATCGTAAGCTTAGAAATTATATCTGCGTGATTTTATTTTTAGGCTGAAAGACATTAACAAATTCATCATGAACTGACGGGTTGAATTTTAAATCCAATATATAGTGGGTTTTCAAAAGATTGTACGACTCAATATCTCTTAAAACGATGGATCGTAGGCCCTTGGTTCCTATTTAAGAAATTATTTTATAGCATACAAAGAAAATTCCATTATCACATTATCCAAGATATGACAAAAGTTTACAACAATCATGGGGGACCGTATATACATTTTTCTACATATAAGCAGTATGGACGTTTTCGAATGGAAATTTCATCTTAACAAAATTAATTTTTTATTTTAATTTTCAATGGTTTAAATACTGAAACTCTTATTCACTAATTTTGTATATTAGAAAACGGGTATTTTTTTCTCAATCTTTAATACGTGCTCAAAATAGGGCATATATATTTCGAAAAATTAAGAAAATAATCTGTTAAATTATTTGCACATATCTGCCCTCCCCCCCCCCCTCCTTCCCCACACCTAGGATTTTGTAACTCTAGATATTTAAGGATCTAATTCTCGGCGTTAAAACTGCAGTGCATCTTAAATAGAAGGTACTGGTTCAGATATGTATATAACAGTTTAAAATCATTAAAATAATTAATGAATTTTAATTACTTTCTATTAACCAGTAACATCTACACAAACTTTATGCACAACAGTTATAGTTAATAACGAATACAATTCATATTTGAAGCGAGCTATTTTCAAACACCTTCGAGCTAGTGACTCTAAATTTCAAATGTTTAATCTCATTTTGGATACTAAATTTAATAATTATCTACAGTAAACTGTAAAAATTATTTCTATTTCTCTTTTACTAAATCCTTCATATATCGTTCATAGACTGAGCTTGACTGGCATAGACAAAACTAATTTTAATAAACAGTTAGCAGTTCTAGTAAGTGTACTAGTTTGAAGCAAACAAAGTTGGTTTTTACCAAGATCATAATTCGCCATCGTTTGTGATAATTTAATTTAAGTAAATTCTACATTTGTCTTAAAAATATTTTTAACTGTATATATGCCTAATTAATGCAATACAACTGGTTATACTTGAATACACAATATACAAAACTAAGATAAAAATCCTTAATTATTAATGTTAAGCGTACGAACGTGCATGTCTCTGGTTTGTTTCTGTGTACTTTCCATATGATTGATAAATTTCATATGTGGTTTAATATAAAATCTCAAGGTAAGTTATTTTTGCTTTGTATAATAACAATGCGAATTAAAATTCCTTTGTGCATCTGCTTTTGTCAATTTAGAAAAACTGTAACATTTAATGAACATAGCATTCAGTATAATTTTATGCAACACAATATGCTGCGTCAAATTTATTTAAACAATCCTATGTAGGTACTTTCCAAGTTTTCAAAACCATTCAAAAATGTATTTGCTTTAACATTAAATACATCATAAAGTTTATGGGAAAATATTACTTGCCTTCGACAAGCCTTAATTCACGTTAAAAGCTTTTTCTTTCTTGATAAAATATCGAAATTCTGCCACATGTTATTGGTTTTCTTTAAAATAGCCTTAACTAAGCTGCATTCATTTTCAATAATTTGAGTTTTGTGGAAGAATTGATTTTACAATTATGGAATTGATTCAAATTTAATTACCATACTAATTACTTATTTAGCATAATAATTGCTAATGAATATACGTTTTAAATATCATCGATATCATGTTTTCATAAAGTCCTACATCGCAGTGGATACAGATACTAAATTCTCGATAAACAAAATTTAAATAAAGACATGGATTTCCGCATTTCATGCCCTTATATTAAATATTATACAGATGTACCGTACACAAAACAAACAAAACTTATGTTTGATTTCTAACTATGGTTATTAATAATGCTCACTGCATGGCTGAAAAATAACATGTCTAAAATTAATATTTTTGTTTCCGCGAGTTGCTATTTGTATCCACTAGACCTAAATTAGCCTAATTAAAAGTTGTACCTAAATTAGTAATATTTATCTTAAAATTTTATTTACATAACCTAATTGTTACGGTCAATTTCTGTCCATACAACGGTTAAATGAAAGTCAAAATTTAAAATCATTCACGCTTTTCTAAGCAATTGTCTTAAAAAAAAATAAAGATTTAGTCTCTTACTGCAAGAATCGCCGAAAATGCAAGAAACAATCACCCAGAAGAGAGATGCAGGGATGAAAACTACTCTCACGTTGCTAGTATACTGCCACGCCCTTGATAAAAACGTCAAGTTATAGATGATTAAAGAGTTTCGATATTTACCAATGATAAGTAACAGACCCCTAAATTTTGTCAATGTTACCAATTTACACGGTCTACTGTTACATAACTACTCTCTGGATGTAAAATTTGTACATAGGGCACAAAATTAGTAATTTATCAAATATTTACATACAAGATTCCTTGGAAAGTCTTAAGCACACAAATAGCTGTGAAGTAACACTCAAGAACTTTTTCTTACAATCTGCAGTAAAGTGACTATGCTCGGTCAGTTAAAAGTATTTGCAGCGCCCTAGAGGACAATTTAAAAGGATAAGGAACTCGATAACAAAGCAAGATAGAAAAACGAAAGCGAAATAAAATGTTGAAGGATGTTGTGAAATTAATACGAATTCACACCAGCAGCGAATGGACAAAGCATACATAGGACAATAAATACCTGCCAAAAAAGTATAATCAAGGCCACTAACACGGTGACACCTACAATGAGCGCCAGAGTACTCTGCCATACCCTTTCTGAAATTCAAATGTGAATTGTCTTTGACGAAGGACATTTTAAACAGACTCTACACTAGATGTATGTTTATTAAAGTAATATTTATTGTATCATTGCTGAATATGACAAATTTACCCATATCCATAGTATATCAAATACATGCCTTCTGTAGCAGTTTTGTCAATTTTTATTAGACAATGCTCAATTGCTTTGCATTTGGATTTTTTGTCCACCTCGCTTTGTTTCAGAGTCCGTTATTCTAACTTTTTGAAATATCCACCACAGGCTTTGCAATCACTATTATTCGATCTGAAATTTTCTAATATATAGATCTGATGAATACACTTATAGGCTTTTGCTAAAGTTTTTGCTGTGTTTATGGATTTTCCTAGTAACCTTGTATATGGTATACAGAATGTATACCAGACACATACATTGATTCAGCCTGAGAAAGCAAATAAAATAGTGTAATACAATCAGTAACCAATATAATTTTAATTTCATAACACAAGTATGGATTGTATGATGGTAATGATTGTTTGGATGATAGTTAGTGCAAGTTTATTCTTGTCACATGCTTTCTATTTACAAAAATATATCCATATCTTTCAAAGACACTTTCTATTATGGGTATGTCACATGTGTTAACTTATCCGTAATAGCTGGGAATTAATTCAATGACAAGTTTACTATAGCCGACAAAATATAACAAATATTAAATGAACATATTCTCTGATGATGAATCATAAATATTACACAAGGTAGCCTTTTTACCTTACACCTTTCTGGTAGGTCGGACGGTCTGGGTCTCAACAACAACAAGGTAGCCTTTAGCATAACCAATTCACATAGTAAACTGCACATTGGATTTTAAAAATGGTTTTAACAGCACCTGGGCATTATTGGAAACTTTAATGATTTTCTGCAGTAAGCAAAATTAATGAATTAGATTGAGTCCTAAAATAATAATAATTTTCTGAAACTAAAACGGACTGCTTCTATCCGAAATCAGTTAAAGAATGGCAGCGTTACTTCAAACACAATTCGTCAGTAGAAGTTTAATTTTTTTATTCTGACTACTTCTATGGTACAGAATATTAATAATACTTATTATGTGATGCAAATATGTTTGCTACATTATTATTTATATTATTTGAGTGTGGTGCTTTTTATTGCATGAAGTAATTAATACAGCTTATTTTAACAAGAGTGTGCCCTCGGAACCCTGTAGTTTTCGCTGCATCAAAATACTTATGATGCTCTGTAAATATAAATTTAAAAAGTGAATAGATTACTGATTGCACAGTTTTCTTATTGAGCTCTCTTCCACTCGATCACCGCCCATTAGCTATGTTACATTTTACAGTTCGTCCACTCAGCCACCATAACTGTCACTGAATTATCACGTGCATTCGTTACTGTGTTTGTCTTCATTACTCGACCAATTTAGCTGAAAAAATATGTCAATAACATTTTCTAGTTGCAGTCTAAAGGTGGGACAGCGCAGTGGTTAACGAGGGAGGATTGCACTCGGACGTTCCGAGTTTGATTCCAGGCTCTACCCAAACTGTCCCAGCGTTCAAGCGGAGCACGGGCACGTTAAATATATGGGTCCTTAAGTCCTAAGAGAATGATAGTAGGGGTAGGAGGACATGGCCCCTATTGATGTAGCCCTCTATGGATGGCGCTTCTAGTCCGTCTAAATAGATATCTTAAACTTTTGTGTAGGTCAGACGGTCTGAGTCGAGGAAGTTACAGTCTAAGTGATAACTGATCTTAAAATTGTTTTTATATCCTCCTTTTGGAGAATTTTTTAGCTCCGCGTTTCTTTGCTGGTGTAGGTATATCTCTTATCTCTCCTTGGCCCAAAATTTGGGTATCGTAGAGTATTAGTACACAATTACGTACTGTACGAGAAACATAACCATCAGAATTAGCATATAAAACTTTGGTATTGAAAATGCGAAAGTGTATCTGGTGTCCCAGGTTATACTACGAATTTCAGAAGAACTTTCTTGAAGTAGTCGTTTCTGAGGACTTGTAACAAGTCAGACGTTTATTCACATTTCTGGTCCTGATGCGGTATATTTCTCATGATTACAATCCATATATTGTTCTGGCAATATTTCTGTATATATATATATATATATATATATATATATTAGTATATTCTAAGATCCACCTTCAACTTTTGGTAGTCGCAAGACAGATTCTAATAATTTCTTCACAAGAAACTAACACCGTGAATAAAGGATGCTGCTTGATATAACATCAACTGATTTTCATCGTACCTTTTCATCTCGAACAGCATATTTTATTAAATGTGTTAATTTTTTGTCCAAAACTATGAGCTGTGTTTTCACCCAGTTTTAAAATATTTATAAAAAATCTGCCTTGGGAGAGCAACTCCATGGAAAGAAGTTGGAGGAAAATATCAGTGTATGCAAGAAAACATTCCCAGAGAAGTATACTCATTCTAATCGTGACGAGAAATATTCCATTTCAGAACTGAAATTGAGAAATACCTTTTGACTTCAAACAATATCTCAAAAACGACAATTTCGGGAAAGCTAGTGCTGTTACTAATAGAAACTTGGACATCAATGAAAATATTACCTATTTCGAATTTTCAATATCAAATTTTATACGCTAATTTGGTGGTTGTTTTTCATGCAGTAGGTAATTGTGTAGAACGTAAAGAAGATAGTCCATTGATGTCTAACAGGTAGCTGATTCTAAGCTGATTTATCATCTAGAAAAATAGATTAGTATGTCTTTAATTAATGCTTCAATTCATACAAATTTCACTAACATCTTATGGAGCAATATTTCGAATTTTAAAGATGACCTAAGTATTTAGAAAGAGGTAGGTCTCCAATCAAAAACCAATTTGCAAAACATTGATGTGAGCAAACTAACCATTATATTTGGACTTTAATTATGCAAGTTTCTTCCTCCATCCCATTGTTTTATTGGCCATGACTACACATCAGCTTTCTTCAGAAAATATAAATTTCCTCTAAAGATTTTAGAGAAAAGCAATTCCGTTCAGGCTCCATTTTCATTGTTAGGACACACGCAGATGAAGAAACTTTGGAATTTTTCCCTGTTAAACGTAAGATTTCAAAAATTTAATATCTGTCAATGCAGTACAATTTTTTAAAAATTCATGAAAGTATATAGGCCAAAAACAGACTACCTGCTAATAAGATTTAAACGATTTACGGAAGTACTATGCCGTCTTGGAGACCTGTTATTTGTGAAGTAAGGAATGAAATAAGAAAAAAATGCGTATCTACTGGATAACCGCCTAGACAACGGATGGAGCATTCAAAGCAAAAAATACACTCCTAACGTGGTTTGACGGAGATTAACTACCACTATCATTAGGAAGGATATGAAGAATATGAGAGAACGCAACTTAATGACAGAGAAGAAAACGTTTATGCTGATTACAACGACGACAGTGACAAGTGAAATTATAACTAAGTATACCTTTGAACCCAAAAAGGACTTTTCTGAATGTACTTGATAACTTTTGTATCTGGTTTATTATAAGTATATTAGATGAGTAATGGTGTAAAATGAACTCCAATCAACCATTTATCCACCTATATATGTTTATCATTTCATTTTATCAAGAAAATGATTACAAGTACTCGCACTTTTGGTGTAAATAATTATATTGGCATATAAATATAATGAGGGTGGAGGTCACATAGCCTAGTAATCGTAGTAAAACCTTGATTCACAAAATTATTAGGCAAGTGATTTATTGATATGTGTTTTCAAAGCTAATCTGAACTCTAATGTAAAAAAATTATAACTAATGTTTCTGTATTTATATATTAATTTATTATTTTACTGACAAGGAGGATAAAAATTATTCAAGTTATAATTTTATATATAATTATACTTCTGGGGGTTTGATTGTTAAAACTATTTCATTTATAGTAGTAATATTTAAGGCAACTATGCATATGTAATATTATTCAATTCAATTAAATTACTGTAAGTGTTATGCGCTAATTTCAGTATTTCAAATATTATTGCATTGCTTTTACTTCAAGACGTATAGCACAATATATGCTGTAGAAACTATTATTGGGCTGTAATATTTATTACCACATTATTGGACTCTTATTGCCATATTATGGGACTATATTTATATACTATTGCAGCTATTGTTCTATATATGTACTCCTAAATCCATTATTGTGTTTATACCCTATTTCTAAATTTTTAGGGTTCTTAAATCCATTTAAAATGCTATTATCGAGTAATGAGCATAAGTAGTTCTTTGATGTGTATGACCTAAGTGGCCATATACATCAAAGAATGAACGACAAATCTTTCATATTCAGCATATTGATGTTAAAATCAATCAAATGTCTAGCAAAAATTATTTTTAAAATCTAAATCTTGAAAATACTGAAAGTTTGTATGCTCAGGAAAAACGACTTTGACTAAGTGCACAGACAAATAAAGCAGTCTGATTCGACTTTAATCCTGGCTTTTTGGTCACATTTGGTGCTTTATATTATAGGAGGGTAATATTTATAAATAAGCGCAAATTTCATCCATGACCATTATGAGCTATTTTTCTGGCCCAGACAGCCCTATTTGGAGAGGTTTGTAACGGGAGAAAGCCCCAAAGTACACGATCATATTTGGTGATTTTGAACACAGTAAAATGTCTATCAAATTACATGATTCAGACATAATCATTATCAGCTATTTTCCGGTCTTTTTTTTATTTGTACATGTGCGGCTTCTACAACCCAACCCTCGTTAAAGTTTGATTAGAATCTATTGGCTATGACTACAATATGACGAGTCTTTTTGTATTTTTAAACTTTATTACTGTTTACTGAAAATGCAGTGTTCAACACAACACATTTCATTGTTCCCATTTCCATATTTTTAATATTGCTAAATCTGGCACCACAACTTCGTATAATAAAATTGATATGCTACTGACCATATGCTGTACTTAATGTCCTGACCAAATTATTTGATTTTAAATAAATGATCTGTTTTTGGTGATGCTCGAAAATTTGTTTGCACATTGTTGGAATACGGTTGATTTCCCTTGTCTAAGTATATATTCAACTAGCAGCATACCCGTTCTTCGTACGGAATATATAATATAAAGAAACTTATAATTTGCAATCATGTGCAAATTCTGTTAAAATATTAAATTTATTGCTCCTAAAGAGTAGTTTAAGAATATCTGTTCTCACTATGCAAAATTATCTTCACGGGCAGATCTGAAGAATAAAACATCCTGGGCCCCTTTTGTAAGCAAATTTACAAAAAAAAAAGGAATTGAATCAATATATGAAACCCCGTACTACTTATATTGTTGCAGATTAGAAAATATACTAGTATGATAGTAGAAGATTACCCGGATTACAATATGAGTCTCAAAATATTTGCCAAAATAAGAGATGACGTAATAAATTAAACATATCAATAATATCCGTACTCTTTATACCAGAAAGTCGAAATGGATTCCAATATATGCCAATATATATCAAAACATATGCCAATATACCTGTACTACTTATATTCTCGTAGATTAGAGGATATACCCATGTATCTGTAGAAGATTTTTCATACAAAGTACAATATATGAGTTTAAACAATTTTGTTGTAATAAAACAATTGCATAATAACTTGAAAATATCAATAATCCCTGAATCAATAATCCCCGAAAATATCAATAATAATAACGTTTAAACCTGAAGACCGTAATTGATGTTATCCAGTCAAAAATGCTATAAGAAAAATCAAATCGGTTTTTTTTTTTTTCTAAAATATATTTATATCCATTTATTTATTATTCAAATCGAAAAAATAATTAAAATTAACAGACAGATTTAATTTAATTGCGTTTCTGAGTAACATGATATAAGATAGAATCTTCCTCATAAACTGCGAAATTAAATAACCATATACTTTTAATGTCTTTATACTTTTCATTGTTCAGTAAAAGCTTGTGAAATATAAACTATGGACATAGATTTCCCATTTAAATCATGTTTCCAACAATTCATGTTTTCAGAAAGTGACTAATTGACGCAAAAAATCTCCCATCAAACTCAGAGATAAGGTTTTAATTCACTTTCAAACGATTTTCAAACTTTTCGTTTGGATAAACCACGGAGTTAGAGAATAGAACTCCTAGGGAAAAGTTTCGTTTTTCATTAATATCTCGACAACCTCTGATCTTAGATATTCGAAACTTGGGCTAACTTTATGGGGGCTATTTCAAGGCTATCCGCAAAATTTCATTAAATTTCGTTCAGCAGTTCTTACATGACGATGAGGCAAACTAAAATTTGGATTTTTACTAATATCTCAAGAACCACTGATCGTAGAAACTCCAAATATGGACTAAATTTTAAGTGGGACTATTTCCAGGCTGCCCACAAAATTTCATCAAATTCGGTTCAGCCGTTCTTCCGTGATGATGGGACAGACAGACAGACAGACAGGCAGACAGACAGATTTTCAATTTTATTTATATAGATAAATGCTCAATGAAACCAGCCGAATACTCAGTAGATATAATCTTAATACATTGCTTTCATCATTTATGAAGATGCAATTTCTTTGTATTTCTCGCAATCAATAGCAAATATTTTGATTGTTCATACATCCACGTAGTTTTCAATTAACTAAACATTGCTTTTAAATTAAGTATCCCAACCGTGACATAATACGAGGGCACATATCCCAGCAAGTACGATTTATCCAATAAAATCTCAAAAGCAGACAACTCTCTCGGAAATGTTTCCTATGTTTCCCCCCCCCCCTCTCCTATGTTTTCCCCCCTCTAACACCGTGCTAGCGATTACTAAATTACAGACTTATTAAGTGCCACCAAATAAGTTGACACAGTTTAGGGGAAAAGAACATTATAAAATCAAAAATTATTAGCACAAGAAATGGTAATATAACCGACAGAACCAAATTAACCCGGTGGGAGTTGTACTGTTTCCCCAGCTGTAGCAATTACAGTTTTTCCAGGAACTTAAGCAGTCTTCTAGTTTTATGTGTAACGGAGTTTGTTACCCCTTGTCAGATGAGACAAGGGTGGTTTCCTTCCAATCCTTTCATTCTGACTAATGGAAGGGTTTTTACCTGTATGACTTGAACCAACTGAATATGTCACTCTTAACGTCCCACTGTTTTAAAACATTCAATTCAAACAGTCGAAATGCAGGCATTTCGGTGTTTTTGTTAGACTTTCAGTATTGTATGTCATGGTAGTTTTGTTTGTTGCATTTTGGTGCAAAAGGTGCATTTTAACATATTTTCGTATATTTTATCTATTTTCGCAATTACTACAAAAATCGAAAATGTCGACGCTTTATGAATATATATATATATACCGGGTGATTCAAAAGTTCGGAGCAAAAGGAAAACTCTATAAAAATATCTATGGGTCGGAGAGACATGCGGGTTGCAGATTAATATTCACCGTGGTGGGGGATTTTGTGTGGCATGAAAAAAATTTGATCAAACCCTCGACACTCGGGGGGGGGGCTGCTGCAGATAAAACCATGGAGATGACTTATGCATGGTGGTGATTGCACACATGACTGGCCTGCGAGATTCCCAGATCTCACACCCTGTGATTTCTCGTTGTGGGGAATACCTAATATCACGGGTGTGAGATTTGGGGATCTCACAGGCCAGTCATGTGTGCAATTACCTCCATGCATAAGTCATCTTCATGGCTTTATCTGCGGTAGTCCCCCGAGTGTCGAGAGTTTGAACTAATTTTTTCCATGCCACACAAAATTCCCCACCACCGGGAATATTAATCTGCGCGTGTCTCTCCGATCCATAGGTATTTTTTGTAGCGTTTTACTATTGCTCTGAACTTTTGAATCACCCAGTATATAAATCATAATGTGTAGCACTAAAGATGCAAAGTATTGCATGAATATTTTATTAAATAATGATTTTCATTGAAAAAGAGTACACTTTCTGAGTTTGGGGTTCTGTATACCCCATGTGATCATCTACATAAATTAAATTGGCACTTATTCTGACCGTTTAAACATGATGAAATCATAACTTACTGAAATATTGTTTCATAGACAAATACTTCACCAGATTGTTCAAATTTTTGATATGAAAATACTCCAAAAACTCCTGGTCAAAAAATGGATAACACTTTAAAAAGCAGTTTTAAAGCGAAAGTCCTAGCAAGACTTTTAATACAAAATGAAAATGAGATCGATAGCTGGTCATTTAACTGTGGTTTTTTTGCAGAAAAATGAATTATTTATTGACTTTAAAATGAATTTTATTACTATTCTGTCGTAATGTTTTAAATCGCGTTTCGTTTGACCTATATATACAGGGTCTTTCAAAAGTCCGCATAAACTTTAAAAATTCATTAAAAATCGAAAAATCATCGCATTGAGGTGCGGTTTGTACCATAAGTATTGCCAGGACGGAGAATTTTTTTTGACGAGAAAAAATTTTGTAGTTTAAAAAATCACGTATAGGTGGTGCTTACCTGAATACATCTACCAGAAGTATGCAAATGAGGCTGTTATAAAAGAGCTGTAGTGCTCTGAAGATTCTTAATTTGATTCATTAGTAAACGGTGCAAAGAAGAAGATTTTGCGAGAATGTTAACTTTGATCGAGAAAATCTTGTTAGTGAAGCTGTATTACTTGAGTGTCGAATCACCATCAGATGCTTTGCGAAAATTCTGATTTAGGAAAAATCTAAAGGAAGAAAAAGGTCCTATCTCCTGTTCAGGATTACTTAGGCTTGTTACTCGATTTGATACGTGCAGTAAGCTATTTTAATTGTCCTTCCAATGCGTTCAGCGCCACCTATTGGTGATTCTTGAAGCTACGAAATTTTTCTACTTAAAAAAAAAAACCTCGTCCTAGAAATACTTATGGTACAAACCGCACCTCAATGCGATGATTTTTCGATTTTTAAAGTTTGTACGGACTTTGGAAAATCCCTGTATGATAGATGACATGGAGAAAAATTATCAGTTAACCAATAACTGAAATTCTTAAGAGGATCCTAAAAGAAAATATCTGTAGTTTTCTTGATAAAAGAGAAAATCACATTAAAATCAACTTTTTTCAGAACTCTTTAAAACTTTAGGATTTACTTTTGAGAATAATGGAAGGGAGGCGATATTACTAAATATTTTAAATAGGACAACATTGGTATGTGGTGTAATAAAAATGTATTAAGGGCTTTATGCACAATTTATAAAGAATACTCAATCTAAGCTAAAAGCAGTTAAATAATCAAGACCATACTTTAATGAGTCAGAAGTAAGGCATAGATGAATAGCACAGTAAACATAAAGTTGGCAACATTTTGATTGTGGGGAGGGGGTGACAGAAATTTCAATGAGAAGGTTAAGTAATTGCAAAAATACTTGTAAATAAACTGTGCTTGCACATGACTTTTCATAGCGATAGATTAACCAGTAAGTCAAGGAAAGAAAGTTAATTATTACATTACATTATTAGCTCAAAGATAAAGTGAATACAAGAATCAATAGAATTCATAAAAACAGAACAGAAGCAAATCTACTATAGACTGTTTAAGGATAACAATGCAATCATCGTCACACAAAATATATTAGAAAAAATACCCATATCCAAGTCAGAAGATATTTAAAATTAATCAACTTAGAGGACGAAGGTGATCTATGAATAACACATATGTTTAAAAAAAGTTAAGGTCATAGATGACTGTAATGAAGTAACTGAAATAAATAAAGTCAATGCAACCTTTTTCAGGGGCATAAAAATAACTGCTATATATTAGTATTTGATTATACTAAGCCAACTCATAAAAAATATCATAAATAATCGTCTTTTTCAGATTTTATTTGCGCAGTATTTTACGTTAGGACTTTTTCATTTATTAAGTGTACAATAACCCAAGTTATGCGCTTAACATTTATGATTATTGTATTGCAATATGTAACTTAGGAGACACGTTAAAATCGTATTCGATTGAGAAATTTCGCACATAGTTATAATTAATTTTAAAGCACTGCACAAGTGCTACGATTTAAACGGTTATGACTTACTTATTAAATTTTACATCATTCTTTTCATTTTTTTAACCGTAACTTTTCTAGATTTTTAATCCATAAATTGATGAAATTACAGAAATAGAACTTTTTTATTTCATTAATTTTAATGCGAGATAAATTATATTAGTCCGTGAATTTTTTCAAACTTTTGTTAACAATAATTAAGAGATATTCACATCCTTCTAAAAATATTGGAAAATTTTAATGAATCGATTTTGCATTAGTAATTAAAATGTCAATTAATGTTATTAAATCGCATATTGAAATTATTGATTATTTTTTTAGTTTGACCTGGTTGAATAAAAGCTAAAACATCCGTAAGAAACGTTAAAGAATATCGATAAAGCACATCTAAAAGTTATATATTAAGCTACTTTAAAAAAATAGAGGGATGAATAAGTAAAATTACTTTTGCATCTAAACGAATATTAATTTAGTAGTAGTACTGTAAATAAAAATATTGCCAGTGCACATGTAACGTTCTTTACGATAAAGAAGTGCAATATTTTTATAAACATTTTGCAGGATACATATTTAATACAATCTCCCTACCTACAGAGAAGTCAGCGAGCAATTCATAGATGAATTTGTCATATTTACCATATTCATCATAGTATTTACCATATTCTTCATCATGATTTACATATATTCGCCATATTTTACGAATATTAGGAATTCTTAGATATTTACAAATATTAATCAGCACAATGCAATAGAAACTATGAGTATTGATACATATTTTTTCTCCGAAGTTTAAGGAGGCTTTCTTGTTTAAACCTTTCGCGACGACTGAACCAGCCATTAGTACGCCACCAATGAAAGGGTCTTTCTTTGTTTACACTTTATGCAGTTTGTTGCAAAAAAATACCCACCCATAAGAAATTGTGCTGTGTGTAAGAAATTGTGCCATAAAAAGTTTTAAGAAATGGTGGAAACAAGAAAATGATTTTTTAGTAAGTGGTAAATCCCTCCCTGGCAGCTATACAAGCCGATATTCGGTGGGACATGGAGCCAATTAAGCTACTTATGTCCCTCGAAAGAAGATTCTGTCACAAATGTTGCAAGTGATTAGTGAATTTAGTGCTATTCTTAGAAGACTACATTTGTCGTCCCAATATGTCCCAAACGTGTTTTATTGGTGATATGTTTGAGGATCTTGATGGCCATGAGGGGGTAATTAATCATTGAAGACATTGTTAAGAAAGTTGTGCAGTACGTGGTCGAACATTGTCTAGTTGGTAAATGGAGCCTGAAGGCATGAGAGCATAGGCAGTATAATCGACTGCAGAATATCGTGGACGTACAGGCGAGCCGTTAGATTGCCTTGTAGCACAACTAGAAGATATCGGATTTTCCCACCAGACTCCCTAGACTATCACACTATGTGTGATGGCCGTATGCTGGCTGCTCGACAACAAGTACGAGATCAGAATGCTGGCCAATCCTCCTCCATATACGTATGCAGTGGTCATCAGCAAATATTCGTCGCTAAAGACAACATGCCTTTAATTGTACACTGTCTAGGCTGATCGAGCTCGGCACCAATACAGACGTTTCTGTGCGACAGTTAAAGAATTTAAAGGGTCAATAGTAAGCACCTTAATAAACGTTGACACCTAATCCTACCTTCTTTCAGTCGCCTCTAAATAAGTATCCCTTGATACAGGACGCATGTAGAATGGCAAATACCTGATACCGGCGCCATTGGTGTGGACATAGTTCCTCTCTTGACTGCACGATCCTCTTAAGCAGTTGTCTATATGGGGTGTTCTTAGCCTCTGATGCGGTTACATACGTATTTTCTGATCCACACTTGCACAACACACAGCAATTACCATGTCACTATGACCAATATGGCGACTGGTACGTCTGTTGGATCGACCAGCTTCATTTAGGTCTATGATGAGACCCCTTTCTAAAACCAAAAATTGTCCGTAGCGCCATAGAGTACGTCTCAAAGGCATCTTTGTATACAACTTGCAGTACCAAAGAAGGAAATACAGTTCCAATTACTCGTGAGTCCACTGGTCGTTTTCAATGCTGCACGATACTTCGTTGTCATGCGCGTTGCATCAGTTCTATTGACGCTGACAGTTCGATCATTTACATAACTCTTAAAACAAAATTTGCATGCCGAGTGTCGCGGATGTAACTCCCTTTTTTCTGAGTGCATATGTTTTTACAGCAGATTTGTATATGCTGTTTACTTTTTGAAACACATGTGAATTTCGAAACCGATGTTTTTTTTTTCTGTGGTCACTCTGAAATCCCAAATAAATGAGACTTCTGCTTGTTAGAATACAACACTTTCCTTGATTAAAATAGCCATACAAAAATTAGGTAGCAAATTAATACATAGTTTTCTTCAACTAGTATAATAAATTGTATTTACTTTTAATTGCCTGAAATGACTCAAATTATAAATACACTTATCCCCCGATTTACACGGCACTTGTTTTACACGATTTCGCTTTTACACGGTTTAGAAATTAAGCAAACTTGCAAGCAAACTTTCAGGTATATCTTAGAACAAATGGAGAATGATGAATATCTTACTCTGATGGATGCTTGGAAGAAATTTACAATTTTATATTGTGTTAAGCATGTTGGACTGTCATACCCTCAGATCAAACAATCAACGATCAGCGCCTGCTGGAAAGCAATATGGCCGGATGTTGTTGAAAGTGGAAATGATAAATCACCAATAGAGCATGGATATCCTCAGATCACTGAGTTGGCCCATACTATAGGAGGAGAAGGTTTTGAAGATTCAGCTCAGGCAGATATTGAAGAAATAATGGCTAATGAAGAATTGAATGAAGATCATTTAATTAACATGATTCGTGAAAGAAACAAACATGATGAAGACAATGATTCTGATGAAGATCAATCTGAACCAGTTGCGTTCACAGCAAGAATCATAAGCGTAGGACTTGATTTGGGAAGAAAATTGGGCAACCATTTCTTACAATATGACACAAATGTTGATCGAGCTCTCCGATTCCAGCGAGACCTTCGTAAATGCTTAAATCAATATGAAGAGGTCTATAAAGATTTAGCAAAAGAACTTAAGCAATTGTTAATTACCGATTTCATGACAAAGTCTTGTCAACCCGAGATCTTGCCTAATTCTTCAACCATTGAGCCAGAATCGCATCAAGAAAGCTCAAGTAATGAAAGTGACATCATACCTATCAGAAAGAAAAGACTGATAGTACATGAAGGAGATGACAGTGATTAAACTTATAATTAATTTTTAAGGGTCTTTTCGTTTTTTTGTTCTTTGTTCCTAATGTAAAATAAATTAAATATGTTATATTACTTCATTCATATGTTTGTTGTTTTATAAACTGAGTATAATTTTAAGTTTTCTAAGATGTCTTACTTTTGTTTTACTTAAATAAATGACTGAATCATGCACATTTTGGAGTTATTTTCGTTTTACACGATTTTACTTAGCAAAATCCAAGATTTTAATTTATACGATTTTGTGCAGAACCTATCTTCCGTGTAAATCGGGGGACAGGTGTAATGTGACATGTGGCCTGACATTACTCAATGAAATCAGCCAATGAATGCACTTTAAAAGATATAACTAAATTAAAAATAATAAACTGTAATTTTACTGTTTAAGCCCTGTATAGTTGTTTTTTATCACTAATTAAACAATTGTGCTATACAATTGTGGTGCAAGAAACAAAGAAGAACTTTAAGTTGGGATTTAAGTTTTTTTAAGTTGGGATTTTAGACTAATTAAATTATTTATATTTAACATGGCCGAAATATCGTAAATCGTTGATCGTTATAACATTTAAACACATTGCGTTGTGTGTCGCTTTAAACCCACCATATGTATCTTCAGTGCGAGTTCTGTAAAAGAATATTTATTAACATAATACCACTCACTTAATTGCACCACTGTTAACTTTAAAAATAAAATCATTTAATAACAACATAGATTAATTATTAAATTAATTACAACAATTATCCATATTAACTGCAGCGGAGAGAGCAGATGTGAGACCATTTACTTAACAATGCCCAAAATGCATTAACGAACTTCAACAAGAATTGATATGAACACATATCTTCAAGTCTGTCTTGGACTTTGTTAGCAGCTAGCACTTAATGTCGTTCATTTTACTGGAATCAACTCGTAATATAATTCTCCCACTCGTACTCGTCTATTATATCGTACTGCCGTCTACGTGTTAATATCGAACACTCGAACACTTCTGAAACTACGGTAATCAGGACATTGTCGTTCCTCATTTTCCTCTGTCTCACGTAGAAGTCGTCTTGACTTCTTGTCTATATTGCCTCCGTACTATCGTAGAAATATAACGTATTCTCCTCGAAGTTGAGTAATATCGTCTCTTGATTGCCGCCATGTCTGAGGTCTGACACGCCTCTTCGGCTCTGATTGGCCGACTTTAGAGCAATGCGCCCAGACATTTAGCATACTGGTTACATTTTTGACCACTCTTGTGGCATCTCGTGGCTTCACCTTGACCTCCACGGTTTATTGCCTACTTTGACTTTTCAGGTCAACGATATACCATAACACTGGCGTCCCCAAGTCTGATGCTATTGTTAAATATTACAGACATCATAAACACTTCATATGAAACTGTCTCCCCTAATCTTGTTTCACCAATCTTGTTTCACATACCCATTCCTGGTCTCGCATATATTTCCTGGTCTCACAACAATAAAGCAAACTATTTTATAATTTTCATATAACACTAAAAACATTCATTTACTTTTTTAAGTGTTGTATATTTTTCAAATAAACATATTTATTTTATCTTACAGCAAACATATTTCTTATCTTTATAATCTGCCCTAAAGACTGTTTTGAGATTTTGAATTAGAGAATTTCATTAAAAATCACAACTTTCTAACAATTTCTTATATGAAACTTTGTCGAAGCAAGACCTTGTATTATTCCTTCAATTTAAAATACTAGTCTTTTAGCTGATTGACGACGAAAGATTAAAATTTTTAGGCTTTATAATGACTCTAATGACACTTTTTCAAGTTTTATTTTTCCCATTTCAATAGAAAGTGTCACTAAGCGAAATATTTTTCAAAAGCCTTAATGAGGAAACTAATTACCTAAAGATTTCATTAGAACAAATGAGTTTTGTGTTATCTATTATTTTATGTTTTATGCATTTTTCAGTTGAAAAGAATATTTTTAATGCGTTTTTTGACATCATTTACCAAAAGCATTTTACAATATATTTTCAGGTTTTGCGATTAATTTTTATAGATATTTGCAATGGGTAGACGCTGTGAAACTTGTAGTGTTTTAGGTAATGGTGGATAGAAAAATATCTACATACATGCTTAAGATTCCAGTGTGCATTTTGAAATATAATAGATGACGGCATGACACTTACGTCTAGAATATAATATTGACTCATAACAATGTGTTTATCATCTCGCTTTACTTTTATTCAACTTACCTATTGGGAAGAGCTTTGAGATGTAACTGCCAGTTGCGGCGGTCTGGTGTAGTCACTCTTTCTTCTGAACAAATAGCTCAACCAGCTTCACTCAGTTCATTTTCCATTATTCGTCTTAAAGACTATTTTGGCCTACGAGAAAATGCTTTCTCTCGGGTGCCCAGGTCAAAACAATCGTAGGATGCTGCTCATTTGGAATTCATGGATTATGACCATTTGCATCTGGCAATACCTAATTTTTAGTTCTGTTGTTTTCAGTTTTGTCTTTTTATCTAGATATTTCTTTAGATGTTGTTCAGATCATGAAATGCCACCATTGTCTTAAGGCACTTCTTCAACCATGAATTTAAATTTGCATTCTGGGCCTTTGCTAGTTTTTAAGTCTCTGCTCGACATAAAACTGCATTTTTAACTGAAGACGAATACATGTTAATTTTAGTTTGTTTCTTTTATGAATGTCTGATGCTCGGTACACGTTCTTGTATCTGCGGAAGCAGCTTTGGGCTGCAGCTGTTTTGACTTTCCTTATATACATAATATATAAGGAAAGTATTGCGACGGGATCGAAAATTCGAATTCGAGTTTTCGACGGGAGAGCACGTTTCAAGCATCCCTGATCACGAATCAAACATTTTTGAGGTGATGTCTGTGTGTGTGTGTGTGTGTGTGTGTGTGTGTGTGTGTCAGTGAGTCTGTGGAGACGATATCTCACGAACGAATGAAGCGATTCGAGTGAAATTTTGAAAAATCATCAAAAAATCAAAACCTTTAATAAAGTTACGCAAATAGATATTTCTTATGTAACTTTTTCCTTAGAAAGCGATTGACATAAACTTTAGGACGCTAGCATGATCCGTTCTCAAGATATTGCACATTTTTAAAATAAATTTATTAAAAAAAATAAATAAAATATGTTAACTGTTGAGAAACATGTTCACTTTTCATCTGTGATATCCTGCGATAAATTTGGTGACATCAATCTCGTAGATCTAGCTCGTTCCATTCATGAGAAAAGATACTTTGAGTAATACTTTTGTATTTGAACGACAATAGTCATTTATCTGGTATAAGAATATCTTATTTCTCCGTCCATAACGCTTGGCGAGATTTTGGCGACAAATTTTGCGGAATGTCGCCCACTTGGCGACTTTTTAAATGCTGCCAAATTAACGTAAATCTCGCCAAATAGATAAAAATGACGCTAAATCAATAAAAATGACGACTAATTGAAGAAAATTCAATATTTTGGAAATAATATAAATATCTACTATAAGAATAACATTTTTTTTAACTATAAAAGTAGTCAGTTCATTGCATTATATAAGGAAAGTCATGTGTTGCGCACATCAGATTTTTTATGATTTGTATCTCCACTCTTGCTTACTATAACACCCAGGTATGTCAAATATCCACAACATCTATATATTACAATGTGTCTGTTGCGATATGAAATTGATTGACTCACAGTCCAGTACATTTAATGTTAAGCAGATGCTCAATTATCAAATAATTGCTGGTTAAATAAAATTAGATATTAAAACTGCATGCACAGTAAACTAAAACTATTTCGTTTAAAGTGAAATATAATATAAATTTAATTATGGGGACCGGTTTCGAAGGTAAGAAATGGTCTCCTTCGTCATGACATATGAGAAGTGTAACTTTTACAGGTGAAAGCAAGATTGGTGACTGATGTATGAACATAAAAGATGACCGAAGCAAGGAGAAGGGCTTTCCAACGTTGTGAGAAGGAAAAAGAGGTAAAAAAATCCAGGAAAAAGGAGTAAGAGTTAGGACACAATGCGTAAATATCTAAATACCAAAGAGGAAAGTGAACAACCACCAAAGGATCAAAGCATTTGTTTAAGTTGAGGGTGTAAAACTATGAAGATAACTATATATACAATTAAAATATAACAACTGGTTTCGAAAGTTATATGAATCGACGAAATCAACGGTGAAATTAACAGATTCCAAACAAATATGAAGCATAAGTAGTACAGAAAATTGTTTTGGAAGTTAAAAGGATTGTCAACAAATACTACAGGAATAAAACAAAATTTAGAAAAGTATAAGATTACCGAAATGAAAAAAAAGAAGCAAACGAAAATTCAAACAGACAAGACTCCTTTATTAATGATAATTGTCCTTTCTTTTCTTCTTGGAAATTTTTGGAGTAATTTTCATTTTTGGTTCCTTCTATTTATTTCGGTAATTTTCATTCTTTTTCTGAATTTTTTTCCATAGTGTTTGTTGACCATGCTTTTGTAGCTTCCAATCATGCAATTAGCTATCAATTTCATGATATTTTTATGGATTTACAAACATATTTACCAATTTGTGATATTTTAAAAATTTTCTAAATGTGTTAAAGTAGGACGGAGGGACTGACAGACACATCATTTCCGTACTCTGTTCTAAACAAAATTTTGATTTCATTGATTTGAGTCGTTTCTATCAATTTGGCGACATTTTCATCAATTTGGCAAAGTTTAAGAAAAGTTGTCACGTTAACGATATCTCGCCAAATTTGTAGCTCTGAATTTGCAGATGTGAAGAATAAAACATCCTGGTTCCATTTGTATATACTAAATGAAGACACTAAAATTGTGTTAGAATATATACCCGTTCTACTTTTTTTCTGTTTCAACAATCGGCAAAATGAGTTTATTGGCTAAACACAATATATGAGTTTATTAGCTAAACACAATATATAAACTTGAAAACTCTTTGCCAAAATAAATAAAAGTGATTTACGCAGTCCGCAATTAATATAATTAAAAGAAAAATCAAACCCTTCATTTATAATATATAGTTTTATATCCATTTATTTATTATTTAAATCGAAAAATAATAATAAAAATTATCAAACAGATATAATTTAATTGCGTTACTGAGCTACACGACATAAGATATTAGAATTCCATGAGGGAAATTCTAATTAAATAACCATTTCGATTTCTTAATACTTTTCATTGTTGAGTAAAAGCTTGTGAATAAATAAACCATGGTGATAGAATTTCCATTTAAATTCATGTTTTAAACCTGCAATTTTCAAAAGTGACCAATTAGCGCAAAAATCTCCCACCAAACTCAGAGATAGAGTTTTAATAACTTTCACGTTTTAAACAAAAGATTTCCAACCTTTTTGTTTGAAGGAACCATGGAGTTAGGGAGTAGTACTCCTAGGATAAAGCTTCGTTTTTCATTAATATCGCGACAACCCCTGGTCTTAGCCTTCCTTAAATTTTATTCAAGTTTCTATTTCAAGACTACCCAGAAAATTTAATTAATTCTGTTCAACCATTATCCTGTGCTGAGAAGACAAGTTTCGTTTTTTCACTAATATATCGAGAACAACTGGTCGTAAAAACTCGAAATATGAAATAAATTTTAAGTAGGGCTATTTCAGGGCTATCCACAAAATTTCATTAAATTTGGTTCAGCCGTTCTCCCGTGTTGATGAAAAAACAGACACACAGACATATTTTCAATTTATTTATATACTAGCAGCATACCTGTTCGTCGTGCGGAGTACATAATATAAAGAAACTTAAAATGCCCATTCATGTGCAAATTCTTATAGTATGCTAAATGACATTTTTAATCTAAATATTCTGTTAAAATATTTAATTTAATGCTCCTAAAAGTTTAAGAACCTCTGTTCTCGCTATGCAAAATTATCGTCACGGGCAGATCTGAAGAATACAACATCCTAGCCCTTTTGTAAGCCAATTTATAAATATAGAATTGAATCAATATATGCAAAATAAAACCGTTAAAATCGTATGAGACCCGTACTACTTATATACGCGAATATTAGAAACTCTAACCTGTATTAATAGATTACGAGTTTACTTATGTTTTCTATTTATACATGGAAACCATTACTGCCTTGAGGTTTAAAGATTACAATATATGCCAAAATGAAAGTGCTAAAATTATATGGGAAGATATACCCGCACTACTTATAATGCCTTAGATTAGAAAATACTATGTCCGAGTGTTAGTAGAAGATTACTCGTATGACAATGAGTCTCAAAAAGCTTTGCCAAAATAAAACAGATGAAGAAATAAATTGAAAATATCAATAATTCCCGTAATCTGTACACCATAAAGTCGTAATTGATTCCAATATAGACCAATATATATAAAATTAGATGCTAATATGCCTGTACTACTTATATTCTCGCAGAGTAGAAGTGCATTTGTAGAAGATTACTCGTACAATGTACAATATATGAGTTTCAACAATTTTTACCGTAATAAAACAATGGCATAATAACTTGAAAATATGAATAATCTCTGAGTCAATAATCTCCAAAAATATCAATAATAAAAAAAGTTTAAACCTGAAGACCTTAATTGAAATTATCCAGTCAAAAATGCAATGGCAATGAAATGTATTTTATATACATATCTTCATTACTCAAATCGAAAATATTTACATGACATCATTTGCTTCAAATAAATTGGTGAACAAAAAAATATCGTCTTAATAATGATATCTCCATGGAAGATTTGGCGACATTTTAAAAAATCGCCTAATTTATCGCCAAGTGGGACTGTAGAACTGATAGTCTCACTTGGCGACAAATTGACGAAACATCATCACAATACTATCTCCTAACAAAACACAATTTCATTTATTTAGCGCAATTTTATCAATTTCAAGATATTTTTATGGATTTACAATTTTATCAATTTGGTGACATTTTAAAAATTCATAAAATTCATATAAATTCATATAAGTTCGAAACATCATTTCAGTACTTTCTTCTAACAAAACAAAATAAATTTCATTGATTTGCGTCGTTTTTATCAATTTGGTGACATTTCCGTCAATTTGGCGACGTTTAGGAAAATTTGCCAAATTAGCGATATCTTGCCAAATTCGTAGCTCTGAATTTGCAGATCTGAATAAAACATCCTGATGCCATTTGTATATACTAAATGAAAACAGTAAAATTGTATTAGAAGATATACCCGTTCTACTCTTTTTCTGTTTCAACAATCTGTTAAATGAATTTATTGGCTTAACACTATATATTATGATTTTATTAGTTAAACACAATATATAAGCTTGAAAACTCTTTGCCTAAATAAATGAAAGTGGAGTACGCAGTTTGCAATTAATATAATTAAAAGAAAATCAAACCGTTCATTTATAAGATATATTTTTATATCCATTTATTTATTATTGAAATCGAAAAAACAATAATAAATATTAAAAGACACATTTAATTTAATTCCGTTGCCAAGCAACATGATATAAGATAGAATCGTCCTCATAAAATTCTAATAATTAAATAACCTTTTCGATTTCTTTATACTTTGCGTTGTTGATTTAAAGCTTATGAAAAATAAACAATGGTAATAGATTTTCCATTTAAATTCATGTTTCAAACATTATGGTTTCAAACAATTCATGTTTTCAGAAATTGACTAATTAGCGCAAAAATCCTCCACCAAACTCAGAGATAAAAGTTTTAATTCACATTCATGTTTTAAACGAACGATTTCCCACCTTTTCGTTTGAAGGACCCAAAGAGTCAGAGAGCAGAACTCCTAGGAAAAAGTTTCGTTCTCCATTAATATCTCGACAACTCTCTGGTCGGTCATAGAAACTCGGAACTTTGATAAAATTTAAAGGAGGCTATTTCAAGTCTACCCACAGAATTTCATTAAATTCGGTTCAGCAGTTCTCCCGTGATGATAAGACCAACGAAAATTTTTTTCACTAATATCTCAAGAACCACTTTTCGTATAAACTCAAAACATGGACTAACTTTTAAGTGGGGCTATTTCAGGGCTACCCACAACATTTCCCCAAATTTAGTTCAACCGTTCTCCCTTGATGATAGGACAAACAGACAGACAGACAGATTTTCAATTTTACTTATATAGACATTTCTGCATTTCTGATGGATCTATGTGTTCATTTCAGTGTCACTATGTTTGAATCAACGATTTCTGAATGAGGAAACAGAAACTGAAGCCCAATTTGTTGTCACATGATAATATCAGACGCATAATGGCCAATCTCATTTTGAGATATTTATATTATTACGATAATAATGTCGTTACATTGTAAACCAAGTTTAATATATTAATGTTATTTAATGTGATGAAAAGAAGCAATGACGTTAATTTTACTGCCGGGTGACTTCTTTTTACGTAAACTGCTCTTGTGCAATTTGTACAATTTTTGGTGGAAATGAAATAAAGTGGGGTTACCAGAATTTTATGTGACAGCAAGTTTGATAATAAAGTTAGATCTAACCAAATGGTTGGTCGAAAATAGCCAACTAAAGCAAACTTTCGTTCGGCTGCTAAAACACACACATATATATATATATATATATAATATATCGAACGCACAGACACACACATATATATATATATATATGTGTGTGTGTGCGTGTGTGTGTCTGTGCGCGTGAAGTATCTCAAAAATGTAGAATATATTCTACCGTATTTTACGTTGACCGAATACGTTTTTTAATGAAATTGCTTATAAGGAGAAAAACAAAGCCATCACACGATTAAATCAAACTGCTTAATTAATATATATTCATAATATCTCTGTTATGTTTCTCCATTACATCCTTTTAACATTATAATTTTCATTACGCTAATCTCTTTTTATTCGAGATATGGATTTTCGATATCTTAATAAAATTCATTATGCTTATCTGAAAAGGAGTACTTAATTTAATCAGATGAATAAAAATGTTATATTTTGCATTTTCACAGCGTTAGAGATTTGCTTTTCTAAGTGTTAAAATAATTTCCGTATCAATCCCCCCCCTATGGGAAATAAAATAAAATCAAGCTATATCATGCGAAAAATATATACATTTATTTAATTTATTACTTGTTTATTTTTCCATGATATATGTAAATTTATATTCATTTTTAACAGTGGATTATTTCTATCCTTTTGAATAATTTACCGTTAATCTATAAAAATAATAAGGTACTTCGTTGCATTAACGCCAAGTTCACTTTCTATTATTTTTCATGTGCAAAATATATATTTTTTGGAACAGAAATTTAAGATTTTATAACGAAACTTATTGACAATTTGTACAAACTGAATATTTCAACATATATAATTATATAATCTAGTGAGGTCTTCTAGTGAGATCTGTCAAATGTAGCAATTTAGCGCCATTGAGGTTGGAGTTATTACACAAGCATATGTGTGATAACTCCAACATTGAATAGGTAATAACGCCATTCAAACAGATTGCAAAAATCTGATGTGGACAGCACATCACTTCCCCTATCTAATTCAGTGAATTTACTTATATCACAGTGAAAAAATGATGTAAAAGTTCCACCGCACAATGCTTTAAACGTTGAATTGCATATTCGGGTTTTTTAGATGGCAACATATGAAACTATTTCAGAGTACCCAAATGACTTATATTTTGCCCAATTCTACTTCTTAATACCATCTGCAATGAGCAATATAGTCCAGATAGTAAAATATTTTAATAATAAAGTCATTAATTTAGAATCATTTTTGTTAAATTAGCATTATTTTTGCAGTTTAGATTATATTTTTGTCAATCTAGGTAAAATATCGCCAAGTTGGCGATCACATTACTTTTCTTTTTCATTATACTATGTACATAGGAAAAATAATGAGGCAGAAACATGGCGTATAAACAGTATCGTACCTACTGAAAATAAAAATGTTTAATAATTTTCATGATGTAATTTGACAGATTATTTCACCAAACTTAATTTGCAAAAACAATAGACTAAACATTTACAGAAACCATAATTGCGTTGGGAGCAGATTACTTCCTTTCATTAAAATTATATTTAAATTTATTTTCTACTCAAAACGTGAAAACGTTGCTTTTGATGTTAAACCCACACTGGCTAATTTATTTATCCTCTGGTACAAATAATTTTCCAATTCAGCAGATGAAATTGTGTTCGTGCTTAATTTAAACACAGTTATACCGTTATTTAAATTGTCTCCTAATGTTATGTGTGGTTATTTGCATTCCGTTGATGTAGCATTCACCGATATGTTGTTTTCCATCTTTGCTTTGACTGCTCTTTGAGGAACTCTTTAAGAAAAGATATACGTAAGTTTTTTTATGTTTATTTTTGGTATCTAAAATGATAAAAAAATCTGTTGAAATATATATTCTAGAAAAATACTGAATCTATCATTTATAATTTTGTGAAAGTAACTCTCACCAAATGGAATTGTTACCTCGGTTCTCTTATTACACATTATGCTTTAAACTACAAACTACCTAGCGAACACATTCACAATCCTTCACTGCAGTTTGAAAATACATAAAACTCCCTACGAATTTATGTATTGTCTAAAGAACTCTCTAATAAATTTATGGTC
The DNA here is from genome assembly GCA_951213105.1 of Amaurobius ferox. Classification (NCBI taxonomy): domain Eukaryota; kingdom Metazoa; phylum Arthropoda; class Arachnida; order Araneae; family Amaurobiidae; genus Amaurobius; species Amaurobius ferox. Next base: position 161,949,329 of record OX578133.1, read on the forward strand.
TTCATATAATTGAACTTACCTCCGGCATTTTAAGCTTGGCATCGCTTCAGCTATAATCTTCACTATGATGGCGTTTAAGAACAGAAAAAGTATACCATCGGTTTGTGATTTAAGGAACTGAAAAATCTTCGCTACAGGACCAGTAGAGGTATTTATTGGATCCGCTGTGAATTAAGAGAAATGTCAACACCTGTCGTTATTGCAGCTTTGCGCCATTATCCCAGAGGACTGTATATAATAATCATGGGTTGAAACAATAAAAATGTTTAAACTGCTTTTAACCATACTTTTTTACATACGTATTTCAAGAATGAAAATTCAGGTTATTTAAATACCGCATTTCATATATTGTATACAATTTTAACAAATTCTACTTATATAACCACTATTGTTTTACATACACATTTTGGATACAGTGTAAATAATCAAAACGCACAAGAATAGTTTAAAATCATATACTTGCAAATAAATTATTCCTTTACACATATAATGACATACCCAATTCCTTCGTGTTTTAGAAATCTTAAAGTACTGCATTTTTACGAATTGAGGAAGAAATTCATTCAGCATTTACTTCATTTTTTATAGGGGATACTTATTTGTTGCCTAACATATTACTTTATGGGTGTGCCAACAATAAGAATGATTTATGAATTCCGCCTACAAGGGTAATATATCTTAAAAGATTTGTCGATAGTACAGTTACAATATCATATCTAACGTATCTTATTAATTCATATGTAACTGTAGGGTTGTAATCATTATGTTAAACCTGCTGTCATTTTAAAAATCCAAAATATGACAAATAACGTTAACTCAGATTCTTGAAAGACATATTTTGAAAAATATTACAATCGGGGAAATTTTCTTAAAAAAATATTACAATCGGGGAAATATATATATATATATATATATACTCTATAACAAAAAAACCGACGCACCAAGAAGGAGTTGTCCGATTGTAATGAAATTTCGTATGCAAAGACATTCTGAGCGAACATTCAAATGAATAAAATTTGGTGTTCAATGCATAAATAGTAGGAGCTCCAGCGCATCGGAACTGGCATTCAGCAGGTGTATATAAGGATCGATTCTGAATCTGTGGTTAAAATTTCTGTTGCATTTCTACAGCGGATATCTTGCGTCTTTGATAGTCATTTCTGGCACGCTGACAGCACAGCGGTACGAAGACAACATTCTACGACCGGTTGTGTTACCGTTCCTTTTGCGACACCCCGGACTTACTTTTTAACAAGATAATGCCTGGCTGCACACACCACGTGTTGCTATGAATTTTCTTCAAGCTTACCAAATACTTCCTTGACCATCTAGGTCTCCTGATCTCTCTCCCATAGAGCACATTTGGGGCGTTATGGGAAGGCGATTGTAACCATCGCGGAATGTTGACGATTTAGCCCGACATGTGGAGAGAATTTGGCAAGACCTTCCGCAGGACTCCATCCGTGAACTTTATCAGTCTATGCCACGCCGGGTGACATCTTGCATACAGGCTAGAGGTGAACCAACGCCTTATTGACTTCCTTTGTATACGGTCAAACTCTTTGCTAAAATTATTTAAATTGCTCTGAAATTTTAATCGTTTCTTTTTCTATGTATGTTCTTCACATCCACCAATTTTTATCACAATCGGACAACTCCTTCTTGGTGCGTCGATTTTTTTGTTATAGAGTGTATATATATATATATATATATATATATATATATATACGTTCACCAAGGAGATTATACGTGAAAGTGGTATAACATCGATAAGTTACCTGTTGTTCCATGGGAAGGTGTATTGCGAAGAGTCTGGACTATAGCGTATTTATGTGTTTAAATATTTATTTGGTGATAATATTGTCAATAGGTCTTGTATCCAATATTTAAATATAACTTCTCTGACTTGGATTTCATTAGTCTTGAATATATTGTTTTTAAAGTATTAAATTACCATGAGCGAAGTAATTTCACACATCAGTATTTATATGGCGATAATGCTGCCAATAGGTCTTGTATCCATATTTAAAAAAACAACCACTCTGACTTGTATTTCAAACATTAGTTTTTGAATATATAGTTTTTAAAGGATTAAATAACCACGAGTGAATTAATTTCATTCATTGGTATTTTTATGGCAATAATGTTGTTAATAGGTCTTATATCCAATTTTAAAATAACCTCTCGGACTTGGATTTCATTAGTCTTGAATATATTGATTTTAAAGTATTAAATAACCACGAGTGAAGTAAATTCATACAATTGTATTTATATGGCGATAGTGTTGCCAATTGGTCTTGTATCCGAATTTTTAAATATAACCTCTCTGACTTGGATTTCAAACATTATTTTTTGAATATATTGATATTGGAATATTAAATAACCACGTGTGAAGTGATTTCATACATTAGTATTTTAAATTAATTGTTATATTTTTATAATGTGTCCTTTTTGGTTTGTTTTAGCGCATTATAGTAAACATTTGGATTTTTACAAGTTATTGAAAGTGTATATGAATGTATGTAATTTTTTACGGTTTTATAAGAGTCATGAAGAAAATAGTGTAGGGAGTATCGGTTACCGGGAGCGTTTGCCATGGCGGAAAAAAGCTTTAACCGGAGTGTTGGGGGTCGCAACTCCCCCCGGCCGTTACTTCCGTCACTTATCTAGAAATTTTACGAGTACATTGCTACTTGTCCTATTTGGGAATTTATATAGGTACACACATGTAAAATTGCAGCATAGCGCTTTACAAGTTGTATTAAAAATTATTTTTTTGCTTTTAGCTTTTTAATCAATTCTCTCAAAATTGTAGCATTTTTTCAAGTTTTATATTATATATATATATATATATACATATATAATATATATATATATACTATATGACAAATTCAGTTTCCCATGTCACCATCTTCGAATTTCTTCAAAACTACTAGCGAGCTTGCAGCGGCTACATGAGGTTAAACGGCAAAGTGTACAAAATTTTGGCATATGAAAAGATTTCTGCTACCATTCTAGATATAGACTAACCTCTGCTGACAGATGCATAATGATCGCGAAAATATATAATGGATGCTACTATTTCCAACGGTGTTTTCGAGACATTTCCCTATAAACGGGTCGTGTGACAAAGTATTGAACGTTCTTCGGGATATTTATTACAATATGAAAATAATGTTATTAAAATAAATTAAAATAAAAATGAAATTAAAAATTTAATTACATTTTAAATATTATTTAAAAATTTAAATTATCAAAATGTTTTTATTTTGATGTATAGCTTCTTAAATGGATAATTTTATATCATAATCAGCAATATTTTTGTTTTGGAAAGCAATAGTTTTGTTCGAATCATGCGCGCAAGCAATATAGATCAAAATAAAAGTTTAACAAATTCATGAACATCATAAAATTTTTAAAAATATTATCAAATTAATCTTAAAAAAAATATCATATATGCTGTAGGCATTCGCTTGTTATCCACAACATTTTTTGGTATTACAGTCAATCCTCCTATAAAATGGTATTCTCATAACGCGGTTTCTATATAACGCGAAGCAAAAATTGAGACAGTCCTCCAATGACGCGGTACTCATAAAACACGGTTTCCATACAACGCGGTTCCTCAATAATACAACTCGATTAGCTTAAGCAGTCTCCCTATATCATGAATTTTTCTATTATGCTTTTACAGTTGAAATTATTGGGGATTTCCCCTGTTTTTTCATTCACGTACATCACCATTTTTCAATTTCAGATATCAGGGAAATGTCATGTAAATGCAGAAATATACAGCATTGCGGTTTGCATATAACGCGGGACGAATGTTTTGTTTTATACTAATTCTGATTTTCTTATAACGCGGTTCCCATACAACACGGTATGCGGTTTCCATATAGCCCAACACAAATTAATCTGGTCCGCACCAATTTTGGTCTCTTATAACGCGGTTTTCATATAACGTGGTACGAATTAATCGCGTTATAGGAGGGTTGACTGTACTAATATATAGGTGAAGAGATACAAAATAAAACGCGAAGCATTTGAATTCACTTTGTTTCTGGATACGTAAGATTCCTGAAGTCCCTTAATCTAATTTTTCTGCATTATTTTATTTTGTTGAATGGATGATGTTGAAGAGTAGAGCATGGAATTAATTATTCAATGATTGTAACAATATTCTGTTCCACTTGATGTACATATTCCTCATGTAAATGCATTTAAAACTGGTGAGATAAGTACGAGTATCAACTTTTCATCATTTATCATAATGATTATTATGGAGGTGTTGCTCGGATTTATTAATTTGTAACTAAAGCAAAGATCCAATCTTCTATCACAGATTATTTTAGAAAATAAATTATGCAGTTTAAGTATAGTTTAAATCAAATTAATTTTATTTATTACCATTATATTACGTGCTGTTGTTCAACAATGAGACACAAATGTGTATAAATAGCAAACGTATGCAGAGTAAAACTTTATTTTAAATTTAACAATTTTCTATATTAACTACCTTATTTCTCCTCTGAATCGCTTAGTAAAGAATCCAATAAATGGAATTTATTTCTAATATATTAAAGCATTTCCTGTTTCGCACTGTAAATGCCAATAATTCATTTTATCAAGTCAACGCATTTAATAAATTATGCAAAACTTTTACGGCCTGCTTCATAATCAGCATTTTTAATGACTCTAGTGATATGAGAAGTGTTAGTCCCGCATTGCTTCTGGGAAGAAATGCTTGTTTCCAAGTAATGCAACATTATTTTACCCATCAAACCGAGCCAGTGACAGCGAGCAGTAAAACGCTTTCTTTAGTTCGAATAATCGTAAATCCGTATAACGTCGTAGTAAATAAGGTAATTTTACATAAATATATATCATTTATAGTTTTAGCAAAACTTTTCTATCAAATGATATTTATATTTTAGCTTTCAATTCTTGTATGTTTGTTGCGTAATTTTATTCTGTATTAAAAAATTTCGTACGAAGTTCATATACATGGAAGTATTTTCTTTTTTTAAATATATTATATTTAATAACATCTCCATTCTGATGTATTCGGCATTTTCTTGCCAATACAAATTTCAAAATTCTGCAGTAGATGATATACGTAGGTTGATAAAATTATAAGACAGCAATTTGTATTTACACATTTCATGCGGTGTAAAAGTAAAAAATATCCATTTCTAGGACTAAGGTTTTGGAAATAGGAAATTATATATTATATAAATTATGCTTATTATAACTTATATGTTATAAATTGCTATTATTTACGACATGCTATTTTGATATTATCTACAACATGCTATTTTGATATTATTTACGACATTACATTGTGTAGCCGTAGTAGTATTCACCTCATAATGTTCTTTATGTTTCACTCTGCATTTTAACACTGGAATTACCAAGACTGTCGCCTCTGACCCAAAACGAGTGTGCCTGCTCGTATTTTTTATTCAAATTGCAACATTCATTTTTTGACTTTTCCTAAATATTTACTATGTTTCCTTAAGACGAATTTAGTTGAAATTGCACAAGTACTTTATTATCTACGAGACAGTATACCTAGAATTACCAAGGCGGGTCACATTTGACTCCGGAGATATAAGGTTTCTTTTCTTTTATTACACTCGGATTTATAATTCCTCATTTATTCAGTGTCACAACGATAATATTAGGGAATGAATCACACCTGCTTTTTTGGGGTTTTTCACATAATTGTATTTCACGAGAGGTGGATAATGGGGGGTGAAAATTGGTTCGAAAATCCTTTTCGTTATGGATGGCATCTTTAATTTCCTCTATGATATCAAGCTACTGTGTTCGTCATTTGGCATATTTGAAGGAAGATCTTTCAAATGACGACACTAAATAAGCCATCAGAAAAAGTTCCAAAATCTCTGAATAGAACAAATAAGAGCTATATTCAACGACTACAATGAAGCATTAGATCACTTTACCAGTCTATCTTACTAGATAAAAAAACAAAAATATACTTCTTCTTAGAACATTGCATTTTTCATTAGGAATAACTCAATGAAAGGAAAACTCTCGGAATCATATAAGCTGCTACAATGTGTCAAAATTTGGAGTTGATGTTGGGGATCAAGTGGCGCTTCACGGTGCTGGCCAGTGCATATTTTCTCAATTTTGGGATCTTATGGGTTTAATGCTTGGATAGTTTTTAAGGAGATAATAGGTATGCGAGTCAGCAGAAGAGACTATTTTCTGAAATTAACAGAAAAACCAAAAGGTATCCCTCCAAGAATCATTCCAAAAGTTCCAAACAAGTGCAAGCGTTGCTAAATAAATCAGCGTAGATGCAATAAAACTTACACTGAGTATAAAATTGCTTAAAATTTGTGTGTAGATTGTGTACAGGATATAAAAAAAAATGCCATAGCAGTGTTGGTGCGAGCTCATTGTAGGTAATAACATTGAATTATTATATGGATAATTGCTGATATTATTGTGATTTAATATTTTATTAATGGGTTGCTTCCAAATTATGCAATAAGCTATTTCTTAAGTTAAACTATTAATTATTTTATGCACAACTTAAAAGAAGTTTGCTTATAAGACATATTTCATTTTATATTAACTATTAAATTATCTATACTGAATTTGAAATTCAATTTTTTTTTTGTAGTTTTAATTCAGTCACTGCATTTCATATTTACGAAGTAGTCCAGAAGATAAACGGTATTAATCATTTTTTGTGTGTCTGTATTGCATATAATGTGAAAATACGATCATTGTAGTCATTAGATCAGGTATGACCCAACTCTGTCCTACTGATTCTCTGTGAGGTGAGATCTTAGGCTAACTCGGCCCCGGTTGAAGAGGTGGAAGAAATTGCGTCTTTGAAGCCTTTTTGTGTTGAAAGAAGGTATTCCTCTTTAGCAATGCCTCTGCAGGCGATAATGGCGTCTAAGTTTTTCAAGTCGCTAATCTAGATAATTGTGGAAGCTGGTAGGTCCTACGTAGAAATGGGGGGGAAATATGAAGACGGTATATATGAAACACGTAAAGTAGACCAAGCTCGTCGCTCTTAGTTAAGGAGAATGAATCGAAGGATAAATTGCTACAGGATACTAGGATTAGTCTGGATCGTTCTATTTTGCAGTTAGAAGAACTCTGACAAACTCAGTCTGTGGATAAAGATGAGATTATTAGTAGTATGCATAATGAAGTTAAGGATAAGTAAAAATTATTATTGGAAACTGAAATTAAATTGGAAGAAATGCTCCTTAAATTTAAAAAGCTTTCAAGGACTCAGGAACCTGTTACACTAGTATTTTATCCCAGGAGGTATTTGAACCGGAGGGGTTGGTAGAGGAATCATCGGAAATGGTGGAGGCCCTTAGGAATTAAGTGAATAGTTAAAAGACTGAATTGAAAGAAAAGGATAAGTTAATGCAGGGAATTAGGGACAAATTTGAGAAGGCTAAACAAGCATGTGATACAGTTAATACAATATTGAAAAGTTGGGATAAAGGGAATAATACTCTAGGTCCTTTACAGGAAAAGAGAGCGATTACAGTTCACCCTATAGCGAGTGGTTCTTCTGAGACCAAGAGGGCTTTGTTGAACTCGTATGTGAATCCAGTTGGCCTAAATATGGGTATAGATAAGTTTATCGGAGTCTCGAGAGGAGGAATTTTGGTTGAGGTCCCTGGTGAGATAGCAGCCAAAAGACTGATAGATGATCTCAATAGTGACTCTAACCTTAAGGATAGTTTTACTTTTGAAAGGTCAATTAAAAAGTGACCGAAGGCTATTTTTCTTCAACATTAAGGAAAATGCCAATACTGACTTGTTGGTGGAAAAGTTGTTGAAACAGAATCCGCTACTCCATGGCCAGAGAGATTCATTCAAATATAGATTTAAAACTAAGGCTAAGCTTGGTTCACATTTTGTTTTTGATGTGGTACCATTTGTTTATAGATTTTTGACCTCCAGAAATTTTGTTTACATAGGTTGGAAAAAACACTGGTGTAGGGAGTTTTATAGTATATCCCAATGCTTAGTATGTGGTAGATTTGGACATACTAATACGAGATGTACTGGTGGCCCAAGGTGCTTAAGATATACTGGACAACATCTCACTGAAGGTTGTGATTTAAAATTTATATATATCAATTGTGAAACTCTAAATCAGGTTTGTGGTACAGAAATGGACACGGATCACTCATGCAGAAGTCATCAGTGTAAAACATTTAAAGAAGTTATTAGATATAAAAGACACATTGATTACGGAGATTGATGCGATCGAGGTGTGGGGTCTGTTTTACTTCTAATGTTTGTAGTTGGGGATTACTTTGTTTGTAGTTGAGGATTATTGAATTGTTTTATTTGTATATTATTATATTTGAGTTTTAATTGTATATAGATAAGATTTACATTTTGTTGTAGATATGTTTGGATTGTTATTGTTAAGATATGATTATACATAGTTGTGTTTTAAAGTATTGAAGTTTAATAAATTAAAATTATTTCCGTAGTGTAATTGGGGGAATTTTGGTTTATTTTTTAGAGTGAAATAATCTAGTTGAGGTCCTTTGAACAAAAATGATGAATGGATTTGATAGCTACCTTATTGGTTTTTGACCATCAGGCTCCTCTCCGGGGATTTTCGCTTCCTTTTGTTTACACTTCACAAAATTTGATAGTTGATTGTGATGGCGCTATTAATTTTTGGCATTTTATCTGAGGGAGACATGGACATTTTGGAGAGCAGAGTTTTGTTAAGATGACTCGTTGTTTCATATTACTATGTGGTTATGTTTATTATATTAATGGTTTTTGGCCTTCAGGCTTCTCCTCGCTAATGTCCCCCCAAGAGTAATTATGTTGGCAAGTCTTGTCGTTCTGCTTATTTTTATTAATATTATGCTACTAATTTAGTTTTATACGGTGGTATATGAACCATTATTGTATTGACTTTTCAAATGGATTTATTTGAGTTGTTTTATAAGGTAATGGAATTTTGTTATTGTTCCCTTAATTGTTTTATTGAGTTTAATTATATTATTTGGGATTTCTTGAAACATAATGCTGGATATTTTAGAAGATATTTGTCTTCATATAATTTTCTTTTATAAGTATTGGTACGTAGGGGGTGATTCTTTATAGTTATTATGATTCTTGTTAATCTTTGGTCTTGCTTTTTTATTTGGTTCTTTCGTTATTTGATTTCGATTTGGGATTGTGGGCCTTTGTTTTTAATTTTTCTAAATTAAAAGTTGAGCCCTAGGATTCGGTTTCCAGGAAAGCCGGTGACAGGAAGACATTATTAATAATTTGTTTATTAGTAGCGTTATTGTTATGTCTTTTTATTGGGGCCTTTTGATTAATGAGCCTTTTTAGTTTTGGCTTTTTGTAATTCCCTCTTTGTTTTATGAAACACTATGGATATCAGTTTTTAGGTTTTTGTAATTATAAAGGAAAGTTCCTTTATTTTTGGTCCAGGCTAGGTGAGTTTTTTGGGTTTTTGCTATTATGATTATTAATTTTATTTTATTTAAAATATAGGATATATAATTGGGCTTTAAATTTGATGGAATTAATTAATTGGTTATTAAATTTGATTTATTTGTTTTTTGTTTGAGAGAATAGGTAATATTTTTGGTTTGTTATGTATTTAGCCTAGTATTTTTGTTGATTAATGATTAATATAATTTCGGCCTTTATTGTTGTAGGTGGAAATTTTTATGTTATTGATTTAGGATTTTTATATATTTACTTTATACCCGCAAGTTGACGAGGATGTACCTGTAATTTTTGCCTGTACCATTTTTGTTTAAATAAATTTCTGGGGGTGTGGGTGCATTGCTGGTCTGTGGTGGCGCGTCTTGCCTGGTTGGTTTCTTTGCAGGCGGGTCTCTGGCCTGCTGGTGGGGGTTTCCAGGTCTCCATCGGCTTTCCTCTCCAGGACTGGTGGCGGTTGGCTTCGCTCGACCGGGCATTGGTCTGCTGTCCCCTTGGTGACCCGTGTGGTGCGCGCGTTGTGTGATGGAGTCGGCGACCTTCTCTGTCCGGTGGGTTTGGGGGCTGGTCTTTCCTATTTTGTGTTGGAGATCGATTTCTTTCCCGGCCGTGAGCGAAAGCAACCCCATGCCTTCGTGACTACTGCCACGACTTGGTGTCTTCAAGTAAAGCATAAACATGGTGATTAGTAACCGTAGGAATACTACTCGCGGTGATACAAGCTGCAACTCTTCGAGGAACAGATCCTACGGACGTGCAGATAGTTTCCTAAGAAATGATTGATCATATGCCCCACAGGTCGTCCTCTGTTTGAAGCGGGGCAGGGCAGTCAAATGATGGCCAATCACGTCCCATACATGCTCAAAGGCTGAGAGATCTAGAGATAGCGAAGGCTAAGAAAGCACATGCATACCTTGCAAGGTTTGTCTACTGATGGTTGCCGTAAACGATTGCGCGTTATCTAGCTGGAAAACAGCATTTTGAAACCGCTGAAGGTTGGGAAGTACTACTAACTGTAGCACGTCATCCGCATATAGTTGTACCGTCATTGTGCTTATGACCAGACGTGACCGGCAATCGAAGGCGATAGCACCCCAAATCATGATGCCACGTTGTCGATTAGTATGGCGTTCAACAGTCGCAGCAGAATTGGGTTTGTTTTCACGTCGCCAACAGACTCTAACGTGGCAACTGTCATTCGATAAACAGATCCGAAACTCGTCACTGAAAACTACCTTGTCCCAGTCAATCCTCCAAGAGGCTCGGGCCCGACAACATTGCACCCTCTTGCTTCGGTGTCTTGTCGTCAGTGGCAATCTTCGTGAATGACGGTTTGAGTGCAAGCAGCTTTCGACCAATTGTCGAGATACTTATCTCGCTGATTTTGGAACATCAAATGTACCCTCCAAATTCTGAATAATGTTGATAGTCGTCATTTCTGGGGCCGCCACCGCATACCTTCGAATCCGCCAATCAACGGAAACTGACGTACGTCTGGATGGTCATGTACCACTGCGGCGGTTCACATGCCCTTCTTCAAGCCATCTTCTCCAAATATTTTGCACAGTGTATGCATCTATACGTGTTTCAGCGGCGATACGCCGGTATGACCACCCAACCGTACGTAGGCCAAAAATGAATCTCCTCGCATGATCGTCCAAATGCTGTAACGGACTTCGGCGCCGTCGGCCAGGTATATCTTCAACAACACGTGTCTTGGGCAACAACACAAATTTCGGAAAACAGGTTCCCTTAGGCAACAGACAGTAACAACTGTTGGCTCATCTGCCTTCCATCCCTTTTATCCCGTCTTCTAATCACGTGACATACTTACATTTCAGATCATTTGTATACATCGCCCGCGTTTGTCTCGCATTTTGCATAATTATAAGTCCAAAGCATCATGGTGTTACATTTCCTATATCGTATAGTGTATTTACAAATGATAAAGTAGTTAGTAATAGATCTATCAACAAAAGTAATGATTTTTTTTTAATTTCTTTAATTTCATATATATAATATATATATATATATATATATATATATATATATATATATATATATATATATATATATATATATATATATATATATATATAATGTATGTGTCTGTGTGCCGACGCGGTGGCCAAACCGCCAAGGCAAGCGTTTCCTAGCGATCGTCCGATCGCCGGGTTGTGGGTTAGAGTCCCATCTTCAGGCATGGATGTTGTGTCGTTGGGCACGGTGTGTTCCTACCCCCACTGGTGCACTGGGGCACCGTCATATGACGGCTAAAAGATTCACGGTTCTGGCCGGTGTATAGGCGAATGATGAAAGATTCAATTGCCTGGCCATTGGAAATATATATGTATATGTATATATATGTATATATATATATATACATATATATACATATATATACATAATATATATATATAAACACATATATATATACACACACACATATATATATATATATATATATATATATATATATATATATATATATATATATATATATATATATATATATATATATATATATATATACACATACATATATATATACCCTACATAATACATAACTCCGTAGAACTCTTGAGTTAGACTGCAATCGTTTTGTAAATTTTGAAAAAAAGGAATATCGTCTCAATTCAATATTCCTTCCAACTTCCAATAAGAACCATATTTTGTTGTGGCATCGTTGCAGATAATTTATTGCGAAATGGCAGCTGGTGAGGGCATTTTGAGGAGCGAAAGTTCATGGCAAAGTACAAAGTACTTCTTACTCAATTCATCACTTCTGGAATTGCTATCAAAAGTGCCAGAGGCGTCAATGGGCTCAATACCGATTGTAACGAATTTCACGCCCACCATTCATTTTTATGAAGCTAGAAGCTATAGAAAGATTTCATGGTGGAAAGATTGTAGTATTTTTCTTTCAGGGGTGAAATGAAAGATGAAAAGTTTCCAATTTTCCTCGAGACTCAAAATATATTCCAAATTACATTTATATCGGTATGCAAATTATGTGTAATGTGTAAATGCACTCAGAATATAAATATATCTGTGTGAGAGTTATATTTTATACGTTAGTGCACATTTGCCAAAACGCTTTAGGATATTTATAACGTGCAATAATTAAAAATATACAACTGGTGTATGTATTGAGTTTCGAATATTTTATAAATGCTGTTTATCTTAATTTGATCCCTGTAAGTAATGTACGTGACTCATTAAAGCTGATTTTTTCACTGCACTTTTATTGACATTGTATTTGGCAGACAAAAATTCAGAAGTATTTTTAAGGATATATAATATATACAAAATTACATTATTGATTTACCTTATTGATCAAAATCTTATTGAAGTTATAGATCTAAATTACCTTATAGGTTTAAAGCCAAAAGTTGCCATTTAAATTATATTTTGACTATTCGTAATGAAATATCCGTAAAAGACCGTGTATTTTTTCTGCCCTTATTAAAATATCATCTTTGTCTAAGAGACAAAATCGTGCAATCTGCTAACATTTTTCCCATGATGAAAAAAATCAATAGTTTCCCTATTTTATATAACATTTTTACTCTTAATTAATAGAAAAAATTTCTGGAAATTTTTATCGTAAAGACGTGCGATATGAGATTTAAAATAAAACAGAGAGAACAAGAAAGATCAATCATGCTTAAAGCATTGATTATGAAACACTTTCCAACTTCAATGCAATTTTATTTTAACAAGTCTAAAATGCAATACATTCCTCGGTAATATTTTGAAACTTATCACAATACTGCATTAATTTATTATATTTGAAAACTTAAACCTTCATCGAAAAAAATGAACTTCATTCAAATGACGGCATTGAAATATAAATTGCCTGGTTTGAACATCTCTAAAATGCTATACATTCCTCGGTAATAGTTTTAGAATTATCCTAATACTACGATAATTTATTATATTTGAAAACTTCATCGAAAACAACTGAAATTAATTCAAATGACGTCATAGAAAAAATAACACGCCTGGATCTCTCTATAAAAACAGGATTTCATTCATAACTTTCTCCCATTCATTTCATTCATCACAATACTATAATAATTTATTTTATTTAAACATTTTATTTAAGACCATGGAGCTACAAATAATTAAACTCTATGCTTAAAACTTCATCGAAAAAAATCGTCCTTCTCTTTATAAAATCAATTAATATTTCATTCATATCAGCCATGCAGACTCCATGGACTAAATTATTTTGTGTTAAAAAAATACAGGAATTCTAATACAACTCATTCTACATATTTTGCTGTTTACATTTTACATAGGTGAAAAATAGGCTTAGTTGTAGAAATAATCAAATTTAGATGAGCATTTAAACTCAAATATATTGTCATTGCGTTGTTTCAGTATGTAGATGCACAGAATTTAAGCAAAAATAAAGTAGTTTTAGGACGGATACAACACTCAATATGAATTAAAAAGAACTTAAAAAAATCACGATTTTGAAACAAGATGGAGGCCATATATCATTTTGAAGTGGGTCATGTGATCGTTTCATAGCATGGTCACGTGATCGTTTCATATAAGAGGTGTAATTAGTATTTTAATTTTTATTTTAAAAACTACTGAATATATTTCGCTGAATTTTTTTTATATATTTTATGGAATAATTTGAATATTACCTAAAATTTTCGAAGCAATTTGTGAATTTTGAATCCGCTTAAAAAATGTTTGAAAAATTAGGTCCTATAGGGCTCAATGTATTTCATGTTTTCAACCCGGGTTCAATCCAAAACTAATTGGGTGATATTATTCATTTATATTCCCATAAGTCCTACAGACCGTCTGAACAACATACTAAAATTTCATTTTGATTACGGCAGTTATCGTGCTAACAGACAGACAGACAGACAGACAGACAGACAGACAGACAGAATGAACAAAGTCATAAACACTTTTCAACTTTGTTGTAAAGTGTTAAAAATTTTACGAATCGCTGATTTTTGGTAAAAAAGACAAAGTTCAGAAAGGAAGAAAAATAGTCAGACCTTAGTAAAGGAAGGAAGAAGGATAAAAAATTACAGGGAATGAGACAGTAATTAAGATGAAAAACAAAGCAAAAATTTAACCGGTTTCAAAAGTTAATTTCAGCAATCCAACTACTATAAAATTATCAGTGGTTGAGACTAGGTCATAAAGGTGCATTGTGGTGAGGTGAATTTTACACATAAATACAGAATTAATATACCTTACTAGCCTTACACATTTCTGGTAGATCCGACGGCCTGGGTCTCAACAACAATCTTACTACCACTTACCACTAGGGCCTTCCAGCTCAGCCTATGAGTTTGTATAGTGGGATCCGAACGGATCTAGTACATTGCATAATGCTAACTAAAGAGCCCACATTTTGTGGCCACTCAACAATTTATTAAAAGAACACACGAAACACTCAATTTGACACTAAATATAAAAATACACAATTACAATTATTTCCCATCTACCCAGCTTGATCTCGGGGTGTACGTTTTTAATTAATTCATACTTTTCAAAATTTCCAAGAATTTGCATATAACTACTTTTAAAATGTGTTCAGTGGGTTAATATCCCTTAAGCTCAAAAGTTAACATCAACATTGGATATTATATCAATCACGCTTAACACACACACATAAAACATTAAAAACAAAGATAAATCACAATACCTTCATTACAGAAGAATCTGACCGGTATATGGCTGCTGGTAGCAATACCTCTGCACACTGCAAAAGGGTGGCGATTAACTATTTGGATTTCAGTTCAGACAATGCAATTTTGTAAAACAATCACAGTCAGTCGGATCAGACAGTTTCAGGCGAAGACAGGGAACGATATTTAAAACAAGGATTATCCCGGAGATGGGCACACAGTCCTTGCACTCTCCTCCTCCTCCTAACGTCGGCTTTGTCCCAGGTATTCGTATGAACATGCGTACAGGCCGCTGAAGGTGGGTCAAGAGCAATTTCGTAAAAGGATCATCGTCAGTAGGATCAGACCGGTTGATGCGAAGACAGGAATCTCTCCTCCTCCTAACGTCGGCTTGGCCCAGCGATTCATCAGAACATGCGTACAGGCCGCTGCCGGCAGGGTTTCCCTACTAAGTAAAAGTCAACTCCTATGGATAGCACTGACTCTAGTAGATGTCACCCAGTTGATGCGTGTTGTGCACAGCATAGGGGCCTAGGATTGCCGCCCCGCAACTCCATCCGCGTATACTTTTCGTGAAGGAGGATACACGTTGCGCTGTCACTACCGTCCTTGCAGTACCCACAGTTACTACGGCTTGGATGTAGTTAAGGGAGCAAAACCACACTACTCCGTCTAGTATTCAGAGCTGTGTTGCACTGCGAAACAAAAAAAAGTGGCAACTTTCACAGTGCTTCGATGTTCGCCCCGCCCGAAGAAATGCGCGCTCGATTTGCTTCGGTGCTGACTCGATTTGGCTACGAGCCGCCATGACATAGATTATTGAAGGTTCGCATCTGACCACTAGCTACGCCTGAGTGTGCTTGCTCGCACAAACGGACACTAGACTTCGGTTCCTAGCGTATGCATTGGCCGCCCTAGACAGGGGCCACGGATACCGTGCCTGAAGATTCATCAAAATGCATGCCGGATCTGACTTCCAAAAAAAACAAGTGCCACGCACTTGGAGTGCTATTCTCTCTTGATCAGAAAGGCATCTAAAATTTTGCATTCTACAAAATCCCTCCAGAATGTTTAAAACGAGGGGAACGAGAATTTAGGGGGGAAGTCCCCCACTTTCCCATTCGATGAAAACAACGTACCATAAAAACAAGCCGGTTCAACTTCAACACACTCTATTGGCTCGTCCATCCTGTTGCTCCAAGTCCTCTGGACGAGCCGGACGGCCTGGGGCTTTCACAATCTATTGGCTCCGGCCATCCATTAAATTGCTCTGAGTCCTAGGACGAGTCGGGTGGTCTGAGCTTTCGACACTATTGGCTTGCGAAGAAACGCTCATTTTCTATGTGCTCCACTAAAATCCGAGAACCAGAGGTCTTTCTACATACCGGGTGGTCTCACGCATAGAGCCACACCTGACAGGGGCTATAAATTTCAAGAGATTTGTAGCTCTAACTTTGACATTTTGTTACACACAAATCTCCGAATATTTACAACCCATGTCAAATGCGCATACAAACCAAGGCGCCATCAAGTCCCCTTTCGTCTGTGCAAAGGCATCGCTATACATAACACAATACATATTATATACATTTCAAGTAACATTACACCTGCCCCTTTTCATCCCAGGGCGAAGTACAGACATGTGGAAATGCCTCATGACACATTCACCCCCACCAACAAAGAAGGATGTCAAGCTAGGTGCACAAAATATCATACAGAACACGTTACCTTATCATTACCTTATTTACAGATTAATTCCATCATTTCTACGGTTTACATGGTCGAAATATGTCATATCTCAACAGTTTAAATTTTTACATTTTGCAGTTCATAATTCATATATTTGCACACAGCAACTACCATTTCATTTAACATTTGCATAAATTCACAATTTTCATCACTCTGCACCACTGTGAATCAACGCACATTGCAACCAAAACAAAACAACAGCAAGTCCAGGGAAGCCTCTCTTTCCTGCCTCTCCCGATGTTTACCTCAAACAGCTGTTGGGAGGGGGGGAAAGAAAACCCCTTTCTTAGAATTGCGAGAACCAGTCATCTCGTCGCACGCCTTCCTGTCTTCTGTATAAGGCAGTCGTGACATTTTTGCTGGCCTGTTGTTGTGCGCCATTTGTATCGCAAATACAGCGTATTTTTTTTAATAAGTTTACCTTTGTACAGCACCTGAGCAGGTAAGTATTTTAGTATGTCTATTCTTAATTAATAGAAACAATTTCTAGAAATTTTTATCGTAAAGGCGTGTGATATGAGATTTAAAATAAAACAGAGAGAAAAATTATACGGGAAATATAGTCAGACCTTGGTAAAGGAAGGAAGACAGAAAAAAAATTACAGGGAATGAGACAGTAATTAAGATGAAAAAAAAAACATTTAACCGGTTTCAAAAGTTAATTTCAGCAATCCAACTACTATAAAATTATCAGTGGTTGAAACTAGGTCAAAAAGGTGCATAACACTTCCTGTCTTCTGTATAAGGCAGTCGTGACATTTTTGCTGGCCTGTTGTTGTACGCCATTTGTATCGCAAATACAGCGTATTTTTTTTTTATAAGTTTACCTTTGTACAGCACCTGAGCAGGTAAGTATTTTAGTATGTCTACTCTTAATTAATAGAAACAATTTCCAGAAATTTTTATCGTAAAGGCGTGTGATATGAGATTTAAAATAAAACAGAGAGAAAAATTATACGGGAAATATAGTCAGACCTTGGTAAAGGAAGGAAGACAGAAAAAAAATTACAGGGAATGAGACAGTAATTAAGATGAAAAAAAAAACATTTAACCGGTTTCAAAAGTTAATTTCAGCAATCCAACTACTATAAAATTATCAGTGGTTGAAACTAGGTCAGAAAGGTGCATAACACAGAAAAATGGAAAAAACAGTTTCATAAGCTATATGAGATAACTTCAACAACTAATAGAAAATATCAATCGATAGTCGATTAAAAAATGTCAGTGTATAAAACTCGAATTAAGAAGAATGTAACATATTGAAAGAAAAATAACCGATTTTGGATGCTATAAGCGCTAACTTTTTAAGTGAAATTTATAAAATATATACTTCTCTGGATACGAAGATGTAAGGAACTGCATATTTATCAATAATAAGATTATAATAAATTCGAAGATTTGAATAAATAAAAACTCCTATTTAAAAACCTGTACAGAAGTAGTACGAAGAAATAGCTGAATTTGGAGAGCTTCAATTGGGACTGTAATCAAATAACCACCAAAGAACTATTTTCAAAATACCAAAGAACAACTATTTAAAAATACCAGTGCATGATACTGAAAATAAAAATATAATCAAAAATTAGCAAAGAAAACGGGTTTGGAAGCTACAGTAGCTAATATTAGCTAATATAAGCCTTATTATCTGAATTTCAGTAGCAAACGAACGACTATTGAATGAGATTATAATTAAGAAATCACTAATTAATTAATTGATAAAAAACAGATATTTTGGAAAATATATGAGCAAAGTTTAAGTAAACAAAAGCTCCTTCCACAAATTGAAGCTCGGATATTGTGCGGGTTCTTATTTTCAGTTATGTTTGTTTTCTTTAAGGAAGTTTGTGAGCTCTACGTATATAGCATTTAGTTTTAATCTCCTTCTATTTACGTTTTGAATTATGTATTATTGTAGACAAACTTTTTTGTTGGTTCGCTTAAATAGACCAATCACCGACCAATCAAATTTCTGCCATACTGTGATAGCAGGATAAAGCTTTCGGTTCGGTTGAAGAGAGAAGTGAAATCAACAGTTCATTGATCGGTGTGTGACGACAAAATGGTCACAATATGAGCTACTAAGGTGCGGAAGAGATCTTCCTGAGAAAAGTCCAGGATAGGCGAACGGAAGTGATACTCGAGCCTCCATACTGAAATTCAGCATATTTGGTTGGATGTGGGTAAGAAATATTTGAGTATTTTTGATAGTAAGTGAAGTTTACCAGTATCACCAAACCCAGCATGATTCTATTTTGAGTTCAATTATCTACTGAGCCTGTGCAATAGTTTCTTTTAAATTGTACAGAATAGTTGCTTAATACAGAACAGTTGTTTAATACAGAATAGTTGGTACACATTCTAAACGTATATTCAACACAAAACTGTCTTTTTGGTATTGTTCATAATGAAAATAAAAAATTTAAGTAAACATACATAAGAAAAAATTTAAGATGAAATAAAAATATAGAGAATTTGTACAAGGACCGCAATAATGATTAAATTCAATTTTGTGGTTTCTGCTTTATACACTAAAATTACAATCATGCTCAAAACAAATTCAACATTGAAATTTACTTCCAACTTTTAAATGTTTTTTCGGGAATGAACCGAGATACAAATATACAAATGGCATTTAATGAATATTTCTGTTTTTTTATATTAGCCGAGAGAATAAATATGGACATTTTCGCATAAACGTTCTAAAACAATGTTATAACTTTTTGTTTTGGATAGTTTCATTGGTTTTCTAAATGATATATTTTTAAATGGTGTCTACTTATAAAAACATTAGCCGGTGGAAACAATCATTTATTATTTTATCAATAAAAATTGATCAACCATAATAAAGTACTTGAAGAATTACATTTCTGTTTGTTTTTCTTTTCTATGTTGATGATTATGCTACGCAGTATAATGTGTATACTGTGCCAAATAAAAAATAAAAATGTATTTAAAAAATTGAGAATATTTTTAGTTCATCATCCAATTGAAAAAAAATTAGATTTAGGCTGTGTTCTTAACAGTTGACCGGTCTAATTAGATGTTCGTCTTGTCATTGAATATACCATGAATAGTATTTCACAGAAAATTTGTTGACTAGGTTTGTATCTCTGAGTTTTATAAAAATGTTATCCGCGTAAGATAAATAACACTTAATTAAGAAAATGTTTCTCAAATAAAAATTCAAAATAAAATGTATCTTTCAAATTATGTTCAAAGCAATATTGTAAAATTTTAGTCTAACATGCATGTCATATATAGTTATTTTTGTATTTGTCTATGTATATCTGTGCTGAAATCAGAAATTATGAAATAACCTTTAGGAAGTACTGAAATTTACACTTCATTCATAGTTCAGTTCAATAATACAGTTTAACTTAATATTTATTAGTACTCTATCAACGTTTTTAATCTAACATTTAAATAATTATATACGAGTGACGACAATTTTCGGTTAAGATCAAGCCATGGCCCAACAATTCAGCATCGCTGTTTTGCGAGAGTTCGCTTACAGTTGATTACAGAGTTCGCTTATCATATATGAAAACTCATGTTCTTATATTTACTTATTCCTGACATAGCTAAAATTGGATATGTGCACAGCTAACTGGATATTCCGTTGCTAATAATACTGTTCTTAAATAAATCCTTTAATTTTATGCCTTAATTTACTTTATTAAACAATTGAGCTCATTTCGTGCCTCAAATGCAGAACCACTTTCTTAATTAAAAAGACAATCCATAGGAGTATTTGTTAATTAACATTTCGTGATTTAGTTTGGATCTTTATTATTTGCTCTATCAACTGAAACAAACTCTTACTGAACTTGTAATCTTACTCCAACTAATACCAGAGAAATTATTGAAAATTGGAGCAATAATTATCTTTATATATAATCAATTACATTATTTAGGCATTAATACATTAAACATCATTTTTGAAAGTCTTTTGCTCATCTGAATTAAGACTGCTATCAAAATGTGCAGTTCTAGAAACAAAACCAGTGAACTAAAATGAAACAACGTATGTTTTAAAATGTTTTTAATTAAATATAGAACTCAATTTTTAAACACTTTTTCAGATATTGAAAATTTAATACATGAAATGTTTCATTTGAGTATTATTATTACTTTTTCGCGATTAAAAAACTGTACTCTGGCACATTGCCCTTAAGTATGACTCTTAAGATCCACAAAATTAAATGATAATATTAGATTAAATTAGGATTTGATATTACATTCTGAAATCCCAATTAAAAAGTTTATTTTTATTGAAAAAACTTTCCCTTTGGAAATGTTCATAACCACATCGTAAAATTCAAGCAAAAGAAAATACAAAAAAAAATTTATTTCGGTGAGAAAAGATCTGAAAATAATTGTAAAAGAACCGCAATAATGACCAAATTCAATTTTGTGGCTTCTGCGTTTTCATACTGAAAATGTAATAATGCTCAAAAAGCTATTCAACTTTAAGAATACAATTTCACCTCGAGCACTTGAATTTTTTCAGAAATTAAATGAAACAGAAGTATACAAATGAAACGGAACTACCGCTTCCTTCTACATATTAGCGAGAAAAATAAAAGTAAACTTTTGAATGTTGACACTCCTAAAATATGTTTTACATTTTTATTCTGGGGATATTTTAATTGTGTTATTAAACTCTTTTTAAAATTAATGATATGCACCAACTCGTTTTAATTTGTTGTAACATAAATTACTAATTTCATTACTGAAATTTAAAACTGAAAACATGATACTCAGGATATTTAAAATAGAAGGGAAAATTGAAAGTTTATATATATATATATATATATATATATATATATATATATATATATATATATATATATATATATATATATATATATATATATATATATATATATATATATTTATAATTAAAGTTCCCGGTTTGAAAATGGTTTCAAATAAAAAAAAAACTGATCAGAATGATTTGAAATTTTGAGTGAACACTAGTGGAGCAATGGAATTTTGTTTGGTGAAGAAAAAAACAGTAGTTCAAAAAGTCGCCGCTAGGAGAATAATTGGCGCTTTACTACACTATAACACAATACAAAAGTAATGAACGTCAATTATTTTCCTAGCGGCGACTTTTTTAACTACTGTTTTTTCTTCACCAAACAAAATGTCATTGTTCTACGAGTGTTCACGCAAAATTTCAAATCATTCTGACCAGTGCTTTTCATTTGAGACTATTTTCAAACCGGGAACTTTAATTATAATCACCCTGTATATATATAAACTGTTTTAAAAATATTTTAAACTTTAATTTTGTAATGAAAACTTAACTGCACTGAAATGCAATTTATGAAAATCATTTTGCAGTTTAAAATATACACTATATTGCTCCCGCATGCTAAGCTGCGAGACCTACCTTTAATTTTTATGCATGTTTTCCAACAATTTCTAGAATCTTTACTGAACCATGTCATCATTCATTGATTAAAGATGCTTCCAGAGAAATCTTAAGGTTTCTGCACACTACACAATACAAGAATGTGACTAAAAAATGTCCGTTCAAGTTCACTCATTCACACACAAATACATACAAACACATAAAATACATACACACACACTAACACCTACCCGGCCGTTCAAATAGTTGCTCAAGTCCTTTGGATGAGTCGAACGGCCTGGGTTTTCAACACGCACACCTACATGCAAACACACACACCTACACGTCTTTTTGTAATATGTAAGATATTGTACTTTTACCTGTTGAAATTATACAGTATGCAATAGAAAAAAACTTGTAAATAAAACCCAAGTTCCTCAGTTTTACAAAAAATGTCAACCTTAAAACAATTATCAAGGCGCTATTGTCAACTTAATTACATTTCATCAGTGAAAAGTTTAGAAAGGAAAAATTATTGGGCGCATTTCGTAATAAACTTGACAAATTTAACTAATAACTAATTTAATAATTTAACTAATAACTAATGTCTGTGCCTCATTTCAAGCAAATATTCTATTAACTGAATAGAAATTCAGTAAATAGAATTGTGGATGCCACTGCTAGTGTCTGTCACTTTTCTTCTAAATCTATTTTATCATAATTAGGCATCATTTTTTAGATGCGAATCTTTAGTTTTATAAACAGGGATAAATTCACTCGTTCCAGAAATACCATAAATAATTTTTGAGATGCGAATCTTTAGTTTTATGAACAGGGATAAATTCACTCGTTTGAAATACCTCATGAAGAAGTCTACTTGTCGATACCTACATCGGCTTTCTCGTGTTCTAAAACATCATCGCCAATATTTTCTATATTAATGTCTTTGTCTGCTTCTGGGCGACGAATATCTATATCATAACAATATCGATCCTCATATTCTTCACCACCCTATGACTGTAATTATGTCTGTGCCTCATCAGTGGCTTTTAATTTTCCTTTGTCATTCTTCTAAGGGGAAAATACTTTCTATGATGATACATATGGGCGATTTGAAAAACTATGGCAACAAGCAAATATTTCAAGACAATATATGTCAAGTATATATAAAAGGGGGAGTTTGAGGGAATAAAATATAAATTGCCTCCAACAGTATGTCCTAACATCAAGACGCCAATTTTGACGTAAAACCTAATAGTTATGTAACCATGATAAATATGTACCACACACGTCGACCATCATAATATGATCCTAGCTAATACAGGACCACCGCAAGTACGCCCCAATGTCTTGTAAATTAATAAGGAGAAGTCTGTGGGCATAGTGCCTACATAAGCAAAAATCGAAAGAAGAGGCAAACATGAAAAAATAAAGCGAAATAAAAAGTTCACACGACTTAAACAACTTAGTTACACACGATTCATGACTCCAGAGCGAGAAAATGTACTATTCGCAGCCGTAATGAATGCCATGTACAAAGTAAGCGGCCGGCTAGAAAGAACTTTAAAATGTATTCAGCAACAATGGCAAATATCGATTAAATCCCTATGATGCATACTGAGCTTCCAGAGACACCAACTCCTAAATAATGACGCATATGGCCAATTTTATTAACATAAGGAACTAGTGAATATAAACAAAGCTAATTTGCTTCTAATCGCGCATATTCATCACACCCGCGGCAATTAAAGTCACAACCTGAAGACAAATGCTATGTAGTTTTATTGTAACTGTTTTTACATTGAAATACGATTAATTTAATAAATATAAGTATGACTAATAATATTTTCATATAATATATATGCCAATATATATGCATATATTGCCAATATGATTAATGCTTAGTTTTTTGGACATTTTAGTTTTTTAGGGTTGATGCTGTATTTTATAAAGGTGAAATATGCGGCAATATTATTTTGTAGAAATGGTTGGCTTCGTCCCGTGCTCGCTACGTTCGCCGAACTCCATAACTCGCTTCACGAATTGGAAAGCTTTGTATGCTACTCGCTGACGCTCTATGAGCTCGCTTCGAGATCAATTTCGAGCCGTCTGCTATGCAGGTGTAATACGCCTGTTGGGGACCGACCCTTGTTATCTGACATTCAACAAGTTGTACGAAATACAACGATATACTTCACGGCTTCATACAACGAGCTCTTTACATGCAACGAGCTCACGACCGCCTACGTATTCTATACTCGCTGACGCTCGCCAATCCTCGGGGCTCCGTCCTCCATTCACTGCCCTTCATTAATTGCAACTCGCCGCAGGCGTTATACATCCATTAATGCTTCCCCCCCCCCCGCCTCTTTTTAGTTGACTCTCGCCAACTCCCTTAACTCGCTTCATGAACAATTTTACTGAGCTCAGTCAAATATTTATTGGAAACTCCTCAGTTTCGATAACTATCAGTTTTTAAAATTAAGTATATAACTCCATATTATTTCATTTTTTGCATATATAATAACCAAACTTCCTACCTTGTCTCTCCAACAAAAGTATAAAATATTTTATAAAAATAGCTTGTACTGCTTTAATTTTTTATAAAATATATTAACTAGAATTTCTAATAGCAGTATATTAACAGTTTATGCTTCAAAATAAGCTGTTTTAACTCATTCTTAAATGTATTTATATGCATTACAATATATTAATGAATAAATGTTACCTAATATTCAGCTTAATATATAGAGCTCCCTCTTAATAATAATTAGAGGTGATATTATTTAAAGCTGTTAAACCTATTTGAGATATTTTTTATAAATCTAAGAAGGGTAATTAAATTTTCGACAATTTTCTGGCTTATACCATTTAAAAAGTCTCTTAAAAAGTGCCTTTAAAGTGTATAAAATCAACGAGGTAACGCTTTCTAAGCATTAGATTTTGCTGCTTATCCCCATAACAAAGGTACCAAATTGTGTATCTCACTAAATTTTTTTTTCATCGTTTCAAAGATTCTCAATTATTAAAAGCAAAAAAAACTGGCTATTAGTCAAATTACTTTCGAAAATATTTTGTATACATTAATCACTATAATTAAAAGAATGCGCTAAAAAAGTATATTCTTTATGGAAAAAATCATCGCAAAAAACTAATCATTATTAATGAGATCAATGTCTTATTTTCTTTTTTTTTGTTGTCAATTTATTAAAGCTACGAAAAGTTTGGGACGCATGTTGCAAATAGAGATGTTAGAATAGAACAACTTATCGTAACCAAGTCGTATTGATTTAATACCATATCATTGGCATTAATTGTAACTTATGTTTAATCTTCTTGTGTTCCGAACTAGAAACTGATTTTAAATCAGATTACTTAAATTCATTAATTTATACAAAGTGGCTTGTCAGTTGTAATAAATAATAAATAAAATTCATTAACTTTTTCAAAAGGCTTTGTCGTCTTCTGCACAAGCACACGCTTAAATTACAAAACAGACGCCAGAACAAGATCACCTTGAAAAGCGCCTGATCACACCTTAGGCTGTTGCTCCAATACGTTTTCGTTCCAGCGCTGAGAACATCAATAATTTCGATTCTAGTTGCAGCTCGTAATCCCAAAAAATCTGTGATACAATACGCGATTATAACCATTGAAAAATAGGCTTTAGGAATAGAAAGAATATTTTTGCGTACAGATGCAAAAAGCAACAGTCTGGCACCAAGCCTCAGACACCATTTTTATTACCAGGTTTGAGACGCCAGCTTTTATGATGGGGCGGACAGTAATTTACTGCTCAAGCTATAAAATTGTGACCTCGTAACATGTGCGTTTTATGACGTAAACAAGACTCAAAGGCAAAATGAGATGTTCAGTGGAACTTAACATAAGCTCCACCCACAGAAGTGGAACCAATGGATGAATAAATCGTCAAAGCCAATGGTCACGATCTCATACGAGAGTTTGTGAAAAATATAGATAACCTAACACAAAGTTGATATGAAATGACGTACAGATATAACCTAACATATAGTTGACATAAAATGACGTGCAGATATATTCCTGCTAACTCATCTCATCCAATTTCTTCAAAATACTTGTATTCCTGCTAACTCATCTCATCCAATTTCTTCTAAAAACTTGTATTCCTGCTAACTCATCTCATCCAATTTCTTCAAAATTAAACGTTTGCATTGGCTTTAACTCCTGAAATTAACTTTATCTTTAACCTCGGTCATGAGGCCGCTTATTCTTTTGAGTTTATTTATAAAATATGTTCCCATATTCGCCGTAATTTTATGCAACCTAATACTATACCTTATTCCTGTTGCTGACCTAATGCCTTATAAATCTAGTCTTCCATATCGACCGACAATTTTTCGTCCTCTTATTCATTTTTGCCATGAATTTAAGTTTGAATCCGCTCATTCGACGGTTACTACGTTATTTAATCGTATTCGTACGGATAAATATATGGATAAAAATAACTTTAAATGCCAGGCTGTGGTGTATGTTGTCCCCTTCTTATCTCTTGATAACAACTTCAAATGCTATATTAGTAGTACTAACGTACTATTGGTATCCGTTTAGTTGAACATGCTCGTGATGTTAAAAATAGTAAACTAACTTAAAATATAGTAAACTACCCCTTGTTTGAAAAAACTTTCCTTTTAATCAGTTGCAATGACCCACTTAAAATTCTACTTTATGAATCCCTGTTTGTTTATCTGTACTGTGATTCTATTTGTAATTTTGACCCCTTTCAGACTCCCTTTAAGTTATGCTTGGCGAATCGTTCTCGACTCCATGCGTTGTTGTTGAGACCCAGACCGTCCGACCTACAGTTATTCTACTATAAGAGTTTTGAAAATGTGAGAGAAATTTTAGTGCAAATTTATTTACAAATTCACAAAAACGTAACAACTTAATTTTTTCATTATTCGAATATAAAGATATAACACCATATTCACGATAAAAATTAGAATCATGTGAAGATTCAATTTTTCAGTGCAGCAATGTTAAAAGATACTGCATACAATACACATATTTCGGTGAATTTCATCAAGACAAAATACACGAAGGACCTCGTCCACGAATTCGGTTCAAAGCTCGCTGGGAATATCGTTCTTTGATCTTTCCGATGGTCGCAAGACAGAAACTCTGCAATAATATTTTTTATCACTAAAAAAACGGATTGTGTGAAAATTAGTTCAATATTAAGCTTCAATATAAAATAACTTCAAAACTATTTCGAATTAAAAAAATAGGCTTATAGGTGCTTGGGACCTGATTTTTAATGTATCACTGTACTGAATTTCTTAGCTGTAGGTCGCTTACGTTTTTTGTTACGCAATCCAGGCATATAGGAATGATCTTTTATTATATTAGACTTCGTATTGAATTCTTAGTAAAGGATAGTCAGTAAATTATTAAAATTCCCCATATTTCGTTGACTTTAAATTAAATACATTGCATAAATATAACGGTACAAAAGTATGGCATGATTAAAAACACGACTGGTTACAGTAGTTGTAATCCGCAATGCGAATCGGAGCACGTGAAGCAGAGTAAAATGAAACCAAAAATAATGGACTTCTGGAAGGAAACAGTATATGTTCCAACATATTCAGAACAATTTTCAGAATTCAACGATATAAGTCGTACGTTTTCAGTAAGAGCACACATTATTAATAGCGTTTCCATCTTTTAATGACCGTCATAGCCAGAATAAGTTCTTTGTTAGGCATCAGCTCCAATGTTTATTGCTTACTGGAATTACAGCTTCAGTATAATTTTAGCATAATCTCGGTATTTTCATTTATAGATGTCACACTATATGAGGATAAACTTCAAGAACATGACACACCTAGAACTGAGTTTCCCCACCTCAATTCGATACTTCTATTTCCGACTTGCTTCTAAATTTTTTTTTGAAGTGATGGAGAGTGTGGAGTTTTTGAATTAATTTTACAGCTGCAAATAATATTCGGGTCGAATTGGGGATCGAAGATCTGCTAGTTACTGCACGACTAATACACAGTAAAAATTACAGGAATTTATTTAAAAGACTAAAAATATTTACGTTCTCTTACTAGTTGATATACTTCTAGAGATCATGTTCCTAAAGTTAATATATAAATATATATATATATATATATATATATATATATATATATATATATATACACACATAAACACACACGCACACACACACACACACACATATATATATATATATATATATATATATAAGAAAGATCAATCATGTTTAAAACATTGATTATGAAACACTTTCCAACTTCAATGCAATTTTATTTTAACATGTCTAAAATGCAATGCATTCCTCGGTAATATTTTAAAACTTATCACAATACTACATTAATTTATTATATTTGAAAACTTAAACCTTCATTGAAAAAAATGAACATCATTCAAATGACAGCATTGAAATATAAATTGCCTGGTTTAAACATCTCTAAAATGCAATACATTCCTAGATAATAATTTTAGAATTATCATAATACTATGATAATTTACTATATTTGAAAACTTCATCGAAAACAATTGAAATTCATTCAATATATAGTATAGTTCAGGATGATATACTTAGGGATATTAAGAATAAAGGGTCCAAATTTCGCATTCCATTCTGCCATCACCCTAAACAACTTCTTCAGTCTATATCATTTGATTTTGATAAATTCATATATCAACTTGCTTGTTCACATTCAATTCCTATTGAAGCATTCCTTCTATGGAAGTATACTACCTTACATCTACTTAAAAATGTTATTATAAACACAGTAAATTAACGAAGCCTAGGTATCCTTATAAACAACTCCTACCTGCTATTAAAGAACTACAACAACATTTTGTCATAACTTATGAAGATAAAGCTTCTAATAATTATGTCATCATTTGTAAAAAATATTATGTTTCTCTGTTACAGAATTACTTAAAAAATAATCAAATTTTTAAACCCATTAATAATCAGTCTTATCAAAATCAAAACTAAAATGCTAAAATTATATACACAATTAAATATTAATTGTAAGTTTTTTAAATTTCCTTATGTTACTTTGGTTCCTAAATTCCATAAATCACCTCTCAGTTTTAGAACAGTCACTTGTGGACATAATACCTTTACCACTACAGCTAGTAAGTACTTGCTTAACTGTTTAAATAGAATTAATGAATCTCGTAAATTTAGGAATTCAGGATATTTCATTTTGAACAATAGTTTTGATTTAGTAAATCACTTTAGCAAGCTTCCACAAATTCTTGGTTCCCATACCTTTGATTTTAAAGACCTATTTAATAATATTGACATTAAAGATTTATATAAAGTTATTATCTCTCTTTATCATGACTATCTATCTTCCAATAATGTTGCATTTAATGTCAAAAACTTTCCTATGCTCTTGAACTTTGTGTTATACAACAATTATATTATCCAAAGTGATAACATTTATTTACAAACATCTGGTGTACCACAAGGTGGCTGTAGTAGTAGTATACTCGCTAACTTATATCTTTATTATTATGAATGTCATTTTAACTCTAATTCATATATTATATATAGATATGTTGACGACTTAATTTGTATTATCATTGGTGATTCCAAAACAATTAATATTGATTTTTACCCATCTAACCTAGAATTAATTCCTAATGAGCCTAGCGTTAGTCAAACTGCAAACTTTTTAGACCTAAATATAGATACCCTCCATAATCATGTATTCACCAATCTATATGATAAAAAAGATTCTTACAACTTCACTATCATAAAGCTGCTATCGTACCAATCTTATAATTCTATTCAATTGTTTAGAAACATCATTTTAAACCAGCTATTTCGAATACATCAACTTTCTGATCCTCTGTTTCACTTTCTCCGCATCAATAATCTTAAACGCATTTGTCAAAATTACCAATATCCGGAAGTATTTGTAAATAATATTATTAATAATTTCCAATATACCACGTAATATTTTTCCACATGCATTATTTATCTTTGATTGGATAACTTATTTTTGAGAATTCCCCCATTCTTATCATCTAACTTACCACTTGGCCTGAGTCTATTACTGTTTACTATTTTCGAATTACTATTTTCCACTTGTCCTGAGTCCTATACTGATTACTATTTTTGAAAGTCTCCATACATATTATGTATCGTTCAAATGTATTCATTCCGGTGCCCACTCGCATTGACAAAGTGAGGTGAAATGCTCAGTCGCTTCTTCCAATTACACGTGGTAACTATGCTTCTGAGTTCATATTTCTGTTCGAGGAGGTATTAATTTTCTGATTTGTAATTCAATTGATTTTTTTCTCCTTCCACTAGCCAGTAGACAGTTCCAATGGTGTCTATAGTTAAATACTATCGCCATTGTCAGAAACTGGCTATTCTATCGGTTTTAATTCGAATTGTATGGCTGTCCTGATGAGAATGCAATTTCGAACTAACTGCCATTTTTTGTGTAGTATCAATTGATTGCTCTCTATGTCTTAATCTTTTATCTTGAGCTAATTATTATTGCCTTTTCTCATTTTTGCCGTGTTTTCTTTTTATTTTTATTTATATACTTTTAATTGTGAATTTTGTATCCTAATATTCTTCTCATGCCCCTTTCCATTGTAGTGATATGTTACCTTCTATTTTTATCCTTAGTCTTGGTCTATAGTTACTCATTTGTAACAGATATGCTAGAGATGGGTTTTTTTAATCATACAGTAGTTTATGCATAATTTACGATTAAAATCTTTCATTTTTTATTTATTTATATATATATATATATATATATATATATTAATATATATATCTATCTATATATATATATATATATATATTAATATATATATATATATATATATATATATTACAAAAGAAAGATCTAGGAAATGTACAAGGAATATTATAAAACACAAGGAACAACAGAAACAAATAATGGAGTGCAAACGGGGTATCAGTAATGTCTAGGGGGATTGTGACACCTATACCTGGTTAAAGCGTGCTTTTATTCCCGGGAAACACTCCCAGAAACAACCAATCGCCCGAAGCAGCTCCAATCCGTGCGTACAGGAAAAACAGAATCCTAAGGGAAAATCAAATCCATAAAAATCAAAAGAGAAACTATATAAGAATCATAGGACTTTCCTAATGGAAAAGGGGATCCAGAGTCCATACACATATAAGAATTAAAACTAGACATTACTGATACCCCCTAGACATTACTGATACCCCGTTTGCACTCCATTATTTGTTTCTGTTGTTCCTTGTGTTTTATAATATTCCTTGTACATTTCCTAGATCTTTCTTTTGTAATACTTTTGAGATGAGTGTTAAGAGCTGCAAATCGCGCCTATACTCATTTCACCTTTTATATTATACTTTGGGTTGTGGTATTTTATATTATATATATATATATATATTAAAATAACAAAAACTAAAGTGCAAGACTGTGAATCAGTAACCACAGTATCTAACCGCGAGCAAAATAAAAGCGTGTGTGAAAAGCAAAAAGCAACGAGGAAGGGCCGAGAAAGCAGAGCACGGAGAGGCCAGGACAAGGAAAATATATTAAAAAATAGTATATCTGCCAGAAACGTCTTCAGGGGCACATTCTAGACAGATATACTAAAATCCGTTGTTTCTATGATTGCATAAAAACACGTGGTTAAAATATTATGCAATCTGTGCCCAACAACGGAATAACAGAAAAAAACCAAATAGGATAAATTCAATTATATAACATAAAATACCACATAAACATGAAATATAAAATACCACATAGACATGAACATGAAAAATATAGCGCACAAATATACGAATTTGCAAAAAAGAGCAACTCACATGTCGAAAGGTCGTCACCGTGAATAATCTTCAAATGATTCCCCCACATGCTACAATCTGTACGCTTACCTCGCTGAATACCACGTGGGAATAATCCAGACCAGAAGAAGTGGAAGTAGCAGTACATAGTTTCGGAGAGATAAACCCAAGAGTTTAGAAACTGACCGAGATGTGACCACGATTATCGAAAACTTTGAAAGAATGGATAACACTGTTTTTTGGAGCCGTAGCCTGTTTTTTGTTTTATTAGTTTTTTAGATATCCGCCTTAACGGTTTTATGAGTGTTTTAAACTTTTTTCTTTACCCGCCGAGGCGGTTTTTTTAAAAAAATTTTTCGTTTTTAGTGTAATCGAAATTACTGTTTTTTAATATTTTTACATTTTTATGTTTGCCCGCCGGGATATATTATATATATATTATATATATATCATATATATATATATATATATATATATATATATATATATATATATATATATATATATATATATATATATTATATATATATATTGTATATATATATATATATATATATATATATATATATATATATATATATATATATATATATATATATATATATAAATATATATATATATATAAATATATATATATATATATATATATAAATATATATATATATATATATAAATATATATATATATATATAAATATATATATATATATATAAATATATATATATATATATATATATAAATATATATATATATATATATATATATATAAATATATATATATATATATATATATAAATATATATATAATATATATATATATATAAATATATATATATATATATAAATATATATATAAAATATATATATATATATAAATATATATATAAATATATATATATATATAATATAATATATATATATATATATATATATATATATATATATATATATAAATATATATATATATATATATATATATATATATATATATATATATATAAATATATATATATATATATATATATAAATATATATATATATATATATATATATATATATATATACTATATATATATATATATATATATATATATATATATATATATATATATAAATATATATATAAATATATATATAAATATATATATAAATATATATATATATATATAAATATATATATATAAATATATATATATAAATATATATATATATATATATATAAATATATATATAAATATATATATATAAATATATATATATAAATATATATATATATATATATATATATAAATATATATATATATATAAATATATATATAAATATATATATATATATAAATATATATATAAATATATATATATATATAAATATATATATAAATATATATATATATATAAATATATATATAAATATATATATATATATAAATATATATATATATATATATATATATATATATAATAATAGAAGTTTGAAAATCCAATGAACAAAAGTAAGAAGATGTAACACGATAAACCTAACTTTTTTAAAAACACCCACAGAATAAAATATAATACAGCAAATCATCAATCAAATGGATAAAAAATACAAAACACAAGCTATCAAGTTACAGAAAATCAACCAAATTAAAAGGTATGGAAACAAAAAAAGAAAAACTTAA
>OX578133.1:161983293-161998293 GCA_951213105.1 Amaurobius ferox
AATTTGAGTGGGAATTTCCCGCGTCCCTTTCGTTTCAGTTAGGGAAGAAAATAATCTGTATGGTGGCAGAATAGATTACAGATTTTTCACCCATAAGCTTATAGGTTTGAAACTGGATACAAAATTATATTTCATTACTTATAGTACTATGTCCAAAAATCACCTGATTCGGTATATTAAAAGCGAAGTAGAATATTTTTAAATAAATCACTATATCAAAAGTGTTGAAATGAAATCTAATTTTTAAATGTGTACTTTTTTCTTTCTGGCCAAGTAAGATTTTTTTCAAAAAGCAAATGACATAATCGGTAGAAAATTAAATTTTGCATAGCTGAAAATGCGCTGGGGTATTTTGATGGTTCTATGAGGGAGAAGTTGGTTATATTGGTCTCATGAAAGTAGTCGTATTGTCTATCATTAGTCGCTACCTGCCCACGTCGTGGTCGGATATCTACTGTGGTATAGTGACCTATAAGAGCGCTCATATCCAAGGTGTTACGATTATATTACTCCTATTTTAGCAAAAGTGTTACCTATTTGATGCTGTCACCTGCGTCCGCACCGCAGTGGCGCTTACAAATCTATGTTAAGGATGC
Organism: Amaurobius ferox; assembly: GCA_951213105.1. Taxonomy (NCBI): domain Eukaryota; kingdom Metazoa; phylum Arthropoda; class Arachnida; order Araneae; family Amaurobiidae; genus Amaurobius; species Amaurobius ferox. Next base: position 161,983,890 of record OX578133.1, read on the forward strand.
TAAAATATATGTATTTTCAGTTCTATCGCTTCAAAAAATATAATGTTGGCAGGACATGATTTTCCTTATATAATGCAATTAATTTACTCCTTTCTCAGTCAAGCATAATGTATAAGATCCACGGTAATGTGTTTTTAACGTTGAATTGTACATTTGGCGATTTTCCGAATGGCAGCATGCAAAACTATTTCAAACTACCCAATTAACTTATATTTCGTGCAACTATAAATAATTAACAATATTGATAGCATCCTCAATAAGTCCATATATTAAAATATTTTAACACTTAATTCATCAATTAGGCATCATTTTCATTAATTTAGCGTCATTTTTGCAAAACTGACGATACTTTGCTAGATTTGCCAAATGCATTACCAAGTGTTACAGCCAAATGGAAAGAAAAGCATTTCTTATATACATACTAGAAGGTATGCCCGTCATCTGACGGGAATAAGAATTTGAAATACATTACTTCCCATTTGGCATTACTTTTATCAATTTAGAGACATTTTTGTCAGTTGGGCAACATTTAAAACAATCAAGTTGGCGACGTCCCACTGAATTTTTCGTTACGGACAGATGGAGTTATTCTTATTGGGTACTTTTATGTTCTCTCCACGATATTGAACTTTCATTAATTAATCCTTATTTTATTAATTTCTCGTCCGTTTCATCAATTTGGCAAATTTTTTCAATTGCGTGACATTTTCATCAATTTGGCAATATTGAAATATCAGCAAGTTGGTGATATTCCGACAAATATTTCGCCAAAATTTTGCCAAAGGTTTTGGATGGAAAAATAGATTATTCTTACAGTAGATTCTTATATTCTTCCAAGATAATAGATTTCCGTCAATTAGTCGTCATTTTCATTAATTTAGCGCCATTTTTATCAATTTAGCGACATTTTTGTAAATTTGGCAACAATTTTACCTATTAAAACATCGTCAAGCAACATTCCTCTCAATCTCGTCAAGCTTCATGGACAGAGAAGTAAGTTATTCTTACTGCAGATAAATAACTATTCAAAATTTCGCTCAAAAATTTGGGGATGTTCTGAACATTCGATTGAGTTTAAAAACAGCAGGCTTCCAGTATTCACGGGTTGTATATTTTGTACCAAATATCTTTCGAATCGCTCCATTCGTTCGTGAGATATCGTCTCCACAGACTGACTTAAATACACACACTTAAACACACACATACACACAAATATAACCTCACAAACGTTTGATTCGTGTTTAGAGATGCTTGAAGCGTACTGTCCCGTCGAAAACTCGAATTCGAATTTTCGACTCTTCACAATACTTTCCTTATGCATTATACTATGTATACACCCAACTCTTTTTACACGCTTTTTTTTACACGAATTTGAAGACACGGTTCAAAAAAGTCTTCCTTTTAAAAAAAAATATTTGTATATAAGACAATGACTTTGAAATCGTGTTAGATCAAATTATTTTTTCAAAAAAGGAAGACTTTTTAGAACAGTGTAACTTCAAATTCGTGTAAAAAAGCGTGTGAAAAAATAGTTGGGTGTATAAGGAAAGTAATAATTTCAATGATAAAATTTAGTATTTCTCTCATAGCTACAATTCAACATTGGACCTGTAGCATTCATTAGTTAATGATGTCAACATAGGCGATGTACTTCAACTAGTGATAACAATTAGGATTTCTTACATCTTTGTCATTTCACGCGATCCTAATATGCTCATGAGATATATATATATACACAATCTTGTCGCTGAATAGAGCAGCTTCTACAACACGTTGACCGCAACATGTATATCCAGACCCGCGCCAGACCTTCGGGACCCGTGCTAAAAGAGTCTGCCTTCCAAATCTGTCTCAGCAAGGTTTCACTCTAAGTTCAAACCAGAAACTGCTCAATGCCGGGTGAGAAAATTATCTTGTATTTGATGATGCTCATCACATTAAGCGTGTTAAGGAAGCTGAACCCAAATCAGCTTTTGTGAAAAATGATGAGTGATTAAATGTCATAACATTTAGAAAGCAGGATAATGTACACATGTCAACTATATTTGCAATCCTTATCAAATATAGAGGGTGTCCCCAAAACATTGACCTCGGCTTTTATTCTTTAAATATTGATCTTAGACTTATATAATAAATTACAAAGTTGTGTAAAAAAGGTACAGAATTTTATTAAATCGATAAAAATTTTCAGGAGATTAAATTTGAAGAAACACAAAATTTAAATTTTTATACGGACCCAGTACAAAAACTTTTCCAATCAGTGAAATATGCCTCATACACTAATAAGGTGATGTACAAAATTTCAGCATTTTATCATAAAAAGTCCTAGAGATATGTTGAAACAAAGTTGGTGAGAGATTATTCACAAATTAAAATGCAAATGTTTACCGCAATAGTGCAAATGATGCAACGCAGAATGCATTATAGGCAAATAATATCTGCCTCTTATCTTAAATGGATCTTTGGGATGGATGGAAAACATTTTGAACAAGCTTTGTAATCTTTGTGTACAGTTATTATTTCTACACAGATTAGATACTTTTGTACCAATAATTAGCAAAATTATTATTTATTTATGTAATCATTGTTTTCTTTCGCAATTTGTGTATGACCCCTGAAACGCGATCTGCCGACATGATTTTACCCTCTGAGGATCCATGTCGATGCATCGAAAAGTGGTTTAAGTCAACATTTTTGTCTTTTCATATCTCTAGGACTTTTTATGATAAAATGCTGAAATTTTGTATATCACCTTATCAGTGTATGGGGGCACATTTTACCCATTAGAAATGTTTTTGTACGGGGACGGAGGCCGTATAAAAATTTAAATTTTGTATTTCTTAAAATTTATATCCCTTGAAAATTTTAATCGATTTCATAAAATTCTGTACCTTTTTCTACGCAACTTTGTAATTTATTATATATGTTTAAGATCAATATTTAAGGAATAAAAGCCGAGGTCAATGTTTTTGGGATACCCTGTATATTAATGCATGTCGTCTGCTTGTTAAAGAACTAATCCTCTTTTGTCGCATGTTCAACTCCTCTATAGAAAGTAAAATTTAAACGTTTAATTAAAAATAGTAATTACAATAACATAAATCCATAAATGATTAGGACAAAAAAGTTAATAACAGAAATAAAGGATAACCTTTTACGCCATCAAGAAAAAAATTAAAAAATACGATATACGTTCTTTTGTGGGTAAAAAGAAAAGGTTTTTGCGATACAAAATTCTGCAGGGACATTTTACTAATGAATTTTTTGTTATTAAAATGCTTGAAACGATTAGCATTCATTAATTGAAACATTTTATGTGCATTGTGGAAAATATTATCTTTAAATTATGTGCTCTATAATCTGATTAAAATTAATTTCAAGTGAATTTAGTTCTGTTCTAAAGATATATATGCTTAATGCTCTGTTTAAAAATCTGATGTGGACAGCGCATGGCTTTCCTTCTATACTTCAATGAATTTACTTCTTAAACGGTAAAAAAGTGATGAAAAAATCCACGGCACAGCGACAATAACGTATTGTACATTTGGAGCGGGAAGTTGTACATCCGGATGACAACGTCTAAAACCATTTCGTATTCAATTAACTTATATTTTACACAACTCTAAATTAACAATTATCAATATTGATAGTATCCTCAATATGCAATGTAATCCATATATTTAAATATTTTAATAATAAATTCATCAATTAAGCGTCATTTTCATTAACTTGGCGTCATTTTTGCAATTTTTGACGATATTTTCGTCAATGTGGGGCAAAATATCGCCAAGTTGGCGACATTTTGCGATATTTCTTATATAATAAAAGGTATGCCCATCATATGACGGAATTAAAAATTTGCAAAATATTACATCCTATTTGGCGCCATTTTTATCAATTTGATAACATTTTTATCAATTTGATAACATTTTTATCAATTTGACAATATTTAAAAAAGTTGCCAATTTAACGATATGCCGCCAGAATGTGGCAAAGCGTTACAGATTTGAGTCGTATGGTAGCCTTGTATTCTTTCCAAAATATTGAATTTTAATCGATCAGTTGTCATTTTCATTGATTTAGCGTCATTCTTATCAATTTTGGCAACCTTTTTATCAAGTTGACTGCATTTTCATCAATTACCGACATTTTAAAAGCTCGCCAAGTTAGCGATATTTCTCCAAATTTATTGCTAAAATTTCGTCAAACAATAAGGTCGGAGAAATAGGTGATTTTTATAGCAGATAAACGACAAATGGCATCCAAATACAAAACAATTACCCAAAGTATCTTCTCTTGTTGTAGATTCTCATTCTTTCCAAGATATTGGATTTTCACCAATTAGTCTTCATTTTATTGATTTAGCGTCATTTTTATCAATTTGGTGACATTTTTAGTGACATTTGGTGATATTTTCTTCAATTTGGCAACATTTATAAAACTCGCCAAGTTAGCGATATTCCGCCAAATTCGATGCCAGAATATCGTCAAGAAATTTTTTATGGATAAATAGATTAGTCTTATGGTAAATAAACGACTAATGGCGTCAAAATACAAAGCTAAAATCCAAAGTGAATGTTATTATCTCTCGTGAATGGAACGAGCTAGATCTACAAGAATTAAGATAATAAGTTAATTATATAATATTACATATGAAAAGTGAACAGATTTCACAAGAGTTAATACTTTTTATGAATTTTATGTGATTTTTTGATAAAGTTATTTGAAAAATATCTCAAGAACGGTTCATGTTAGCTTTCTGAAATTTGTCAATCGTTTTCTAATGAAAATTTACATACAAAATGATTATTTACGTAATTTTACAGATGGTTTTAATTTTTTAATATTTTTTTTGTATGTCATGGATAGAGATTTTATTAAAGAGATTTTATAGCCAACATTGGTTGTCTTTATTATTTTTAAATTTTAGTCGATTAATTTTTAGCGGAATTTCGATAAAACTTACTTATTTTCTCAGAAAATTTTGTAGTCCAATTGTGACGCACTATTTTTGCACATGCCATTTGCTTTCTCAATTTTCATATAAAATCTTCGAAAGCTCATGAATGATAAGAAAACGGGGAACACAGTGACCAATCCTCAAACTGCCTTGCACTGCAAAAAAATGTTGTTGCAATTTATTTATTGTAAAAGAAAAGTGGTGGTCATTTAGTGTCAAACAATGTTTAAAAATATATTTCTCAGAGACGCAAGTACTTGCATTCTACATATTACGGGCTTTTCTTAAGATTAGAAGTGAACTTGTGGTTTAACATGTCACTCTATTTAGATACGTAAGTTCTGGGTATAAATTCCAGGTACAGAAGAATTCCAAGGTATGTAAACTTAATGATGGTGATTCGTGATTCTCCTTTATAGTGTAACTCTGGTTTATGTTAGTTTACTCTTACGAGGTCCCGAAAGCCTTAATGTGGTTGTACTGGGCTTTGAATCTCAGGAAAAACCGTTTGTAGGCTAACATTATGGCGATGAGATAAAGGCATTTACAGCTCCTGGAATTCGATATTGTCTTATGAGGGTTGGCTACAATACGCTCTCACCCATTTAGTTGTCGAACCGAACGGGGTTGTTCGATTTCATATGAGACGTGAGAGCTATAAGCAAAAGGGAAGAAAATGGCATGAGTTTGTGATGCAGGAATTGCAGGTCTGCTGCAGGAATTGCGTTACCAATCACGTGTCTGATGAAGAGTTTGTTACTATAACTTTTTCGTACAACTATTTATATATTTATATATTTCGTACAACTGTGTCCTGGCATCACTTCACCTGGAGTATAGAAAATATGTTTTTAAAAAACATATAATTGACAGAAAGCTTACAAACTGGAAGTTACAGAGCAAAAGTTGCTTTGTACTCGATCAAAGTTAATGTAGCAAGAACGCGGAGGCACCATTTTAGCAGTGCCTTAGTTCCATTCTAGAGCCAAAGCTTTATAGACAGAATCATAACGTTGCCAGCTCAAGACATATAATATTGTGTTATAAATGTTCGATACAGTACATTGAATGATTAGTTGATTGGCAACATAATCCAATGAAATACAATTTATCAATCGCAATAATCAATCTAAGGAAACTTTATGGTTACATTATTTTTAGAGTAAAACTTTCTACTCTCTACCAGACAACAGAGATTTGCTATTCCGTTTGACAGGTTGGTATTATGTTTAACAGTGCAGCTGCAATCGTGTTCTAATTTTCTTCCACCGTTCTTTACAGACTCTCCTAGGGTTTGGATATAAGAGGCACATATTATATTTAGTTGAAATACACTGAAGATAAGTATTGTTTTACTAGCAAATTTTATTCAACATTTTCAGATACCGATGAAAAGAAAATAACTTAAACCACTTGAACACATCGAAAAACTGTTGTTTAAAACTAAGATACACAATAGGCATCATCTCAAAATAACTGTGCAAATAGGCACATAATGCATATATTTAAAGAACTTTTCAGAAATGATTATGTACAGGGCTACATTAGACTTTCTGAAAAGTTAATAAATATTTTTATTTCTTAAATCAGTATTAATATTACAAAATTCATTTCGTTTTGAAACAAGGACAAGTTATTGCTAATCTATATATATATATATATATATATATATATGAGATAATATACAAGTTATTGAAATCCTTGCACACTATATATATATATACAGAAGTAGAAGTTAGATTGAGGCTGTTTAATTGAAAAACTCTCATACGTAAAATATGCTAACATGGCGCTATGCTGCCCTTGTACATAATTACAAATATATTTTCTAAATAAAAAACTGAGGACACTGAAAAGCAGTAAATGAATGTAAACAACGATAAGTATCACAAATTAGCCGGGGGGAGTTGTGTGACCCCCACTCTCCGGTTAAGCAATGCTTTAAGCCATATGACAGCACTCCCGGAAGCCGATATTTATACAGAGTATGGCCCTATTACCATCAACATCCGAACATCAAAAACCTTCAGTAAAATGTCAAAAACCTTTTGTAGAATGTCACATGAAAAAATCAAACCAGGTCACGCAATGTACTGACATGAACGGACCTATTTAAAACCTGTCACTACAGAATCCAAAACCCTTACCAAAACTATCTAATTTGTACAAAGTTTCCAATACAATCTTTAACCTATAATCCAGTTCAATACCATCCATTCTTGCTTCTCGTGAGTTTTCCCAATTCCCTATGTCTCTGTTTCAACAGTTTAAATATTTGCTTCTACATTCAGTTACAGTTAAACCAGTGAATTTCGAAAGTATCTTGAATACAAAGCCCATAGGGTAACATTGTTTTACTGCTTCATTTAGAAACATTCTATCGTGATGCACTTGATCATCACTTTCCCTATTATTCAAACGTTTATTTCTAATCAATTGGTTAATAATAACATTACGGAAAATACTTTTATGTAAATTACTGAACCATGGTGGGATTAAGTTTATTTTAAAGTGATTTTTTTTCTTTTATCATAAATCTTGAAAAAAGTTGTATTGTTAACTTTATCAATACATATGTCTAAATAATTTAAACTATTATCAGAACTATAAAGAGTTTCTATTAATTTTAAAGTTTGTAGATAAAAACCAAAAACCATTACGAAATCTGTATCATTACAACATAAAATCACATCATCCACATATCGTATGTAAACCATTTGATTTAGTATATGGGTTCATGTTTAATAATCATCTAAATAGATGTCTGCTAGAACCGAAGAACAACTTCCTCCCATTGGGATGCCTTTAATTTGCTTGTAATAGCCTATACCGTTGTAAAGTACGGTCTCGGAAAAAGGACCAAATTCACCAGTGCTGAATACTTGGTCAGCGACACCAAAAATTGCAGTTCGTGTGTATAGTATAACTCTATCACAATTTTAGACAAATCGTTGATGTCGATGTTATTGTAAAGATCGCTAAAATCAAAACTCTTATACACCACATTATGCGGTATGCTCTTTAACTTATGTATTGCTTCAAAACTATTTTTAATAAAATATTATTCCTGCTTTTTAAGTCCTGCTATGACAGGTCTAAGCACCATCAGTAACTTTTTATTTGCATTGGTTGAATAAGATCTGCATCCTATGGTTACGGGTCGAAATTTAACTGGACTCTTATGCAGTTTAGTACTAAACTGCATAAGAATACTGCACTAAATATAAATACAAGAAAGATAAATCATGCATAAAGCATTGATTATAAAACACTATCCAACTGTACTTTTATTTAAACGTCTCTAATATACGACACATTTAGCGGCGCGCGATATTATTTTAAATAACACGGAACTACAATAGTAATTTATTTTACTTAGGAAATTAAATCTTTTGAGGTAAAGTACGTTTTAATTCCATCCTTAAAACTCCATTCAAACTTTATTGAAATGACGTCATCGAAATATAAAACGTCTGGCTCTCTATGTAAAATCGGAGAGTACGTCATTCATACACTTTTATTCCAGACTCCACAGTTAAATAATTTTGAGTGAAAACAATTCAGCAATTCTTATACGACTCATCTTACCATCACTTGTTTACATTTTATATTCATTAAAGTTAGGCCTCGTTGTAGAAATAATCAAATTTTGCTAATCATGTAAATTCTAAAATATTGTAACTGCGTTGGCGCAAAATATGGATGTACAGAAAACACGCAAAAATAAAGAGGTTTTAGGACGGATGCAACACTAAATATAAAGTAAAAAAGACTTTAAAAATCACTATTTTGGCACAAGATGGATGCCGTATTTCATTTTGAAGTGGATCACGTGACCGTTTCATAATTATATAAATGTCATTATTATTTTTATTTAAAGACTTAACACATTTTGCTGATTTTTTTTATATATTTTATGGTGTAATTTGAATATTTCTTAAAATTTTCAAAATAATTTGTGAATCCTAACTCAGCTTAAATGTTTGAAAAATTAGGTTCAATAGGATTCAATATATTTCATTTTTTCAACCCGGGTTCAATCGAAAACTAATTGGGTGATATTATTCATTTACATTCGCATATATCCCACAGATCGTCTCCACAACAAACTAAAATGTAATTTCGATAAATTAATTTTAACGGCAGTTATCGCGCGTTTAGACAGACAGAATGAACAATGTCGTTAAAAGTTTTCAACTATGTTGTAAAGTGTTAAAAATTAATATATGATTTGATACTACGTTAATATTAGTTTCAAAGTACGTGTCTCATGATGCAAATAATATTGTTCTTTCAAAAATATTATTTTGATGGTTTTCCTTTTAAAAAAAATATTTTTTTTCTCTGTAATTTTGATTCATTTAATATACAACTTTCCCAATAGATATGAAGAACATAACAGCTGCTCGTTATGTATTCTGTTGTTGAAAACCTACTTTCCATGTTATTTTTTTATAACCTGGATATTCCAGTTTTTTTGATAATTTTTCTATTTATTAGAAACTATGAAAAGGAGCGCGTTGGATAAAATTAAAAATCAAGCTGTCAGCTGTTATCTGGCTCATGATGGAGTATTTCATCAATAAAATGCAAATCGTGTCGGCGATTTAAGTTATAAAATATTATCACAGGATTACACAGTTCTTTACAGCAATCGATAGTGCTATAGACAAAAACGTGAGGTTATTACAATTTTTTACAGGAGTTCAGGTTGAGAAGAATATCAGTTGCTAAAGAGTGTAAAAACTTTTAATGGGGATATGCTAAAAAATGACAGTGAATTATATCCTTGTTATAAGTAATCTGCCTGTAGACACTTTTATAATGAACAATTAATATGCTAATATATTTACTAATTTTTTGTGTTGTTTAGGTGTTTCGTGCGCGTTGATCTTTCTGAATTAGAATATTTCTTTTGCGCATAATTAGAGGCACTTTCAAAAAGATTGGGTTATTAGATAAAGAGGAGGATCTTTAATATTTTAGTTATAAAGATAAATAAATGTTTCCAGATATATGCATCATGGGGAGTATTAGGTCAAATTTTCTTTTATTAAATGATTTAAGTTATTACTGAATTGAAAACTGTTTCTACATATTTAAAAATCAACTGCACTTGTAAGTATATATTTAAATATCAGCTGTACTTTTTGTCTATGGAGTTTTGGAGTTGCGAAAGTATTTGTAAAACTATTTAATAAAGACCACAGTTGAAAATATTCATAGAATCAACAATACATTACACAGTCATATTTCCTGTGATCAAAGGGCACTAACATTTCTATTTATTGGACCTATTTAAAGAGAGGTGCATTATTTCGTTATCGACATCAAAACCTTGGACATCAAAAATCATTTTTTCACACTTATATAAATATCTTGAATCTTCCCATATTTATACTGTACTATTTGATGTAAACATTTGTTATAACTCGGAGCTTTTGTACATCCTCTGCTGTGTTGCTTTTGAATGTTGAATCATGGCAAGTTCAGATAAAATATATTTATTCGAAATTGGCGGGGAAAGGCATACTGTCTCGGTTCAAGAAGAGTTAATTTTCACATGTTAAGTATACCTTTGAACATTGAAGCCCATTTCTAATAGCGGTCGCAAAAAAATAATTAACCGAAATAATAGATGAAAACTTGAAACAGTTATTCTTACGGAGTCTCCTATGACACGAAAACTGGAGGAAGGAAAAGCCATACGATAAGGGAAAAAGGTAAAATGAACCAAATACAAATATAGGAAAATTCTACTTCTACTAAATCCAAGAATGCACTGATGCAATGAAAAACATATATAGCTGTTAACTATGGCAGTGATGAATCAATAGATGTCTGATTAATATAAATTTAGTAGTTTGGCATAACGTTGAAAGCACTAATAGAATTATACTTTTCAGTTCCTTAAATGCGATTTTTCTATTTTATGTCGAGCATAGACTATTGTTATCATTGTTATATATTATTATTTTTATATTATTATTTTGCATTTTAGTAAACTTCACTTATAATGTAACATATATTGTTTTATTGCCTTCTACAGCAAGTTTTAAAGTTTATACACGGAGTAAATAAGACTTATGGTGTTTTTCTTTGTTATTATTTGTTTTATATAAGGCATACATGGAACACCTAGTCTAAGGAATTGTGACAATTGACTCACAATCGGGACAAATTGTCAAACTTTTCCTGCTGTCTTTATACATTATTATTGATTATTAGCCACTCATAAAAACATCTTCCGTAATTTTTCTATAATTAGCCAACACATGAAATTTGCGAATGGTGAAGAGAGAGTTTGAGTGAACACAGAAGTGCTTTTAGCATGCCTTTGTATAAGGTGATAACAGTATTACATCTCCCATGCTTTTAGGATGAATTCGAATTCTAATATTACGTAAACCATATAATTGTATAAGTCTACTATAGTATCTATACTTATCTTCACTCGAATCAGAATCACCTCAAAATTTGTCTAGCAACTTTTTAATACTTCTACACAAGCGTATACAAATAGGTAAGTATCAGGATGTCGTTGAGGGATTATTTTGGAAGCTTCAAACTTATAGAAGCGTCATGAATCTCGAAAAATATATTCTGTTTTAACAAATTTTTTATCTTGGCTTTACTCAATAGTGATGGTAACCATTGCTCGTCGTTTTTATTTAAATACAAAACAAAAATAATTTTACTCGTTGTTAAAAGTTGAAAGCAAACTAAACCACTATCTCAGGATGTTTACGTTTTTTTTTCGATATCACAAGGCTCGAAGATTCTAAATTACTCCGATTCAACTGTAATCTTAAATCAAAATCCTTTAAATGTTCATGAACTTGCGCTTCAATTGCCCACTCAGTATTTCTTGAATCGCTTTCGTTTTTATTTGCATATCGGATGTTTCATCAGGCAAGTATCTAATAGTATTTAAGCTCGTCAGACAGAGAAAAAAACACTCTTGACAAATTAAGCTGCAAAACTTTTACAAAGTTTTATCTCCGGCCGTCCAAGCAGTTACTTGAGTCTTTTGGATGAGTCAGACGGTCTGGATCTTCAGCATAGCGTCGAAATATCTATGTCAAAAGAAATTTGGTTCAGAGGTTCTTTGGCTCAGACATGGTTGGTTGGTTGGTTGGTTGGTGTCGTGTCCATGTGAAGTCAAATAGAACCATGTGCAGATATTACTGCCTTAGGGAGATCCACAATCTTCTCATTATATTCTCCTTGGAAAGAGAAGTCTCCAATGCTTTGCAAAGCCGCAAGTATTGCTGGACAGTCAAGTATGTGTTCCAGTGTAAGTTCTTCACCTAGGCAGTTTCTACAGTATTTGTAGGTTCTGGTACCATCAGCATTAATTTTCATACCACCTGGGTGTCCAGTTCTTAGTCTGGCAATTGTCTTGGTGATTTCCCTATTCGCATTTATTACACAGACCTGGTGGTCCAATGGCTCAGACATCGAGCCTTTTATGTCCCAGTGAGGGCTTCCGAGGAACTTTACCCATTTCCCCTATCTTACCCACTTCTGGAGAAAGAAAAATCGAAAATCCGACTTTATTAGGATCAGCCCTATGGTCGATATTATAAGTGTGCAAAGATACAGCCTTCTATACCACGTCGGTATGGGTGGCTTGTGAGTCTGAAAAGATTCTAAAAACCACCACAGTTTTTGACTATTATACAGTTTTTATACAGTTTTGTATTTATATAGGCCAGACACAAAACTGTATAAACATTAGAATTAATTTACACCGTAGTAATATATATAAGTTACAAAAAAACTCTTCTACAGTGGCTACAATGGAAATAAAACACTTTTTTAAACATGGAATTAAGGCTATGCAGATCACATTGTTGGACATTGTATTTGATATAAAAGAGAGATTGTGGTGGGAAAATTATTATATTACTCAACATAATTCTCTTTATCCATACGGATTAAATTCCGTGAGATAAAATGTTAACTATAATAGAGAACAGATAAAATGTTTTGGTTCTGATATAGTAATTGATCATGGTTTTTTAAATCAAAAATATTATAATCATGGACCTTCACGTAAATACAGAGGTGGAAGAAAGCATAAAATTAATTTCGAAAAAACTGTAGAAAATATAATGAATTTTACTCAAACACACAAGAATAATCACGATTTATCGAATAACTGGATAAAAAACTTGGTATTTGGTTTCAGAGGTCATTACATCAAAAGGATTTGGAGGTATTGTCAAGACGATACGTTTTATAATTCATGTGGGCTGGTAGATGAAAAGCTGGATGTTTTATTGGATTACATAAAGTTGAGAGCTAAAATTTTAAATATTAATCTGGGTGAAAATATAACGAAAAAAACGAATTATGAATTCATGGTTATAAATTATAAGAACAATAATTTTGATAAAATATGTTTATCACGTATTTTGAGTGAACATGTTTTTAAATTTCCTATTAATGAGGTGAAAGTTAAAGTAGCATATAAATATGCATTACCTTTGGGAAGAAAATTATACAATTACAATAGTGTTTGTAAAAACGTCATGAAGTCAGAACAAACTTGCCCTTGTCAAAAATATCCGGCTTTTATAAACATTAATTTGGGCCATATCGTAACAGGCGATCTAAATCTGTTGAATGATTACAATTTAAAGCATACTTTTACATTGGGTACTAAATACAGATCCGAAGATTTTCGCGATATTGTTGAAGGTATTGTGAATGACATTGAAATGTTTATATATAAATGTGCAGTAAAATACAGCCTACCGTCTCAAGTATTTGATGAATGGAAATCTTGTGTAACACAAAGTATAAGGTTTAAATATGGAGTTTTGGAAAAACACGTTAAATATGGGAAATACAGTATAAAAAATTTAGATAAATTGCAAAAGGATTTTGTTATAACATATGTTGATAAAGTTACTTCTAATTATGCTTTCTCTTGCCAACATTTTTACAATAAAAAACTAATTGAATGTTACCTTGATATTAATGCATATAAAAAACTCAATCAGTCTAAAACAGAAATCGTAAATCGTATTAAGGCAAAATATAAAATTTTGAGTTTCAACCTAAATACTATCAAATTCCCATATATAACTCTTATACCTAAACTTCATAAAAAACCCATTAAATTTAGACCTGTTACTAATGGTTTTAAAACATACTTAACTTTTGCAAATACAAGATTATTAAAACTTTTAAAAAATATATTGAAAAAAATAAAAAATTCTGGTGTATTTTTCATTAATAATAGTAGTGAAGTAATTGAAAAACTTAAAAACATATCTGACGATTTACAGTATAGGAGTTGTGATTTCAATGACCTCTTTTGCAATATAGATATAAAGGATCTGTTTCAAATATTGATGGAGATGTATGATAAGTATGAGATGCAAAACCTCATTAAACAACATATATACAAATGTCTAGTCGAAATGGTCTTGT
>OX578133.1:162003293-162085793 GCA_951213105.1 Amaurobius ferox
GGTTAATAAAACCTGAAAAACCATGGTTTAACACTTACGTAGTTTAACTAAAAAGCAAAAAATATTTAAACATAAAAACATTGCAAACCAGCTTTAATTGATATCAGCTAAATAATCGCAAGATGTTTTCTTATTTTAATGCCTTTACTGATTTGTAAACTGCAAATTGTGAAATAACTGCAAAATAAACCGACCAAAATTTGTAAGATGAGTTGTAGTTGTTGTAAGGTCATGCGATTTTACTTTGCGATTCAGCCGGATTTACATACGATTCAATTCAACCTGAAAATATGTACTTAACAATACCTTTGACATAATATTGAACTTTCCGACAACTGAACACTTTTCCTGTAAACCACCATAAAACTGTCCAGCATTATTCTTCGTATTGGTATCAACCTGTCAAACATTCGTACTCCTTTTTGTTAATAAACAGTTGTTATCAAATGTGATACGCTGTCCTTTAGTAGCCTGATGAAAATGATTCTAAGTTCTAACATACATTATTTGTATTTGAAAGATAAAAATACTATCATTTTTCTTTACTTTGGGAATTGAACTGTTTGTCTTGCCATCACAAAAGACCATCGTTCGACATAAAAAACAAGTGAAATTGTTAGACAAGATGTTAAAATTTATCATTTGTATACAAAAGGTATACTACGTATCAGATATCGATATTATTTTACTAGCTACGTTATATGCATGTGAATGAAATATATTTTATACTACACCGGCTCCTAAATATGATATATAGTTTCAAACTGGCTAGCAAAAGTGTGAAAACATAAAAAACCTATCATTTTTTCCCGCAACTGGCACTAAAGTTTCACAGAAGTTACATGTCCGCACAACAATGTCACTCACCTTTTTGCTTGGTTAATATAAAATACCATTGACTGGGCCTTTGAAATACTTATCGTCACTGGGGCTATAAATTGAGTAAATAATAATTGCAATAGTCTAATATATATGTTTTTACGATTCCAAGTTCTATTTATATACATTGTAATGCAATGTATATTATTTATATACATTGTAATACAATGTATATAATGTGTGCGTATACAATAAACAGGGTGATTAAAAAAAATGGGCTAAACTTTACGAGGTGGTAGTGCACATAGCCAAGCATTTATCGCCATAGTTTACCGGGTCGGAAATGGAACGTTAAGGCGTTACAGGAAGCTTACTCGTTGTGAAGCAGCCGCTCCGCAAACTTAAAAGCTTCATTCTGGTTGTTATTTTCTGGTTGATGAAGAAAACCACGTATGCAAATTTCATCTGGGGAAGAAGAAGAAGAACACGTATGCAACACTCTCCTTGAATCTGAAGAGGAACTCGTCTCCAGAATTTCGACCGCTGCTACCGAAGTGCGCGACATGCCTAGTCTGTTCGAGAAAGTTCGCTAATCCCTCCATCGCCTCTGTGAGACGTGCATTCAGGTTGGCAATGGCTCTTTTGAGACATTACTGTAATTATTGTTTATTAAATGTCATTTTATAACCTCTAAGTCAATCTTATGTTTTCGCTTCACCTCATCGGTTTCACCACTAAGCGCCAACCGGCGGCTTAACGTTTCATTTCTGACCTGGTAAACTATGACGAAAAGTGCTTGATTTGGTGTGCACTACTACCTCGTAAAGTTTGACCCATCTTTTTTTAATCACCCTGTATGTATATAAATTGTGTTTCATATACACGTTGTGAACAAAACTAATTTCGTTTATCTTTAATTTAGATCAACCCTATTTTTTGATATTTAAAAATCTGTAAATTAATTCCTACGATATAATAATAAGTGTGGGGGGATTATGCATGAAGATTATGCGCATATCTAAAAGTGTAAAATATTGATGGGAAAAATGTGTAACGAGAGATGCAAGTAAATGGAAATAAAATATAATACATTATTTGTACTTATTTGCTTTGATTATTATTTTTAAATAATAATATCTCATGGATATATTTTATTTACCATTTTTTATACAAAAATAAAAGAGCACATTTAAGTAAAACTAAAGTGAAATATGTCCTTACGAATCTCTCAGTAAATAAGAAGATTATATTTGTTATCTTTATAAAATATTTTGGGATTACATGATTTCATACTTTAGTATTAAGTAACATAGGTCTAATAATTGGATAGATCCACCATTGAGAACAGCTATTGTTTGTCATAAAGAAAATATTTAGACATAAAATGATTGCATTTAGATTCTATAAGCCTTCAAAATCAGTTGCTTTCAAAAGTGGATTATAGTTATTGGGAGGATGCAATTTCATATCTTAATTTAATACGTTGAAAGTCGGTTATATTTTTGCTCATTTTAAATATTATGGGCGATTAATACCTTATGAATGATCTATGATATATATATATATATATATATATATATATATATATATATATATTATATATCGAGAGAGAATAGAAGAAGCTGAATATTGGACTGTATTCTATCTTACAGCAATAGGATTTTTGTAAGCCATTTCTCCAAAATATGTTGATATTATTTTTCAAGTAACCAGTTAAATTTTACTAAATTAAAATATTATACTAGATAATAAATTATTAATAATAATTAATAAAATATTAATAAAATTAAAATATTATACTAGACAAAACTGTGTACCAAATTTCAGCTCTCTATGTAGAGCGTAAGAAAGTATGTTAAAAATTCCATTAAATAAGTTGCAACCGACAGATAACCATACATTGGTCATAACGAGTTAAATATAAGTTTTTAAAAAGGCGACATAAACGACACATTAACAAGCACCACATCTTCCCTTACTTTGACTCATAATCTCTCCGTTTCTAAACGAAAGCAAAACGAACAGGAAACTTCAGATAGTTAAAAATTAAAAAAGTAATATAATATATATTTTATCCATAGTTTTGAAGATGAACAAATTACGACAAAAGCAACATATACTAAATCCCTATCTCCTCGGTTAATTTTTGTGCTGGAATCGCGCTTTTTCATAAATGAAAACCTAAAGTGTGGAAATTGACGGGTTTCAGTAAGAAACTTTGAAAATAATTTATAGGATTTTATAGAGATATTTAAAGATGGACGAAATTCTTCGAGGTACATTTCATCATCGTCTGTCGACAAACTGCAATCTTTTATCTCGTTGGTGCCAAAATATGTATAAGCACAAAGTGGGAATAAATTTGCGATTATTAATTATCGGGATTTTTTTAAAGATGATTATTTTTTAAACTTTCGATTATTTCAACAATATAAGTGCAACAATATAATATGCTCAACCGGATGAAAATTGACGTAATTCCCATTATAACCACCACCTCTGTGTTTCATTTGCAATTTGATTTATTCCATACGCTGTTAAGCCAATACTTATGTAATTTTCACTAATATACTCAGCTTTCTTTGTCTTTTAACTCTTTAAGTTGGCTTACCTAGCTTGCATTACGTGCGACCGTGCAGTCTTCAGCTTCTGCAATAAAGTTATTGCAAATTAAGAGTCCATGCGTCCACGTAGTATGCAAATATATTTTGGTTATTCATATAAAAGTAGTGATTACAAAAAAAAATGTTGCTATAACAGGTGAACTCCAACTATGAACACCTCAGCTAGTAAACTTTAAGATCTAGAAAATTCTTTAAAATATTTGTTATTTGCAGCAAAATGGGACGTAATGAAAACAAAATACAAAGACTTGCTTACAGCGAAACCTCAAATAAATTTTATAAAACTGTTATGGTATAAAGTGATAACTTTATTTGCATAATGAGATTACAATGAGGTTTAAAGATATTTTAAAGTGAGGTAAACTTATCTAAAACAAATATACTTATTGATTTTCAATTTACTTTCTGTTTAGTTTCAATTTTATATAGTAAGCCATTTTATTGAGATATGTGAATTCTAAATGTTATTTTTGTAAACAGGTGTGCCTAGACTGAATGGATATTACAAGAAATTTTATTACAGTTTTTTTAAACATAAGAACGTAATAAATTGGGCTTTCTAGTGTAAAAGAATTTAATAGGAATTTATTTCCTGAATAACAAATTACTTTGCTTTTTATAGTCAGAGTTTAACGAATTTTCGATAATATTCTTTAGAGAGTTAAGAATTATGCTACACACGTAAAAAGAGATATTGTGATATTATATTTTTTGTTTATTAGGCCGTTTTTTAATTTCTTCCTTAATCAAATATTAGGGACTATGCCAAGTATGTTTCGTTGCTTTGCTTTCCATGGCGATGGTCTATTATTAAGGAGACATTTCCCACATTGTGTATTCTTCTATTTTTTTTATGTTAACCTATGGGAATCGCGTTAAATCCTTTCAAGTTGGTTTTGTTTGCGAGGTTTGGCAGCTCTTTTTTAAAGCACAAGTGAAATAATAGGTGGAAGAACAGAAAGAGTTAGATGTTTCTTCTAAACTTAGTATTCGTTATAAATTATTAATTGCATTCGTTAATGTATTAATTTTACATAACTATAAAAATTATTGGTGGTAAAACATTTCTTATAATACTCGTATATATTTTTTTAAACTCTAGAAATATATTTTGTTAGTGCTATAGAGATTAAATAATGACTAATATGGATTCAATATCAAACTCTGGAGGAGCGTTAGAGATTTACTAATGATTTCCGCACCTGATTATTTTGTCATTTCCGTTTTAAAAATTTTAATTTTACTTAAAACTTCTATTTCTCAAAATTGGCACTAGATAGAGAATAGATGATAACTGATATGGATTCAGCATCGAATTCTAAAAGAGCTATATTGTTGTCATTGCTTTTCTTACTGTATTAAATATTTATTTTACTTATTTGACACTTTTTTCGGTTTAATATTAAATGCCAATGCACTACGAGCATTATTTGTGTGTTTTAGATGTTATGCATCCCTTTAAAACAATTTAATAATATCAATAATTTTAGTTATACGCGCCAATTTGAACTTTTTCACAAAACAAAATCAAGCATTTGCTTGAATTAACTAGGTTTGTGAAAAATGCATTTCCTGGATTTGCTGAAATATTTTTAAAATAATAAAATAAATTAATATGCCATACCCTGTTTTTATCCAAAGATTTCTTCTGTCGCTGATAAATTATCAAAATAGTTGTATACAAAGCGCCCTAAACTTAACTCGAAGCACTATTTTTCTAAGGTAAACGTTATATAAAATGGTAAGCTTGTTTAGCATCTACATTAAATCCTAGGAAGTCATTAGTATTTCCCGTGGCAGTTTTCTTATGATCGATTGATCTAGGAATTTCAAGTTGACAATGAGCATTTTCTCAATACGTCCTCAACAGCAGTCTTTCCTCAATAAATTATCAACCCTGAGGCAACGTCAAACTAAAGTATAAACTATAAGGGAAATGCAACGCTAAACATTATATTACTTTTGCAATATCTAAAAACATACTTTTCTTTTACACCGCCACAGAGAATTTCTGAAATGCTTTATGTCGAATATCCGGATAGGTACTTGAAAAAAAGATAATGGCTGTGCTACACACAAAAATGTTTTCATGAAAGAAACACCATATCGTAAAGTGCATCACAGAAGACCGATAATTTTAAATCATTGCTTTAGAAATAGAAGCGCACTTTATAAGTTGCATGTGCAAATATTTATTTTTATACCCGATGTGTTAATACGTTATATTCCAATGCAAATTTAATATCTGTAGGGAAAAAATAATGTATTTTCATCCTATAAAATAATTTTATAAGAATAAATATATACGATAATTATTGGTTTAATATACGCAAGATTTTGGAAAATAAATTTTTAACTTGGAAGAAACTAAATATTTTGCAGGGTAACTGACTGTAGCAAAATCTCCACTTAGCTTTCTGTATGCTGGAAATGTAATTGTAAGTTTCATGATTAACAGCAAATTCTGGAACAAAAAGTCAGGATACTTCGAAAAAATAAATTCGAAAGTAGAGAAGTGTCTTCCACCAAGCGAAAGAACAGTCTATATCCTTGCTTGCAGGAATTATCTTTAAAGTATGTAATCACGCCGCCCTCAATGTTTTTTAAGAATGACTCTGCAGCATATCTGGTTTCATTTTCGATAAGAAAAACAACAGACCTTATGCTAAACTTGCTCGAATGCAGGTTTTCTTAAAAATTGGCAGTAAGTGAGAACCTTTCACAATTATTCAACTATTGCAGTTATGAGTACCTAGTATAAAAAAAACTACTGTATAATCATTCAAATTTTAAGTAAAATGTGTTACTTCTAAGTAATTGTGATTTTATAGCACTCTTTATGTCTTTTATTTTTCTTTATTAATTTATTTAATAATAATTAATAAATAATGTTTAATAAGTATACATATTATTTATTAAAAATTTGAAAAAAATTATTCGGTGTATTCAAATATTCGATGAACTGGAATATATAAGATCTATTTAATATTTCAATTCGATAATCGCATTCAAGAAAATATTATTCTTCCTCTCTTGTTTCTATATCCAGGTATACTTGCATTTATAGTAAAATATATGTATACAACATTAACTAATTTGTATAATAATTGTTTGATGTATTTTTATTACTTCAAACTGTGCAGAAGGATCCCTGATGGTGACCTAGAAGACTGAATATCTACACACTTATAGTTTTGATCACTTGACAGAACCTAACGTAGCCGGATTTTTGATCCCTCCTCCGGCAAAAAAAAATTAGAGGAGGGGATTCGAAAGTTTTTCATAACACCTCAGAAGCCTTTCACCGCGGCCTTTCACGGCTGAACGCTTGTGTATTTATAGTTATGATCACGATATAGAACGTAACGTAGACCGGTATTTGATTCCACCCCCTTTCCGAGGACGGAGGAAAAGGGGATTTTTGTAAAGCGTTCACAGACACCCCCCCGAATCCCTCTGGTGACTTTGAAGGCTGAATTGTTACACAATAATAGTCACCTTTGTACGCTGCCACAACTGCCGCTGTGTTCATGCGGAGTACGATCACGTTAAACATGTGGGTCCGTAAGTCCTTCCGAGAGGTTGGTGGTAGGGGAAGGAGGGTACGGTCCCTGTGGATGCCTCCCCTACTGGATTCCGATATAAATTGGGTGGCACTTCCCGACCGTCCAAACGATTACCTTACACCTTTCTGGTAGGTCGGACGGTCTGGGTCTCAACACTAATAGTCTGTATTACTTGACAAAATGTAACAGTTCCTGAAATGATTTCTCCTGCAGGGACGAAAATAATTAGGGGGTGTCAAAAATCTTCTCAGACCCTCAAGATATACACGGTGATATTTACAGCTGAAACTTAGTGCTATTATAATACCGACTGTAGACCAAAACCTAAAGGCCAATTCAATTTTTATTAGGATTAATTTTGGCGCTAAACGCCATACTCTATTAAAAAATTCGAATTACTACATAACGCTGCAAGTCATTTTTTAAGAATTTCAGTTTACCTCTCATTTATAGACTTAAATACTAAATTTATATAATTTAGAATTTAAAAGTTTCATTAATTTTAACGTAATACTTAAACATATTTTCTCTCAAGAAATTATTAGCCCCCTATAAATAGATTCATGTGCTCTGATATTTAAAATTTCTCCTTTATTAATACGCAAACAGTTAACTGCTGTAAATTATACCTTCTCGGTTATGCACGATAAAACGAATATTATTTGCCTTAATAATTTTGCAGTAATAATGGAGTTGAAAGATATGTAGTTACAATTATGTGATTTTATTGTGTCTGCATACTCTCATTCCAAACAAAATGCCAGGCTAATTAATGACGGAAAGTGCAAATCAACCTCTAAGACCACGATCTGCCTGCGATCTGCCACTATCTATGACCGAATCGCGAAAATGGTGGATCTAGTGCTCAGTTGTTCTTTTAACAATTTGAAATCATTCCATTCCAGAAAATTTTTTAGAATTTCCTTTACAGCGAACATAAGCAATTTTAATGAAACATTCATGGCAGTTATTTTAGTACGTTCACGATATTTTATTTAAATAAATTATTTATAGCGAATTTTAGAGGGATAATACATGGCAATCCTTAGAGGCAATGATACCCATAATTTTACAATATTTTGAGGCTCCTCCTTGTTTAAGATGCATGGAATTCCTCCTTAGCTTGACTCTGAATTTTATGTCAATTTATTGCACAAGATATCTTTCCAAACAGGGCATATTCCTCTTAGCGGCGTATTTCGTCATTTTCCTAGATGCACGTGTATATCATATGCCACGTCTCTAATAAATTTCAAGGCAAATACAGTTTCTGTCAGCAAACACATCATCTTGTGTCATTTTTGGTTAATTTTGAATTTTATTGTCTGGTGCTCAATATCTATCGTAGCATAGTGTCAACTACCATTTCCAGAAGTTCATAGTTTGGTCACATTTATTTTTCCATATCTATATATATAACTAAAACAACTCATCACAGTTTTAATCACTAAATTTTACCAGAAGTTATGAGATATATTTTTTCAATTATCTATTAGGCTGGTACCGTCTTAGAATTTCCTCATCTATTGAATTTTCTATGCTAAGCAGCAAATAGGTTGTTTCATCTGCTGAGGGCTAGAAATATTTTCCAAATTTTCTCTGCTGCTTTATCTGTGAATTCATTGAAAGTTTTAGTTTTAAAAGAAAAATATTGGCTTAAGCCAGATATATTGCAAAATACATTTCTTTGAAGACATAGACACAAAAGAAATTTATTGAACGTGTTTTCTATTTTTCTGGTAATATTTTTTTCTTTAAATGTATTTTTTGCATTTCTATTACTAACATAAAATTTCTCTAGAGGAAATTGTTTATTGAGCAATTATTTGTTAAAGGGTCTCGGGAGTCTTAAAAGTGCCATAAACAGAGTGCATTCCCCTGCTTCATATTTTGTGTACCTCTTCTCCTATACATCAACAATACCTAAGCATTTTATGATTTATAAGGAAATACCTATAGCATACAAGATAATTTTTTCAATAAAGTGAATCTGATAATATTTTTAAAAATTGCATACAATTTATGAGTTTATTAAAAATTTATTTTGATTAATGGTGCAAATTAAATTTAATTAAATTTTAAATTTAATTTTTAAAAATTGTAATTGTGCAAATATTTTTATTTAGAAGTATAACTTCCTTAATAGATACTTTTGCATCATAATAAGCAATATTTTTATTTCTGAAAGCAATGATTTTTTTGCTGTCATGTACACAAGCAACGTATATCAAACTGGAATTTAAATAAATTTATAAATATTAAATAATTTTTAAAAATATTATTATCAGATTCTGCTAATTGAAAAAAATATCATATATGCTACAGGTATTCACTTATTAGCCATAAAAAGTTTTTGATATTGTAATATACAGGGTGAATTGCACCTAATCTGCCAAACGAAAGGGGAGTGATAGAAGAGCCCATGTGCAGTATAAAACACTATAGCAACCCTGTCCTATCTCTAACCATTTCCGAGTTATTGTGGATAGAATCAAAGTGCGTCAAGTCTGAAAAAACCCAAGTTTGTGAGGTTTCTGAAAGATCTACACACAAAACAAGGAACCTTTCAGGTAGGTCAGACGGTCTGGATCTCAACAACAACAACACAAAACAAGGACATAATTGGAAAAAACAAGCAGTCCAAATCCTATAAGTTGACATCATTTCATTAGGATATCTGGATTCAACGGCGAGCTACAACCGATGAAGCATTGGCAAAGTGCAAAATCGAAATGTTGCCAAAATTTGTAACCGGCTATATCGCAAAAACCCTTCTAGCTACAATCGGTCTAATTTTCCAAAAACTTTTCCATTCTACCAGCTTTCGAATGAGCCTTCAATAAACCATATCGATGTTTTAGTTCATGAGAAATTTAGCTGTTTATTTGTAATACATCACTGAAATCGGCGTTCGTCGAAGTATGTAGCACCTCGTTATTGTAGCTCACAAGACGGACAGGAAACTGACAGGCTGAAGGCGGACAGGAAACTGAAATGAGGATCGAGCATGGCACCTCCAAAGTGTTAAATTCAGATATCCTGATGAAAATGGTTGTTGTTGTTGAGACCCAGACCGTCCAACCTACCAGAAAGGTGTAAGGTACCTGTTTGGACGGTCGGGAAGTGCCACCCAATTTAGACCGGAACCCAGTGGGGGAGGCATCCACAGGGACCGTACCCTCCTTCCCCTACCACCAACCTCTCGGAAGGACTTACGGACCCACATGTTTAACGTGCTCGTACTCCGCATGAGCACGGCGGCAGTTGTGGCAGAGTGCAAATCCAGCGCGCAAACCACCGGGCTACCGCGCCCGAAATGTGCCAACAGCACGCGGTGTTCCCAGGTGGTCACCCACCTGATGAAAATGGTGTCATCTTATAGAATTGTTTCTGCTCTTTTCTCTGCTCCAATTATGTGCTTATTTTGCGTGTAGACCTTTCAGAAACCTCACAAATTTGGGTATTTTTAAACTTGTCGCACTTTCCTTCTATCCACCCTAACTCGGAAACGGTTAGAGATATGACAGGGTTGCTATGGTGTTTTATACTGCACATGGGCTCTTCTATTACCCCCTTTTGTTTGGCAGATTAGGTACAATTCACCCTGTATATATATATATATATATATATATATATATATATATATATATATATATATATATATATATATATATATATATATATATAGGAGAAGATAGTACAAAAAAAATGTGAAGCATGGGAATTAACTATATTTATGGCACTTGGATTGTACTCTTGATTGTATTGGACTCTTGATCCCCTTATTAAAAATATTAAATATATTCATGTTATTATTTTATTTTGACAATTATCCCGTATAGGTTTCGTCATATTAACTGCAAAACCTTTATGTATTCTGTATTCCTTTAAAAATATCTAGATGATTATATAATATATATATATATATATATATATATACAAATTCAGGCAACTTATTTACCATATTAGTGGTGAGTCGCACTAAACCGGCCATATAATGCTTATTCAACTGCTGATTCGAAATGAATTGGAAAAGAATGTTACATTTTACATGAAAGTTAAATTATTTTATAGCCATTATATAGTTCAAAATTTGGTGAAATTGCGACAAATATTTTTTATGGCTTCACATAAGAAAAAGTTCTAAGTACCTATAACCCTGAACCGAAAGTAAGGTAAGTCATTCCATATAAAATTACGGACTTAAAATTAGGTGGGTGAAAACTTTTTAAGTTTCACATGTTTTTTCTTACACATATTGAGAGTTTAATATTTTAATTTTTGTCTTTCGTAGTTTTTTTTCAAAGATGGCACATATTTCGGTATTTGGCAAATTTCGACATTTGGGAAATCGAGTTACAGTGGATATATTTTAATATAAATACTTAGATCAGCAACCATTTTGTTCATTGTAACATTGTAATTGCAGAACATCACTAATATTACAATCCCGTATAAATTTGTAAACATATTGTTTTTGAGCAACGTACAGTATATACAATGTTAGGTTACTAAAAGTGCAATTTATAGCATAGCAGATCTCCGGATTCGTTAATTATCAGATTTCCAAAGTACGACACTTTGGCTACGTCTCCTCGTACCGCGTCATCACCTGATGCTATGCGGCATTCAATAAAGTTTCACTATATCACGTCAATGAAAAAAAAATAGTAAATCGAAATGACACATCACTTGATCATGATTTAATAGGTATTAAAGGTAATAAAATAACTACTTGTTTATTTATTTATTTTGTCATCACTCGAGAATTCTGATTTTCATATCTAATGCCAGTGAAAGTTTGCATTTATAAGAAACTGGCTATATTTACTAGTAAATATGGAAAAAATGGATTAATTTTTAGTTATTCATCTACTTTTACTAAGAATTTAATAATATGTTATCTTTCTCTTGTGGATGTATAGCTTTATTGGCGTTTCCACTTTTACTAAGAGTTTAAGTGGATGTTAAAATTCTCTAGAGTATACACAATTTCATTGAAATTCTCACAGTTTCACAGGGGTTTCTACAGCTTCACTGGCGGATCCACTTTTACTGCAACATATATAAAATATTTTTTTCTTGTCATTGTGCAATACTTTCACTAATTTCGAACAGTAAAATTTTAGAAAATTTATAAGGAGATAAAGGAAAATTCTTCTCTCGTCTAAATTTTCATTTTGCAATGTCATTAGTTTCTGTATATAAGAAACAGAAAATATTAATACCAAAGAAATATATATTTTACGATAACAATGAGTAAAATATAGATGAGGTTGAAGAGTTTATTGCTCTACTAGACAGTCCCCAGACAGACACATCATTTTGCTTCTGAATTCTATTTATCTCCTATAAAATTCCACAATGAGTTCGTTATTATCCAGGAAGTAATGCCCAGTTATTCATAAAGAGACTAATACCAGCTTTAGCTCCGAATTTATGAAATTTCAAAATAGCACATTTATAAATATATCTTCTCTAAAAAACATTTAAAATAAGAAAAGTGCATCATAAAGGCTCTCTAAACTAGTTTGTTATAAGCGTGTGGTATAAAAAAAGTAAAAAAAAAAAATCGTATCTTCAACAAATATGTTCTCCGTTGATTCGTTTATGCTTATCAAAATGGCCTGCCAAGTTGCTAACGAAAGTCGGTTTCAGAATTTTAATGCAGTTTTCCGTGAACTTCGGAAAGGAATTGAGTTCCGATGTCGGTAGCTTTGAAGATAATTCTTGGAGCAAAAATATATGCCCCTTATAAGCGTTGGTAACTTTGTTTCTACTCTACGTGCTTTATTGTTTTATCTTCATTGAATAGAATATGCTTCTATAAAATGGTTACTCTTAACAGGAGATTATTCTTTAGCATTCAGGATCCAGAGACTGTAATTATCGTATCCCAATACGTGACGGCTGTATAAATGAGGCAATAATGCTTAAACATTAGGCCGTTTAAAATTTACTTAGGGTAACTTAAAAAGAATTAAATTACTAAATATTTTCAGTATCAATAACTAAATAAAATTATATTTCTGTGTCATTATGGATAACTGAATAAATAAATTATGCATTTTAACATTTTCAAGTCAAACTAAAGTTTAAATCGGTAAACAATTTACTTCATCATATTACCCTATTATTTTTCTGTAAATGTACCAAATTTAATATTTTGTATGTTATAGATTTTGTTGTACGAGGCAGAAAATCGACGGACGTGTCAATACGAAAGAATGTTTTTCTCTTCAGAAGTGCATAAACAGTAAAATATCTCTTAAACTACATCGACATTAAAAAAATGGCTCCGTCTTGCAAAAATTTAACCACCTGCAAAAATTCATTGCCTTGCTCTTATTAGTCTATCCAGGACTCTAACTCGCATCCCAAATATTTTGTCTTTGACATTACATATTTCTTAAACTGCAATATATATCGAAAAAAGGTTTATTTTAGTGTGTTTTCCAAACCTTTCTCCATAAGTATACCAAATTTTATATTTTTGTATGCTATAGCTTTTGCGTTACGAAGCACGAAGAACAAGAAATGTATTTTTACAGCGACGGTGTCAGCTACTTTTTTTTAATATAGAGAGATAATTACTTATGAGATCCTGATGACCAGCTTTTTTTATCATTTCCCTAATACACATTTAATGTAGGATTTTTCTGTTGACTGACAGCATATTAGAACTTCAATTTTGAAGGACTAATCACGAGGCTGTTTCTAGCCTCGCGATTGCCGCAAGTCAGCAATTTTATATTCGGATAGAATTAATTTTTAAATCAGATCCGTTTTTGAATTGGTTTCTAAAAAGTTGTGTGCAGTGAAAGGTTTCTCGGCAAGTGTCAAAAATACTGCCGTTCCAGGAGCTGCAAGGAGTCCGTGTGAGTTTGGTGTCATATTGATTCAGTTCGGTGGTAATATACGAAGTTTATTGTGGGTTTCGCAAAGGTTCCACGAAAAATAAAGTCTCGAATTGCCACTGGTTTGTAAACTGTATTATCTAAGTAGTTTCAGGTATACATCACAGGTAGCAAGATTACTGCTAAATTTGTTTGGCTAATAGTCGTGTATTTGAGTTAATAAATGTGTTTTAGCCTCTAAAAATATTTGTGTATACCCCTAGTCTTTAGAAGTTGATTGTTTGTATTCCAAGATCAAGTTTGAATTATAGGTCACTTCATGAGTAAGATTTGAAATCCTGAAGGTAATAACTTTACAAAGTATATTAATGTTTTAATGCTTTTGTTTTTCATTTTATGTCATATACGTGGAATATCTAAAGAACAATAATTAATATACATTTGTAAATTATGTCGTTCCTTTTTAAACAAAATGTCAAATAAAATTACTTTTTCTGTAACAATTTGCGGTGTAATTATTTATTTTTATATTTTTTGTCGATTTTGAAAAAAATATTAACAAAATTGACAACCCACTTTATAATTATTTTTATGACATTTAATTATTAAATTAATCGTATTAAATGTATTTCAACTCTCTCATTTTCTCTGGAAAAGTCGCACAGATTGATATGATAAATGTACGTACAAGTAGATAGATACAGACATACATGACTAAAATATGATTGATTAGTATTCAGGGCTGTTAAAAATATTCAAATCCATCCGTATCCAACAGTGGTATTTTTAAAACCGGGTCAACACCTTTCTGTAACATTACAATATGCATTATCTCACAAAAACACCAGTTCATGGGAAAAAAACCTCTCCGCCAAGTACAAAGAGCCAAAACTAGGAGAAAAGCAAAACAAAAGCAAAACGAAAACAACTTCCAAAAATTTATGAAATATCAAAATGGTTTGTGCTAAGTACCTACAGGACCGAAGCTGTACTTTCCAATCTTGGGTGCTCTTCTGCAGAATCTTAACCCTCCTTCAAATCATATGGAACACTTTTAAGTCATAGATAATTACAAATGTTGACTACAAATAAAAAATGCTGCGCTTAATGTGAAGGTGGGTTAGGATCCCCCAGCTGAGTATCTTAGACTTAATACAGTTGCAGTCCTCCGGCAAATTGACACAAAAATTAGCTGTAAAATCATGTTTTTTCAATTTTTGAAATTTTAAATCAAACTATATTTATAGTCGTGTTTGTTTTAAAAACACACTATGCACCTCCCACCAGAATCCATAAAAAGATCCACCTGCGGTGAAAGATTAAAAAACATTGAAACCCCGCATAATTTGGAAAATTGAAATAACCCAGGAATAACGGGGTCGTGAATCGTAACATTCGTACATTGCTATCGTGGCCACAAAACCAACCATTACCTCTTTACACGAGTTCCGTAACATAATCATTAAATCAAAACACTGCACATTAAAATCCACATTTTAACCTTTAAAATAAATTATCATTTATTCATGTCTCTGTATTATTATGAATAAAATTACATGAATTTTTATTAACAAACGTTTAAGGAAGAGAAAAGCATCGTGTGAGACCAGGTCTTTTAAATCTTGTTCCAAAGATCAAAAATCGACGTAATATACATAAAGACTGGCACATATTTCTGTACTTCAGGTCTGTAGCTCAGCATTGATTATTTTGCTGACATTTGGAGTCAGACTTCGTCTTTTCCTGTAACATTCTCATATTTAAAATAACAACTCACTCTGAACAAAACTGCTTGAAAATACGAATCTCTCTCTTAACAGCACTGCTTGAATCATTACGACCGTTTTCTCTCTCTCGATTTTGAATTATTCATTCTATATAATCACGACTCTCTCTCATCACACTCAAACAACAATTATTTTGATCACGACTCTCTCTCATCCCTTTTGGAAAATCATTTAATTCTATTCGTTGACTTTTACTCCTTGTCGCCACATCATTTTACCTGAGGTCCAGATACGTCCTCCTTGCTCTCACTGGATGCTCCTTAGAGCGATGCCGCATCTTCGCATCATTGGCTCTATCAGTTTCCAAAGACGCTTCGTTTAAGTCTTGTCCTTAAGCGACTTTTCCCCAAACTGTAACTTGTGTGAAGTGTATTTATTGGGGTCATGACTTTCCAGGCCAAGACAGCCATATAACGGTGCCTAAAAATCTGCGCTATGTTTGATCGTAAACTCCAAAATTGCATAAGTTGCTTCCTGGTCCTTCACTATCATACATTAAAATGAATTTACTAGTTGCGGTTGTAGGTACGTCAACATGAAGGGAAAAAATCTCAGGCACAACAATCATAAAATGTATCATTTTAAAGTTGTTTTTACTTGTGTATTAACACACCAATTTTAATTTCTGTTGTTTTGATTTTCTCATCTTGGAGAGTATAATAAAAAGAAAAAGAATAAGAAAGAAAAAAGAATGAAGAAGTCTTTATTTTCCTTGGAAGCTGATCAGTAGATACCTGAAAACTGGGGTTTGTCAAGTGAAGTATGGTATATAATTACCAGCAACGGATTTGGACATGACACGCTGGGTAAGAACGCTGCTGCGTTTCTAAAATAGAGAGAGTGAAAATATATGTGGGCAAGATAATAAAGGAGGATACATACGTAAATTTTTAGGGTTCAGTTGCGTAGAACTTATATAAATCACTTTTTATTTCTGTTTATAAGCAGGAAAACATTTTTAAAATTTTCTTCATCATATGTGTTTCTTTACTGTAAAACTAAATAAATGAACCCTTTAAGATTTAATATTAGACGAATATCGTTGTAGCATTTTTAAACAAACATTATGCCAAACTCTGCACTAGCGTTGATAATGTATGCAACATAATGTAACTATATTCAGTTAAATGTCTTTATATATGCACTACGTAACTTGTAACGTTCATTATCTAAAAACGCTGTTTCCTTCATTGCAGTCATTTCCTTCATTCAACTGTCAACGAAGTTGCTGCATCGAATTTCGCCAAATTTCTACACTGAAATTCGCAAGTAGAAACATTTACTAGTTGTAAAATGATCTAATATTTGATCAGAAAATTATATACATCGACTTGAAAAAATAAAGTCTCTGAAAATAATTATCATTTATCTTGTTCTGGCGAGATAAAAATTATTATAACTTCAAACTTTATGAAATGAAACACATAATAGACCCTTTCAAACATATATAATTTTATGCTTACAACAAAAAATAGGATTCTAACAAATATCACATAGAAATTGTTCACTGAAAATAAGAAATACACTGTTTTGAGAAAATGGACATAAAAAACTACACACTGCATGCCAACCTTCCCGGTCGTCCATTTTGATGTTCTAAGTCCTCTGGACGAGCCGGACGGCCTGGGGCTTTCACACTGCATGCCAAAGGGCGCGGTAGCCCATTGGTTAGCGCGCTGGAGTTGCACTCGGTAGGCCCGGGTTCGATTCCAGCCACTGCCAAAAACTGCCGCCGTGTTCACGCGGAGTACGATCACGTTAAACATGTGGGTCGGTAAGTCCTTCCGAGAGGTTGGTGGTAGGGGAAGGAGGGTACGGTCCCTGTGGATGCCTCCCCCACTGGGTTCCGGTCTAAATTGGGTGGCACTTCCCGGCCGTCCAAACAGTTACCTTACACCTTTCTGGTAGGTCGGACGGTCTGGGTCTCAACAACACTGCATGCCAAATAATGAAATAAGTATGCATTCTTTTTCCATAACGTCTACTCTAGTTACCCTTTTGCAGAGTTTACTTTTAAATGATGCCAAGAAATCCATATGGAATATTAAATAAAAAATATTTTTAATTACAGTATAAGCCCCTTTAAAATAGTGATTTTATCTTTTTTTTATCAGATATAGTGAAAACTGCAACTCTATAGATACATTAAGGTTTATAGCCTTCAACTTTAATTTTAGCACTTGCCTATTCCTTTGCTGATTGATTTAATAATATCGATGTCGTTCAGGAAGTAAATCAGATCGAAATATAACTTTCTTCTTAATATAATAAATATCAAAAGCTATAAAAACGATGAATTTAATCCCCAAGCTTATAGATATTTATTCCATTTAATTACTTCAGGCTTTCCTAACAAATTTTCAATAACCATTGTTTCTGAAATAGGTGTAGACACCTATATCTTTACATATTCCTTACCTGCAAATTGAATAAACGTTAGAGAAGGTGGGCAATGTCGAGTCATTAAGGTAAGACCGGGTGATTTAAATATGCCAAACAAATTTGAATAGATGCGTTAGACTCGTCACTTCCTCCCCCTTTTCAATTTAGAATGTGTTGCTGGAACATAGCACCCGTTTTTCTGCACCAGAAATAAAAATGCATTTTTATGAATCTGTTCTTATTTTTGCTTCTCATATTCTGCATGATTAGACCTGCAATATATTGATATTTGCATTTGCTGTAGGGATTTTAATGGACGATAGAATAGCCTTTAAGGTGAGCATATATAATTACCTAAGAGAACACGTTACATAATTAATGCAGTTTGATTTTTATAGCATTAAGCGGACATTACTGCTAAAAGGTACAAAGTGATACTGCTGAGTTGGAGTTTAACTGCCCATGTCGCGATAATCAGAACAAACATATGAATGAAACAGCACAGTCAGCAGACAATAATAATAAGTCATTTCTATGCCCAACTCTTCTGAGACTGGATGTTTATTTCGGTTTGATAATTATCTAAGCAGGAAGCAGCTTAAACAATTTGAAAAACCAAAAATACTTGAAATAGTTACTCCAAAACAATTAAGTCTTCTTCCTACTACAATACAAGAGAATAGTGAAACCATGGAAAAGAAAGAAATTGCAAGCAAGAAAGAAAACAAAGAATCAAAATGAAAAAAAAAATACAAAAAAAATCATAAAAGCATAAAAGTATTTATCCGAAGTCAAATGAAGGATAGATAAGCTGTCAGTTTTGTGATAAATGGGCCAATTATGGCTGGCTCAAGAGTTAAGGACAGTGATGGCGAAGTCACACATGTTTCTGAATTCTGTTGGCTTAATAAGTAATAGTGAAGATTTAGGAAATAAAATTTCCCTATTCTGTACCCAATCTTACCTCACTAGTTTCCCCACCTTGCCACTCAAATGGAGCAAGACGCAGTGAAATTGCGTTTTTATTTACTTGGTAATTTATTGAAATGTTTGTTTATTTTTTAATTATTAACATGGAAGACTCATGATGAAATAATGCTTAATAGGTGATTAATTTTCATTGATAACTTAAAGCATTTGTTTTATGCTTCTTAACTACCTCGTCTTGAGCCACCTTCCCTATATTATAAATTTATCTTTTATGTTATATGCTGGATATGTTTGCATTCCTTATTATTATTCAGCTGTCCTTTATAATATTTTCTTTTTCTTTTCTTGTTATGTAATACTATAGAATAAAAATGTTTTGAAATATATATAAAGGTCAATTCTCAAGGACATTTCCATTTTAAACATTTGTTTACTTTTTGTAACATCTATATATATTTTCAGAAATTGTACCCTCGCTATAGTTTTCTTCTAAATCATCTAATATTTATGACTTGAACAAAATGTTTCAGAAAAAGCTTCTTTGAATGTTGTTGTACTTATCGAGAACTTTCTAAAACATAAATAAGGAATGAATTATGTACATGTCCGAAATGTTTATTTAAACACAAACTTTGTTCACTCTGCAACGAATGCACCTTTTTTTTTTCAATGCAAAGTTTGCAGAAAGTTTTGTTTTCCGGAGACATAGCTTTCATTTTAGTAGTTTAAAATCGGCTCAGAAACTATCTGTTGTTTAAAAATATGACTTGCGGCATAATTATACCTCAGCTGAAACCGTGTAATCTGTCTTGGTGCTCAAATCGATTTTCGATGTCAATCGTGGTGAAATGAACATATTTTGATTGTTTTTTTCCCGTACCCAAATTACATGGTGCCGACTACTTCTTTTATACATATCATTTACTTTACGGGCTTTTAAACATAATGTATGCTCCAAGATAGCTGGTAAATGTTTGTATCGAATGACAAATATGTAACTTTGCAAACATGCAATTTTGGAAATATATGGTAAAACATAGGAAAATAAATATCGGGGTATATGTTTGTCTGCTAAAACCGAGTAAATAATATATGTCTTGCTATCTATAACGTAAAAGTTGTTTTTTATATTTTTATATATTCTAACATATAATGTTAAAAAATTACATATTTTATCAAATTTGTATATTTTATTCTGCGAAATATCAGATAATATTATTGGTGTAATTATATACACCGAATATTTTTAAATATGGCGGTGGTATAATCACAGTTTTGCGGAAAATTTCTGAAGAACAAATACTTGGATTTTTAAATACTTTAGAATCTTCTGTATGAAAATGGCTTAACATTTTTAAGTAATGACACCAAAGATCAGTCAATCAAAATTGTTATTGCACAACGGGCCTAGTTCAAACAATGGATAGGGAAACAGTAATAAATCAGAACAATTAATAGTTAAACATTATAATAATGCAAACAGTTATGCACTGTAGCATATTATAAAAATTTAGGCAGTAGACAGAATAATTATATAGACGGATTAATGTGGAGTGCATTGGTAAAACATGTTTTGAAATTAACATAGTCCAATTTGATATCAAGAGCACAAGTACCGCATGTTCCAAAATAAATGCGGTAAACTAAAATAAAATTAAAATTATCATTCATGTTGCAGTATGAGCATAAATCAGAATTAAATTTGCCATGGATTACTTTTTATATATAAGGATACCTTTTAATATATAAGGATACCTTTTAATATATTAAATTGGTTTCCAATTCTGAGAATGCCATAAACATGTGAAACCAATTCAATAAGAATCTGTTTAACAGTGGAGGTCCAATACTGATGACTAATCGGAACTAAAGACTTCTCAGGAGAAAGTTCAAAATATCTATTGTAGTAAAGTTTTGCAAGACGTGTATCGGGGAGTTTAAAAATACTCATACTACAAAATATCATGAATATTCAAAGAAATGTGGCAACATCTAGTTTCAAGTCGCAAAATGTATCCAGGAATAGTTTTCTCAATATGCCGGACTCTTTTAATAGAAAGTAATTGGATGTTATTCAAAGCAGATGGAATCAAATGTGAACAAATAACAGAATTTCCCAACTTTCTCTTTGATTTAAAATATGCTCGAATTCCATTAGTATTTTCAATAACATTTCTATCAAAATAGTCAATAAAATATTTTAAATTTCCCAATCAAAGTAGGAAGAGATATTTTCACGCTCTCAATAATTGTCTAAACAAATATACTATCTAAATAAAGATATTGTCTTCTTAAATGTATAATGCATTAATGCTAATGTATAAAGAAATATTAAGATTGATCCATATATGCAAAAATGCAGACATTAAAAAAAGTAGCAAAACATATTCTGGTAGCGATTATTGTCCAAAATTACACAGATGACTTAAAAGATTAAAATACATTCCTGAAAATTTATTTTACAGCAGAGTATTGGCAATAAAACACAATGCAAAATATAATACCATTCACTCGTTAAAAGAAATAGTCATTCCGGATACAAAATCTTTATGCTTAAGGCAACAATAAGTACCAATTTCATCATAAAGAGTTATTGGGAATAACAATTTGCTTTTAGTCGTTATCAAGTGTAATATCGAAACAAATAGCCACAGGAAATTTCTGGAGTTGACCAATATATATTAAAATGAACTAATACAAATTATTGGTCTGGGAGTGGGCGATTGCTCACAAAAGTTAATTTCTACACACAATGAACACAAAATGGATGAAATCTGGATATATCGATTCATAATCGAATGTGTTTCGATTTATATGTTGGATTCAAGAATGATATTATATAATATGAACAACTTATAATGTAATGTTAATAACAATAAATGCCTATAATTAATATAAGCAACGCGAAAAGTTAATTTGTTAAATGATTTCGTAAAAATTCAATATTTAAGCTTTTTGCAACTCCTGAAATTGCCTGGAACTATTTGTCTTGAGATTTGGCTTGATATGGCTCAAAGCAACTAGCTATTTCCAATAATCCTTTATGATCGATTTGGTACTGAAACATGGATAGATACAAATCTACCCTCGTCTACTATAGATATTTTAATGTTAATACTCTGAATTATTTTAAGTAACTTATTTATATAATTTTAAATAATAAAGTGAATATTGACACATTGGCTTAAATGATAAATAATTCAAAATAAAAATTATTTAAAAAAATATTAAAATAAGTTAATAACAATAAATAATAATAAATTACGTTATTCACTTACTGGATAATAAAAAGTACATGTAGTTTTGAATGGTTTTTCTTCTATTTTAGATCACAAATATACAATTTCTAAGGAATAGTGTATTACAGTGTTATAAGTACAATAATTTTATCTAGATATAAATTAAATAGTCGTTTTTATATGTTTTTTACATTTAAATGTATTTAATGTCTGTAAAGAATAGTAAATTTATTGCTGAAATCAAAATCTATATATATTCTAAAACTATGACTAATTTTAAAATTATACACTCAAGATACTTATTAGCTAATAGCAACAAATTCAAACTTATCGATCGTGATGCACTGTAAAGAGTTAGTGCTCAGTGTTGAAATTTGAACAATCCTTGCTTCTCCATATAAAAAATTATGTGTATTGAAAATCCACTCTTGACACGGTTTTCCCATTAACTAAAACAGAATCAACAAAAACGCATTAAAAGCATTAGTTCAGTCTCTAGGAGAAAAGTACACTGCACATGAACTAGACCATGAAATTTCTTTAGTGGGCTTAAGTTGGTGAAGATATAATGAAGACACAAAAGTGAAATTTCTAAAAACTGTATTCTGCAGGCAGCGAATAGAAACGGGAGAGTTCATTGCTTTGAAGGGAATAATTCTAACTTTACTTATAATTAAATTAATTACTTTAAACTCTTCATCTGAGTATATTTGAATATGAACCTTTCCTTTTAAGCATGAATCTAATTTATTGTTTTTTAATAAAGGAATTGATAACTTTCCAAAGCACATAGTTTTAAGAAACTATTTTTCCAATTATAAATTTTCAAAATAAACACATTACCATATAAAAGACTATATCAATTGTACTAGGGTCATTTTCAGACCCTAACATTACTGCACTAATCAACAGGGCTAATTCATTCGGGCGCCATTGTAAAGAACATTGTGCTCCAACTGGGAATCGAACCATGGATCTTTATACTAGCCGGTCGTAGATCTACCTTTGAGCTACTGGGACGACATTTCAAGCTCTTATTTTGAAATGAACTCTGCAACTTCACGACGTCACAGGACCATGCCTGCAAGTCAACTTTTTGATGAGATTTAGAAGCCACAGAAACAACTTTTTTCAGACAAACTGTTTACAGAATGCTAAGGGAACACGCCTGACGTCCAAATACCAGACGTCTATACCAGGCGTTCAAAAGTTTTTTTCCCCCAATGGCAAGGCAATATATGAAGAAAAGTACAAAAATACAACAAGTGACAGAAGAATACAACAGATAACAGAGAAAGACTAAAAGTCCAACAAATATGTTGACCGAAGTCATTGCCTTAAAAGTTCTCTAGCACGCCAATACAATGCCGTCTCAGAGTCGCCATGAAGTCCCGAGCAACGGTGGAGGTGGGCACGGTTTATTGGTTCTGCCGTATTACAAAGAGGGCAGTTTGGATGGTCAAAAATCACGATGCGATGGAGATGTTCTCCCAAACAGTCGTGACCCGTCAAAAGACGGAAATGGGTCACAGCTTCAAGGCGTGGGCCGTTGGGAATGGTGAGGAGAACCTCAACTTTCCACCACTTTGTAAACGGTGAAGTAGCTGCGATTTATAATTTTGAGACACAGTCTGCCTAATATACAGCTTAATAGAATGATAAGAAAAGGCCGAGTATCTAGACTGGAGCAATCTCGAGCCCTTTTTAGCAAGGAAATCAGCCTCTTCGGTTCCAGTAATTCCAGTGTCCAGGTATCCACTGACGCGCCACATGCTTTTTCTTTAAAGCCAACTTCCGCAAATGATACCCATACTGTGGACGAGAAAAGAACTTGTCGCAGCTGCAGACCAATTTGCGGTTTAAAAAACGTTGCCCAGGGTGCACCACGTGGAGTAAGGTCTACTTTGACCCCTTCTAGTACACACACATTATCTAGTATGTGTTCAGAAATTTGCCGATAACTTCCTGTATACAAACGTGCGCGTTTACAGGCGAGTATGGAACATTGGAACTAAACTCTGAATCATTTAGGACAATGTGTTAGTTCATCATTCATGACTCCAGATTCAGTTTGTAAATTGGTTATCATCGCACAGTTTTATAGTGAGAACGAGTGCAAATTGGCATCCCCGTAATATCGCGGAAATGGACCAATTTGACTGTGGTGCAGTCTTGTTATGGTAGGACATAATCCTTTATGGACTCACATGAGGTATTATTAGAATAAATGTCTGTTTTTAACACTTTCCAACATAGTTGTAAAGTGTTTATACATTTGTTCATTCTGTCTGATTGTCTAACTATCCGTTCGTACGACAACTGTCGTAAAATGACTTTATCAAAATAAAATTTTAGTACCACAATGATGAAACAAAGTATGGTATGAAATTTTAGTAGCACAATGTACTTTTAGTTATAATATCACGCAATTAGTTTTGAATTGAACCCGGGTTGACAAAATGAAATATATTGAACTCTACGGATCCTAATTTTTCAAACATTTTCTAAGCGTAGATTTCTAAGCGTAATTCACAAATTGTTTTGAAAATTTTGGGAAATATTCAAATGATAAAAGTTTACACACTTTTATCATTTGAATTTCATCAAAATATGTTAAGTAGTTTTTTAAATAAAAATTTAAATAATAATTACACACATTTTATATAAACGGTTACCTTACAACTTTCAGGTAGGTCTGACGGTCTGGGTCTCAACAACAACACATTTTATATGAAGGGATCACGTGTCTCATTGCAACACAAAATATACCATTTTTTTTAGTTTAGTGAAAATCGTGATTTTTAAGGATCGCTTATATTTTTATCTAGTGTTGCATCCGTCTTAAAACCGTTTTATTTTGGCATATTACCAACGTATCTAAATTCTGTGCTTGCGTAATTACAACATTTTTTATTTTAAATGACCACTAAACGTTGATTATTGCTACAAAGAAGCCTAGTTTTAACGTACGCAGAATGTAAACAAATAAAACTGTAAAATAAGATGTATAAGAATTGCTGAATTTTTTTCACTCCAAATTATTTAGCTCTGGAGTTTGGAATATAAGTAATATGAATGAAATATTCATTGATTTTATATAGCGAAACAGACGATTTTATACCATTGTCTTTTTTGATGAAATTTTAAGCATAGATTGAGAAAAAAGGAAATAAAACTTCTCTGAATGAAACGTTTGAAAATGCTATGAGAATTATATCTAGTTGTAGCTAGTGTTAGTAAAGTAGCTGTTATTGCTAGTTGATACATCAGAAAGGAGTTGTATTCAGTATATGTATTTTCGATTACTTTTAAATTAAAGGTTCCCTTATGAGTATAAGTAACCCGTATTTTTTTTATAGTTGTAGGATAGAATACACAATATATGAAGATAAAAATAAATTGAAAGAAAGAATAGCTTGAATACGTAGAAATATTATTTATTGTTTCAGTTCTAATTTGCATTGCGCTAAGACTTTATTTTTACAAAATTGGCAGTTTAAAAATATTGTAGGAATATTGTTATAGAAAAGCATACAATGAAGGTCTCCATAACTTATCCCAGCGCCACCTGAGTTATTGTCTCAAACGGTATTGGTGTTTTTCTTAATATGAAGTTTTAAATCCTTACTTTTACCTCCATGATTGTAAATGTTCAAATAAAAAATATGATGTGGGCAGCTTATTTATTTATACAGACTTTCCTTATACTATAATGCAATGAATTTACTACTTTTACAGTAAAAAAATGGTGCATAAGATCCACGGTACTGTGTTTTTATCGCTGAATTGTACATTTGGAGATTTTACGGATGGCAATATGTAAAACTATTTCAAATCTGGACAGTCTTATGTTTTCAGTCTACTCTTATGTTCTTTTAAAGATATTGAACTTTCATCAAATATTCATCATTTTCATTGATTTAGCGTCATTTTTATCAATTTGGCAACATTTCCTTTAATGTGGTAACAAAATAATGGATTAAAAAGTTACACCAAGTTGGCAACATTTCTCCAAAATATCACCAAGCGTCATGGCCAAGAAATGAGTTATACCTATAGCAAAAAAATGACCATTAGCTTCCAAATATAAAAGTATTACCCAAAGTATTTTTCTCATGAATGAAATGAGCTAGATCCACGAGAATGGCTTCCTGATTCACAGATTGTAATTTTTGTACCTAATTTCATTCGAATCGCTCCATTCGTTCGTGAGATATCGTCTCCACAGCCTCACTGACACACACACACACACACACACACATACATAATCTCAAAACGTCTGATTCGTGTTCAGAGATGCTTTAATAGTGTTTGTTCTCTCATCGAAAATTCGATTTCGAATATTCAACCCCGTAACAATTTTTCCATATACATAATACTATGTATATAAGGAAAGTATTAAAATATTCTAGAACTATGCTAATTTTAAAAATCTGATGTGGGCAGCACATGGCTTTCCTTATATAATGCAATGAATTTACTTCTTTAACGGTGAATAAGTGATGACGAAGTCAACGATACATTGTTTGTAACGTCAAATTGTGCATTTGGCGCTTTTCCGGATGGCACCGGGTAAAAATATTTCCTACCCAATTAACTTACATTTTACTCAACTCTAAATTAACAATTATCAATATTGATAGAATACTCAATGAGCAATATAGTTTATATATTTAACTATTTTAATAATAAATTCATCAATTAGGCGTCATTTTCATTAACGTGGCGTCATTTTTGCAATTATGGCAATATTTTCGTCAATGTGGGGCTAAACATCGCCAAGATGGCGATATTTAGAAGAGCATTTCTTATATAATAAAATATATGCCAATCGCACGACGGATTTAAAAATTTGCAAACCATTGAATCCCATTTTTCATCATTTTTAACACTTTACAACAACGTTGAAAAGTGTTTATGATTTTGTTCATTCTGTCTGTCTGTCCGTTAGCACGATAACTGCCGCAAAAATGACTTAATCAAAATGAAATTTTAGTGTGTTGTTCAGACGGTCTGTAGGACCTATGAGAATATAAATGAATAATATCACCCATATAGTTTTGGATTGAACTCGGGTTGAAAAAATGAAATACATTGAGTCTTATGGGACCTAATTTTTCAAACATTTTTTAAGCGGATTTAAAATTCACTAATTGCTTCGAAAATTTTAGGCAATATTCAAATTGTTCCATAAAATATATAAAAAAAATTAGCGACCTCTTATTTGAAGCGACCACGTGACCATGATATGAAAAGATCACGTGACCCACTTCAAAATGATATATAGCATCCATATTGTCCCAAAATAGTTATTTTTAAAGTTATTTTTAATTCATATTGAGTGTTGTATTCGTACTAAAACCACTTTATATTTGCCTAAATTCTGTGCATCTACATACTGAAATAACGCAATTACAATATATTCGAGTTTAAATGCTCATCCAAATTTGATTATTTCTACAGCGAAGTCTATTTTTCACTTATGTAAAGTGTAAACAGCTAAATATGTAGAATGAGTTGTATTAGAATTGCTGTATTTCTTTAACACAAAATTATTTAGCTCATGGAGTCTGCATAGCTGATATGAATGAAATATTTATTGATTTTACAAAGAGAAGGACGATTTCTTTCGATGAAGTTTTAAGCATAGAGTTTAATTACTCGTAGCTCCATAGTCTTAATTTTTAAATAAAATAAATTATTATAGTATTGTGATGAATGAAATGAATGGGAAATTTTTAATGAATGAAATGCTGCTTTTATAGAGAGAGCCAGGCGTGTTATTTTTTTTATAACGTCATTTGAATGAATTTCAGTTGTTTTCGATGAAGTTTTCAAATATAATAAATTGTCGTAGTATTATGAT
Source organism: Amaurobius ferox (assembly GCA_951213105.1). Lineage (NCBI taxonomy): Eukaryota > Metazoa > Arthropoda > Arachnida > Araneae > Amaurobiidae > Amaurobius > Amaurobius ferox. The sequence continues at coordinate 162,031,364 of OX578133.1, forward strand.
AATTCTAAAATTATTACCGAGCAATCTATCGTATTTTAGAGATGTTTAAATCAGCCAATTTATATTTCAATGCCGTCATTTGAATGAAGTTCATTTTTTTCGATGAAGGTTTAAGTTTTCAAATATAATAAATTAATGTAGTATTGTGATAAGTTTTAAAATATTACCGAGGAATGTATTGCATTTTAGACATGTTTAAATAAAATTGCATTGCAGTTGGAAAGTGTTTCATAATCAATGCTTTAAGAATGATTGATCTTTCTTGTTATCAATTTGGCAACATCCTTATCAATTTCATAACATTTTTATCAATTTGGCAACAGTTTCACCAAGTAGCGACATTATTTTTGTCCATTTGATAATATTTTTATCAATTTGGCAACAGTTGCATCAATTAGACAACATTTGAAAAAAGTCGAAAAGTTGTCGATATACCCCCGAGATTCATAGCCAGAATTCAGCCAATGGTTACATATGGGTAAATAGGTTATTATCATGTTCTTTCCAAAATAATGAATTTTCATCAATTAGTTGTCATTTTCATGGATTTATTGTCATTCTTATCTATTTGGCGACATTTTTTTATCAATTTGGCGACATTTAAAAAACTCACCAAGTTGGCGATATTCCGCCAAATTTGTCGCCAAAATTCCGCCAAGCATTATGGTGGGATAAATAGGTCATTCTTATAGTAGATAAAGGACTATTGGCGTCCAAATACAAAACTATTACCTAAAGTTTCTTCTTTTATAGTCGATTCCTATATATTTTCCAAGATATTGAATTTTCCTCAATTAGTCTTCATTTTCATTGATTTAGCGTCATTTTTATCAATTTGGTGGCATTTTTATCAATTTGGCGATATTTTCGTCAATTTGGCAACATTTAAAAAACTCGCCATATTGGCGATATTCCGCCAAATTCTTCAAATTTTCGTCAAGCAACAGGAAATAGGCTATTCTTATAGTAAATAAACTTTTAATGGCTTCAAATTAGAATGCTATTACCCAATGTGTCTTCTCTCGTGAATGGAACGAGCTAGATCTATGAGAATGATGATAATGAATTTATCGCATAATATTACATATGAAAAGTGATAAGATTTCAGAATAGTTAATACGTTTTTTTAATTTTTTATGATTTTTTGATAAATTTACTTGAAACATGTGCAATATCTCTAGAACGGTTCGTGCTAGCGTTCTAAGTTTGTGTCAATCGTTTACTAGTAAAAAATTACATTAGAAATGATTATTCAAGTAACTTTATTGAATGTTTTAATTTGTTGATGAATTTTTCAAAATTTCATTTCAAAATTTATGTTGGTTCTGAACATTCGATTGCATATAAAAACAATTGGCTTTCAGTATTCACTGATTTTAATTTTTGTACCAAATTTTGTTCGAATAGCTTTATTTGTTCATGATATATATTCTCTACATGCACACACACACACACACACACACAGAGAGAGAGAGAGAGAGAGACATTAACTCAAAAACATTTGTTTCGTGTTCAGGAATGCTTGAAACGTGCTCCCCGTCGAAACTCGAATTCGAATTTTTGACCCTGTCACAATATTTTCCATATGCATTATGCTATGTATATAAGGAAGGTAAAAATATCACCACTGATTGTATCCCATTTTAGAGATGTTTAACTAAAACTGCATTTCAGTTGTCAAGTGTTTCATAATCAATTCTTTATGCATGATTAATATTTCTTTTTGATTTATTGTCTGCTTTACCAGCCGTGTGGTCATTGTATTTTTACTTGATCGTACTTTTGCTCATATAAAACTCATAGGGGCCTATTGCGTTAGTTTGGCAAAAACCGCCTTTTTTGCTGCTATGAATACTGAGAGGCAAATTCCATTAGTAAGGAAGTTCGTTAATGGCATTATAATTCAATTTCACCAGATTAATAAAATTAACTACCAAGTTACCTACTAAATTAACTATTAGCATTTGAGCACTCCTAATTTTAGGATCCTATATGTGATGACAGTTTTTACTTTTCTTATATACGTAGTATAATGTATGTATGAGAGAAAATATTGTGACGGAGTTAAAAATTCGAAGTCGAGTTTTCGACGGGAGAGCACGTTTCAAGCTTCCCTGAACACGAATAAAATTTTTTGAGATGATGTCTGTGTGTGTGTGTGAGTGTGTCTGTGTATCAGTGAGTCTGTGGATACGATATCTGATGAATGAATCGAGCGATTTGAACGAAATTTGGTACAATAATTACAATCCGTAAATACTGGAAACCTATTGTGTTTAAACACAATCGAAAGTTCAGAACCCCCACTAAATTTTCGAGTAAAATTTTGAAGTCATCCAAAAATTAGAACCTTTCACAAAGTTAAGCAAAAAGTAATTTATGTAATTTTTAATTAGAAATCGATTGAAATAAACTTTAGAACGGTAGCATGAACCATTCTCGAAATATTGCACATTTTTCAAATACAATTATCAAAAAATCACATAAAATTAAAAAATATTAACTATTGCGAAATATATTCACTTTTCATATGTAATATCATGCTATAAATTTGGTGACATCATTCTCGTGGATCTAGCTCGTCCCATTCATGAAAAAAGTTACTTTGGTTAATATGTTTGTAGTTGAACGCAAATAGTCATTTAACTGCTATAAGAATAACTTATTTCTCCGTCCAGAACATTTGGAAAGATTTTGGATACGAATTTGGCGGAATGTCGCCAACTAGATGACTTTTTTAAATATTACCAAATTAACGAAAATTTCGCCAAATCGATGAAAATGATGACTAATTGACAAAAATTCAATATCTTGTAAAGAATATAAGAATCTACAAATACGATACGGATAGCTTATTTTTCCGTCAGTAACGTTTAGATAAAATTTGTTGACGGAATTATCTGAATATCTCTGACTTGGTGCCTTTTTAAATGTTGCCAAATTGACGGCAATATCATCCAATTGATAAAAAGTCGCCAAATTGATGAAACTGAAGCTTAATCAATGAAATGCCGACTAATTGATGAAAGTTCAATATCTTGGAAATAAGAATAGACTATAACAATAACTCATTTCTCCGTCCGTCCATCCGTGCATCCATAACGCTTGGTGAGAAATTTATGGGGACGTCGCCAACTTGGCGACTGTTTTAAATGTTTCCAAAGCGACAAAAATGTCGCCAAATTGATAGTAGTGACGCCAAATTGGAAGTAATTTTTCGGAAATTCTGATTTCAAGTCATATGATAGACATACATTCTAATATATAAGACATGCTCTTCTCTCCGCTTGTCTGCAACACTTGGTGATGTACTTGGCAAACTTGGTGAATATTCTAGCAAATTATCACCAACTTGGCAATATTTCGTCCCAGATTGAAGAAAATTTCGTCAACATTTTAAAAATGACGCTAAATTAATGAAAATGGCGCCTAATTGATGAGTTAATTATTAAAATATTTTAATATATGGGAGGATGCTATTAACTGCACTTATTGAGGATGCTATCAATGTTAATAATTGTTAATTTAGAGCTGTGTGAAATATACGTTAATTAGGTACTTTAAAATAGTAGTACATGTTGTCATCCGGAAAAATCGACATATGTATAATTCAACTTTAAAAACACAATACCGTGGATCTTATACATTATGTTTTAACTGTAAAAAGTGTAAAGTTATTGCATTATATTAGAAAAGTCACGTGTTGCCGACATCAGATTCTGTTAAGACATACCTCAATTAAACCTCACAAGCATATATGTATACTTTACACATCATAACTGTTTAACACCAATGTATATCCAATGTACTCAAAATATAGTTCCTAAACTACTGTTTCCCTGCTAACAAATAGATACAAATTCCCCATGTTATCCTACAGGAACATGTCAAAGTTCTGCATCAGGTGGTCAGCCCTAAATTTCACGGATTAGTGTTAAAGAACTTAGAGTAGAGTCACTATCATGACTGTAGATTTTGTTTATGCTTAATATTAATATATTTTACCACTTCTATATAATTTCATGAAATGGAACTTATTCAAATTTCATGTGCAGCGAATATAACAGTTTACAATGTGTTAATATTAATTTCATTCAATGGGGCGAAAGTTCTGCAATCTATTTGTTTTCTACATTAAGATGACCTAAAGTATAAGTATTTTAACTTCCTCCCTTATTAAGTTTTTCGTCACTACTATTACTTTGCTGCAATTCCCATCATTGATCGATTAAGTGAAAAGAACTTTTCCCTTGCTTATGAAAGTTTTCTGAAAATGTCCAAACCATCTGTCAATTCTCATTGCATTTAATGCTTAGAGACTAGAGCAAAACGATATTTACTAAAAAATGCTGTTAAAGATAAATGCATCCTATAGGTGTATCAGAATATTTGCTTCTAAATACATTAATACTCAAATTGCTTATGCTGATATAATTTAAAATGTAAGGTTATTAAAATTTTGTAATTCATTTAATATTGAAGTAGAAATTTTACTAAAATGAAGGTAATATTTTTTACTTTTAATATCACTATAGTTTAAAATTTTAACGCATATAATTCTAAATATTTAATGAATATTAAATTTTAATTTCATATAGTTACATGTAACTAAAATTATGCTTCCAGTAAAATAAATTACACGTAAGCAGCTTTCTTAATTTCTAAAAAACAGAATATGAAAACAAATTGATTATCGTGTATATCCGACACTTTTCATTTCCTTGAATGTTTTACCTACTGTTTCGAAAATTCCTTTTTTAACTACACTCGTGTTCCTGTCTTTGTTTGTGATTGTGTTCTGCATTTATGTCTTGAAGATTGGGGTTATCTTTCGCTTTCGAAACCGGTTGGTATTTTATATCAGCTTTGTATACTCTTAGCTAAAAATTTATTTATTTTTTCAAATATTTAAAGTTTCTGGCAATGGATTTTTTTTATGAGTGTTCTTCTTTATCGTCTGAGTTAAAGGCAAAAATGTACGGCATATTTTCTGGAAAACCTTTATAATAAAAATTAAAACCAAATAATATTCCATGCAACTCCAGTCTAAAACATATTTTTTTCTAGACCAATGCTCACACTGTCCTTTCAATTTCTTATACAATACAGAGCAAAATTATATAGCACAAAGAGCAAATGTGTTTAGAGAACATATTAACAAATTTTATACAATGAAAAGCAGATCGAAAGAGTTATGGCCACGCCTCACAAAGCGAGTGTGAGAAATAACTTTTGTTGCTATTCCTCAATAGTAAGACTGTATGTAAACTAAACATAATCATTCTGTATTACAAGACCATTTCCTATCACCCAAACTTCTCCTAGGCTTTTTAATATGGTGTATACAGGGTGTCCCCAAAACATTGACTTCGGCTTTTATTCCTTAAATATTGATCTTAGACATATATAATAAACTACAAAGTTACGTAAAAAAAGGTACATAATTTTATGAAATCGATTAAAATTTACAAGGGAATTAAATTTTAAGAAATACATAATTTAAATTTTTATACGGCCCCCGTACAAAAACATTTCCATAGAGTAAAATGTGCCCCATACACTAATAAGGTGATGTACAAAATTTCAGCTTTTTGTCATAAAAAGTCCCAGAGATATGAAAAGACAAAAATGCTGACTTAAAACATTTGCACTCTAGCTGTAAATATTTACATTTTAATTTGTGATTAATCCCTCACCAACTTTGTTTAAACATATCTCTGGGACTTTTTATGATAAAATTCTGAAATTTTGTACATCACCTTATTAGTGTATGGGGCACATTTTTTTGCATTGGAAATGTTTTTGTACGGAGGCCGTATAAAAATTTAAATTTTGTATTTCTTCAAATTTAATCCCTTGAATATTTTTACCGATTTCATAAAATTTTGTACCCTTTTTTACGCAACTTTGAATAAAAGCGGAGGTCAATGTTTTTGACAATGACACCCTGTATACGAGTATGACAAATGAAAGCAAACAGTAAACTTATATCTGAAATTGCTCTAGCCTTACATCTGTCAGAAAAAGTGATGTATTTAGATCTAGTACGTAGTAAGTCATATGTGCCAAAGTTTTGTTCTGGAAGATCACGTTCGACCACTTTACTCGACGATTTTCGAATTTGGTATCTGTCCTCACGTCAAATTCTGTTTGTGTTTAAATTAAAAACCAAATAGGAATAAAAGTATCGAGGGAAACTATTCACAGACGCATTGCTTAAACGGGTTATCTTCAAAGACAAAAGATAACTCGCAAGCTTTTTTGGAAACTTATCCATAAACAAGCGAGATAATATTGGACTTGCAGATATATATCTTATCGCGATGAATGGATACGATGACCGATTTTTTTTCATACTAATAGCATGACTTACGGAAACAACCGCGAAGAATCTCAAGCATGAAAATACGTGGAAGGACCAGTTATAAGATGATGAGCTTTTGATTACAATGCTCAGATTTCCCTGGCGTTTTAAGATGGCAGGCAGAAATCAATAAAATATCAAGAAACTCTTAATACCATCTTACAATCATTTTGGAAAATCTTAGGTACATCCAACTGGACTTTTTGCAGATTCCCCACTACAGACTCTACAAAAGAGTAGTTTAGTGCCAAAAACAACTGAACTGGTCTACCAATAGTCCCGATATGAACTCCATCGAGAACGCATGCGGTATCCTGATACATGGCGTGCATGGAAACGACAGACAATATAGCAATTTAAAGCAGCCATTAAGAAAACTTGGTTTGACATTAATCTTGAGACCTCACAAAACCTTGTCCCCTTCTATGTAACATAATGTGTATGAACTTATAAAAGTAATGATAGCATAGCTTTAAAAACTATACATTGCATCCAAGAAGTAAAATTTTATTTTGGTGTTAGAAGTTTAGAGACACGCACATTTTTCATTTTATTTTAATAACTGCAAATGTTTATCTTTTATGCTTGATATTTTTAACATATAAATGATTTACTTTTGTAATATAAAATAGTCACAATTTTTATACTTCGATTGTTGAAAACATTAAAGCAGACTTGGAAATCTTCAAGTACTATCAAAGCTTTCCAATGACTTTCATTCCCATTGTGGATATCTTAAGGACAGTAATCGATACGATAAGAAGGGGGTTCAAGAAAAAAAATCTATAATTTGTATCGTAATTTTTAAAATATTTTTATATTCTGCGGAATTGGAGTGGCTTTCGAACTCTTCATCTAGGTTAGAAATTTTAATGGCATGATGTGAAAGTGTAAAAAAATTGAAAAAGTAAAAAAATAAGATTTGAGGTGGGTTGTAGTTCAAAAGTTGATAAAATTTCCTTGTTCATACGGTATAATTAGAGAGCTACTAAAAATGTACGTCTGATTAGAGCTTTTATCAATTAAGGTAATACGCTCAAAAATAATAAAATACGGTGTTTACAAAATGATTTTTTTTTTTAGAAAAGAAAATGTAGGTTCTTGAAAGAATGAAACGTCTTTGATACTCTAATTTCTCTCTTCAAATGTATAATCTTGAGTTCTATGATATATAGTTATTTTTAAATATTTTGTACTTATTATGTTTATATGGCGTATTAAGATTATATAAGCTTTAAGACCGTATAGCCATACAGCTTGCAATTAAGAAACTTTTATAATCCTAATAAAGACACTCACATGACCAGCTTCCTTTAAAATTACTAGAGGCCATGTGCAAAGACAAAATGCTATCTGGTAGGTTATATCCACCAGAAAAATCTATTGCATATTTACTCAACTCACTTAAAATATTCATTCATTTCTTCATTTTCTTAACTCAGTTTTCACTTCTTAGGAATGTTTGATAATATAGCAGACAATTAGTATCAGCAACGCGTAGAGTTGCAGATAAGCAACAGTTGCAATTTTCAACAATTTTCAATTTTACACAGAAAATATTTATTTAAAGGTCAATTGTTGATTAAAAGTAGAAATATTATACTTCTTAGCAATATATTTTGTATATTTGAAAACTATTCCTACTGCAGTCTACAAGAAAGTTTTTGGAACAAGGTGACAATTCTTGGTAATAAATTGCGAAAGATTGATACCGTGCTGGTTAAATGCAGAGCAGATTTTCTTTTGATAAAGTGGAATTTAAATATTGTGTAAAATACTGTGCATCAAGTGGTTTTTATAACATTTAGGTTTTCTTATGGGGATAAAAAAGATAATGCAACTCTAAGAAGATATGACCTAAACAATTTTATAATATTACATATCTCCTTATTTGTTAACTGTATTAATTTGTACGTAAAATACAGATCTTTATACGAATGTGAGTGGCAGCAGTTAAATATTTTGATTTTTACTTGCACACAAGGTGAGCAAATATATATGTTCAATGTGATTATTTTTCACTAATAAGTAAAATTATCTTTGTTCTTTCTAAATTAAACTTTTCACTTTTGAGGTTATCTTCGAGACGCATAATTAACTATTAACATTTAGCACCACAAATTATATTTAATCACACATTTTGCACTACAAATAAAATTATTTACATCAGCTCAGTTGCATGAATTGAATATTTCAATTAGACAAATGTAATTGCATACTATTATTTTTAAAAATCTCCACTATAATCTTTGATTTATTTAACCCTTAAAATATAAACGCTTCCCCTTTTTCCAAAGCCGCTGGTATAAATGTTAGGCACAAAGAGGTGATCAGTTACATCTGGTGTAATCTTTGTTTCCCAAATGACTTCTTGCATGAAACGTTTTCGATGTTGAATATTTTATGCTAACAAAGGGATCTCCAGGAAAAAATATTTCTTAATATATATAATAAATGCAAAATACTTTTCTCCAAAATCCAAATTTTCAACAGTTGTAGAATGAGCAATTACTTATAACCCATATAAAATGATAGAAAATGTTATATTAAAATTGAATTTGTCATATAATTTAAAATTTAATTCTAATATAGAATTCAAACTATGGAATACAATAAAAATAGCAACTTAAATATGGTAGCAAATTAAAAACCGAACTTTCGTCTTTATGACTTGGTGTTTGTTGTTTCTCTTTCACTGATCGAAATGAATCCAGCGTATTCACGAAACATTTTTATTTGTGTTTCAATACTTCGCTCGAGTTTTTTTTATCCTGTACACAAATAATTTTTAACTCCAAAAACTGGTTCTACTGTTACTTACAAACTATTTTAATTTCAGAACATTCGTTATCGAAGTAAATTACTGCATTCATGTTTAAAGATTACGGGGATTATTGATATTTTCAATTTATCACCTCATCAGTTTAATTTTGGCAAATATTTTTGAAACTCATATATTGTAGTACGGGTAATTTTCTACTAATACACGGTATATCTTCTAATATTCGAGAATATAAGTAGTATGGGTATATCTTTTAATATTCGAGAATATAAGTAGTACGGGTATAATCTTCCCATACAATTGCATCGCTTTTATTTTAGCATATATTGTTTCGATTTCATATTTTTTTGTAAACAAGAACAGATTTTTAAACTGCTTTTTAAGAGCATTAACTTAAATATTTTTATAGAATGTTTTGAATAACAATGCCATTTAGAAATCAATAGGAATTTACACATGATTGTGAATTTTAAATTTCTTTTTGTTATATATTCTGTACAAAGAAGAGGTATACTGCTAGTTATTTATATAGATAAAATCACTTTAAAATTACATTATGTGTAGTATATATAAAAACAATTTTGCAATTAAAGAATAGTTTCTTTGTAGACTATGTTTTTGGATTTCTTATTAAGGGAACAGACACAGAAATATATTTCTTCCATTTATAGCATTTCAAATAAATAGATTTATGATCTATTTCGTTAATTTATAGAGCTTAATAATAAATATAATTCTGAGATAGAAGCATATACAAAGGTCGGGTCACGTTTTCCGATTTCGATTTACATTTATTGAACAAAAGCTCATAATGGGAGTAGATCACATTAGTTTGTAGACTCAAATAACGATTAGGTGCCGCTTGTTTGGAGGCTTAAATAATCATTGGGTCACATTCGAAGTGAGGCAACAGTCAGAAAGGCATGAAGAAAGACAGACAAAAGTATAGACTGGCGCCTTAGCTTTAAATGGGACCCATCAAAATTTCATGACATTTTGTACAGCTGTTCTCCTGAGATAATGAGATAAACGGATGGATTTTCAATTTCATTTATATAAATAGAGTTTACGAAATGTGATACCTAAAAACTTGATAAAAGTTCTGAATATCAAAAACCGTTTCAAATTAAAGCACCGAAATGGAGCACATTTTATAGTTTTATTAACACTGAAATATATAGATGACAGACTGATATATATAGACACAGATATTGTATGTAAAACAATATCTCATTACCACTCACTGTATTCTATCATTTTTTTAACGTTTCCAGACATACTATAAATCTAATAATCAATTAATTATAACATTGTTTTTCAATAGTTTGATTAAAAGAAGAGGCAGCAGACGATTTCGGTATTGAAATGTAACTTGGTTACCATAATTACCGCAGCGAAATCAACAAGAAAGATTAATCATGCTTAAAGCATTGATTATGAAACACTTTCCAACTTCAATGCAATTTTATTTAAAAAAGTCGAAAATGCAATACATTCCTCGGTAATATTTTAAAACTTATCACAATACTACATTAATTTATTATAATTGAAAACTTAAACCTTCATTGAAAAAAATGAACTTCATTCAAATGACGGCATTGAAATATAAATTGCCTGGTTTAAATATCTCTAAAATGCGATACATTCCACGGTAATATTTTTAAAACTATCCTAATACTACGATAATTTATTATATTTGAAAACTTCATCGAAAACAACTGAAATTCATTCAAATGACGTCATAGAAAAAATAACACGCCTGGATCTCTCTATAAAAACATAATTTCATTCATAACTTTCTCCCATTCATTTCATTTATCACAATACTATAATAATTTATTTTATTTAAAAATTAAGGCCATGGAGCCACAAGTAATTAAACTCTATGCTTACAACTTCATCGAAAAAAATCGTCCTTCTTTTTATAAAATCAATTAATATTTCATTCATATCAGCCATGCAGACTCCATGGACTAAATGATTTTGTGTTAAAAAAATACAGCAACTCTAATACAACTCATTCTATATATATTGCTGTTTACATTTTACATAAGTGAAAAATAGGCTTAGTTGTAGAAATAATCAAATTTGGATAATCATTTAAACTGAAATATATTGTATTTGCGTTGTTTCGGTATGTAGATGCACAGAATTTAAGCGAAAATAAAGTAGTTTTAGGACGGATACAACACTCAATATGAATTAAAAAGAACTTAAAAAATCACGATTTTGAAACAAGATGGATGCCATATATCATTTTGAAGTGGGTCATGTGATCGCTTCATATCATGGTCACGTGATCGTTTCATATAAGAGGTGTAATTATTATTTTAATTTTTATTTAAAGAACTACTGAATATATTTCGCTGAATTTGTTTTTATATATTTTATGGAACAATTTGAATATTACCTAAAATTTTCGAAGCAATTTGTGAATATTGAATCCGATTAAAAATTGTTTGAAAAATTAGGTCCCATAGGGCTCAATGTATTTCATGTTTTCAACCCGGGTTCAATCCAAAACTAATTGGGTGATATTATTCATTTATATTCCCATAGGTCCTACAGACCGTCTGAACAACTTACTAAAATTTCATTTTGATTAAGTCATTTTTACGGCAGTTATCGTACTAACGGACAGACAGACAGACAGACAGAATGAACAAGGTCATAAACACTTTTTAACTTTGTTGTAAAGTGTTAAAAACTATAAAGCAATTCATTGATAAAATACAATTTTAAAAAATCTGCTGAAAATGCTTTTCTTGAAAATGGAATTAAAACCAGTCTGAAGCACATGAAGACAAGCAAACAGACAAAAGTAGCGAAGGACGCCTCTATATTAATTGGGACTAAACTAAGGCTACCCATCGAAATTTTATGAAATTCGGCGTAGTTATTCACTCGCTATCTGACAAAAAACATACTTATTTTAAATTATATTTAGATAGCTTGTGAAATAATAATAACTTTTAAAGTAATAATGACTATCTGAATATATTCATTTTGAAATATTTTGCTGATACAATTAAAATAGTCATATCCAGTATATATGGACTGAAAATATTGAAGCACTTCGTTTAAATATTACTTGTCTATTATTTTATCTCTCAAAAAGCTTAAATTTAAAAATCCATAAAATTAAATATATATATCAATAATAGTGTAATTTTTATACCACAAACGGCGCGTTTTAAGATATTAGTTTTGAAGAAAATTTTTAAATATCCTGCAAACCGTATGGTAATTTTCAAAAGGAATCCTTTATTATCATGAAGTAAATCAATATGTATACCCTATTCTTCCTACGCATCTAATGTTAAAACGCATTCAAGTAAATCCCGTTTTATGCGAGGCAAAAGAAAATGAACATTTTCTTAAAAGATGCATTTTAACTCGTACAATAAATATCTTTGGTTCAAAATATGCAAGAAAATACACGAAGGGTACAAGAGGTAAGGTTTGGATTGATTTTATCTTCTGCTGAATAAATTCGAAATGGATTTTTAATATCTTGAACTTTGCATGAGTCTCGTTGATGTTTTGTATGAAGTAAAATAACATATATTCATACAAAAGGGAAAATTTAATTTTAATTCTGACTTCTTATTATTTTTAAAGTTATGTCTATAAATTATTTGTTATGTAATTAAGCCTTCTACAATATTTCTATAAAAATATATTTATCTTTTTATCAGCAAATATACCAGGCACTGCCCTTGCTTTAAAATATATGCAACTCCGGAAAGCATTGTAGATCATAATGCCATTCAAAAATTCCTCTTGACCCATCAAAATAAACAGTGTGGCCATAATTAAAGTAGACGTGTTTAGAGCCAGATAGTGAGAAAACTGTTGGGCCAAACTCAACCAAATTTGCTGTAAATACTATATAGACCATGGGGTTTTGTTTTTTAAAACAAAAAACACTTCGGATTTCTGCCACCACGGGCTAAAGTGACGCTCTAAGGTCCATTTTTGAAGTAAAATAGGTATAGAAAGTACAGAAATTTCCGTCAATGCTGAGAGGTATAGAACAATGTTGCTGAACTTCGTTATTCCGCAACTTCAACAGCGTGGATGTCTTGAATCTGCGATATTTATGCAAGATGGAGCACCCCCTCATATTGGATTGCGCGTACAGGAAGTTCTGCGACAACATTTTACCAACAATCGAATAATTAGTCGAGCGTTTTTTATGAAGTGGATCTGACCCCTTGTGACTTCTGGTTGTGGGGTCATGTAAAGCGCTTGGTATACCATGGGAATGTGGATAATTTAGCCACTCTGAAGGACCAAAGAACATTGCACATCAAGCAAATCAATGGGGATCTGCTGCATTCTACAGTAGAGAATGCTGTGCAGTGAATGCACTTTTTGAAACATATGCAAACAAAACATATTGAATCACACATGTAAATAGTGCAAATATAAAAATTAATGTCATACATATGTAAATGAAAGATGCAAATGTAAATATAAAATGCACTAAATACGCATAAAATGTAAATGTGATGTCCTTTTCAAAATGCATGTAAAATGTTAACTTTCTGTACTTCCTATGCCAATTTTACTCCAAACATGGACCTTACAGCACCGACCGGCAGTGGCAAAAATCTGAACTATTTATTTTATTATATTTTCTTTTAAAAATCAAAACTCCATGGTCCAAATAGTATTTACTGCAAATTTGGTCGAGTTTGGCCCTATATATATATATATATATATATATATATATATATATATATATAATAAATTTCAATAGTTCGTTAGTATGTCTGTTCGTCCGTCTATTACGACAGTTTTGAGGCTGTTCCCGTATGGATAAAGACTTGAAATTTGAAACAGGGATCAATTGTTTGATAAAATCTCCTGGAAATGTCGAATTTTTAAAACAATGTTCTTTAGAGAAATATGCTTCTTGCAAAAACTTTCTAAATGTGAAATGGTAAAATTTGTGTGCCAAATTTTGTTCGGAACACCCTATTTGCTCGTAAAACATCGTCTCCATCGACTCACGGACGGACGCACACATATCACAGGAAAAGCGTTCGATTCGAGTTCAAGGATGCTTGAAACGTGCTCTTCTACATAAAACAAAATATACCGTTAAAAATAAATTTAATTTTTCATAAATTACATATTGACTGGATTATCGCTATTAAGACCTTCGGGTTTCTATAGTATGGGAAAATTATTGGTATTTTCACTTTATGTCAACTGTTTTAATTTGGCAAAAATTTCTCAAACTCATATATCGTGTTTAACTCATATATTATGTTTAAGTCGATTATTGAATACTATAATAATTATTTATATATATATATACACACACTACCCGACACAAAAAATACAACACCATGAAAGAGCGAATAGAGTGTGATGATAAAGGACACACTGACAGACATGGCATATATAAATAAGTTAGCAATTCTGCATTAACCGTCGTGATAACTATACACACTAAACAAATATATACTGTATAAATAACTTTTCGAAGCCATTACATCGAAATACAATATCAGTAGATTTGAATTTATTAATCACTTCTCACTATTTCCTCCCACTTTTATATGTGTTTTGCAGGAATATATTCATACAATGTTTCGCTCAAAAGCTTTTTTACAGAGAAATTAATCCAATAAAATAGATATCTCTTTGTCTGGGACTTATATTTGTTTTAAAGGAAGAACTAAATAAATATTTGAGTCAACGAAGTGTGAATAGCACTACCTAGAAATGCTCTTAGATACTATTGACTTATCTTACGCTGACGAGAAAAACAGTATTTGTTGGAGAAATATAGAATTTTTAGATTTTCTCACAACCACATATACGTACATCTAGACATATTGAATAAGGGAGAGAGAGAGAGGATTACATATCCATAATAAATATAAAACCCCATTTTAAAACATAAAAAGTAAAAAAAAATAACTTATACCCGTTATTAATTCACTTATACCACTGATTAATTAACATATGCCTCTTATTAATTAACTTATACCCCTTATACGATTATCCTTTATTTCCTAAACATCCATCTCTTTGGATTGTCAACTCACAGGTGCCACGTTCGATTTCTCTACATATGGAGAGAATTATGAATGTTAGTGGAGCTGGGTTTAAACATTGGTAAGTACATTAAACTGCATATCCGCGTAAAGTTTGAATTCGTATAACGAAATTCCCATGCCTGGTGAAAAAACTTTCAGACAGTATGCTTATACAGAACCTATTATAATACATTATCTGTTCTTAGTCCTTTGCTATGTATTATTACTTTAACACTTTATAACATAGTTGAAAAGTGTTTATGACTTTGTTCAGTCTATCTGTCTGTCTGTCTGTCCGTTCGCATGACAACTGCTGAAAATATGACTTTATCAAAATGAAATTTTAGTATGTTCTACAGACGGTCTGTGGGACCAATGGGAATGTAAATGTGTAATAACACCCTATTAGTTTTGGACTGAGCCTGGGTTGAAAAAATGAAATACATTGAACCATATGGGACCTAATTTTTCAAATATTTTTTAAACGAATTTAAAATTCACAAATTGCATCGAAAGTTTTAGAAAATATTCAAATTATCCCATAACAAATAAGAAAAACATTTCAGTAAATACACTCACTTCCAAGAGTTAAGGGGCTGTACGCCCGAGTACCACGTTTTTGTGTTCCACTAACCGTCCAGCACAGAGGGGCAAGATTTAAGTGGTGTCGTCAACATGTCCATTGGACTGTCTCAGATTTGTGCAACGTCCTGTTCACGGACGAGTAAATATTTGCCCTGAAATCAGATAATAAGTGTTCAAGGGTCTGGAGAGAACGAGGCACACGCAATCAGGCCAAGAACATCATCGAACATCACGCATTCAGAGGTGGCAGCGTCATGGTGTGGGCTGGAATTTCAATGGGACAACGCACAGACCTGCATATCTGTAATGGCGTTTCTGTGACGGCTGAGCGGTATCGGGGTGAAGTCCTAGACCCCATTGCGAGACTCTACGCTGCAGCAGTTGGTCCTGATTTCCTCCTCATGGACGGTACTCCCCGTCCCCATCGAGCTAACATCGTTGACGAATACCTGGGAAGTGAGGGCATTTCTCGTATAGAGTGGCCGGCGTATTCTCCGGACCTTAATCCCATTAAAAATCTTTGGGATGCCCTCGGGCGTGCTGTATCTGTACGTTTATCTCCTCTAACCAGTCTCAGAGAGTTGGAAACTGCTCTATTGGAGGAATGGCCATTGCTCCCATTTGCGATGGTTGATCACCTCATTGAAAGAATAGAAAATCGTTGTAAAGTTTGTGTGAAGGTCCGGGGTGGACATATACCATATTAATGTAAGTTTTGTTTGGCGTATTTGCCTTTAAACACCATTTTGTTAATGACCCAAATGTGACGTCATCATATAACTTGCGAAAAGTAAAAAACAAAATTCTTCTTTGTACATAATTCTTATTTTTTTTAATGCATAAATCCTTTTCCTACCTTCATGCACAATTTTGAGTTAATCAAAGCTTTACTTTTCCATTTTTGTTGATTTTACCGCCCATGCTTAACTTTTAGAAGCCAGTGTATATTCGGTAGTTTTTTAAATAAAGATTAAAATAATAATTACACCTATATTATATGAAGAGATCATGTGAACCGCCTCAAACTAAAATATTGTATCCATCTTGTGTCAAAATCATGATTTCTTTTTTTTATATTTAGTGTTGCATCTTTCGTAAAACCGCTTTATTTTTGCTTAATTTCTGTGTATCTATATTTTGAAACTACGCAATTACTATATATTTGAGTTTAAATGACCAATGCCATCAGTCTTGTGTCAAAATTGTGTATCTTAAAGTTTCTTTTTAATTTATATTTAGCGTTGAATCCGTCCTAAAACCGCTTTATTTTTGCTTAAATTCTGTGCATGTACATTCTGAAACAACGCAATTACAATATATTTGAGTTTAAATGGTCATTAAGCTTTGATTATTCCAATGACAACGAAGCCAAATTTTTACTTATGGAAAATATAAACACATAAAGATATAGGATGAGTTGCATAAGCATTGCTGAATTTCTTTAACGCAAAATTATTTAGCTCTGGAATCTGCAATATATCTGATATGAATGAAACATTCATTAATTTTACATAGAGAATCAGACGATTTTTTCGATGAAGTTTTAAGCATAGAGTTAAATTACTTGTACCTCCATGATTTTATGTTTTTAAATAAACTAAATTATTGTAGTATTGTGATGAATGAAAGGAATGGAATAAAAGTGTATGAATGAAATATTTACAGCTTTTACATAGAGAGCCAGACGATTTATATTTCAATGACGCCATTTGAATAAAGTTCATTGTTTTCGATTAAGTTTTAAGTTTTCAAATATAATAAATTAGTGTAGTATTGTGATAATTTTAAAAATATTACCGCAGAATGTATCGCATTTTAGAGATGTTTAAATAAAATTGCATTGCAGTTGGAATGTGTTTCATAATCAATGTTTTATGCATGATTGATTTTTCTTGTTTTTAATGATCTTGCTGATTGTTTTAAAAATTGCCTACTTTTTGCTGATGACTTAAAATTCTTCAGGCCGATTTTCGATACTAGCTCTTGTAACAATATTCATTCTGTGCTATTTGTAGTTTATAAAAAGTGATAATCGCCTGCTATCACTTATAGAACATAACTTATTTTATATTTATATAGTATTGGAAGATCTGCTTTGGAACTTCTTTGTCACCGATATTGGTGTTATTTATATTTCAGATTTTTCCTTTTCTGCTCACATTACTAATTGCTTAATATTTTATGAAATTTGGTAGCACAAAGATGATCACTCAGGATTTTATAAATATGGATACTGTTATCTATAATTTTAAATTTTGGGTTAGATCTAGACTAGAAAAAACGTCCGTTATGTAGAGGTCTTTCACCAGGTTTGTACTAAAAATTTTGAAATTATTTTAAATAAATTTTTCACATTTATAAGGAGAAAACTAACACTTACTCTAGTACTTTATCAGCTACCTTTCTTTGAAACTTGTTAAAAGTTTCAACTACAGAAGGAATTATAATTATTTGAATAACTCTTTGAATAAAAAAGTATATATTCCACAGACAGTCTCAACAGCATACTAAAATTTCATTTTGATAAAGTCATTTTACGGCAGTTATAGTGCTAACGAACAGACAGACAGAATGGACAAAGTCATAAACACTTTTCAATTGTGTTGTTAAGTGTTAAAAATGACTACTGCTAAAGACGACGAAGGTCTTTAGCAGTAGACTTGTTAAAAATGACGAACGTCTAAGATCCTACGTCAGGACACCTAGACCAAAAGGACAGTTCATGTGCTTCGGAAACTTGGCTCAAACCATTTTGAGATTTCATATTTTATTTTGGAAGGAGTTTCTGTTTTTTGTGCTTGAAGGGAATTTTCTTTACCAAAAAGCGGTATTTTGTGAGATTATATATAGATATTGGAAGGAAAGTAAAAATTATTCACAATTTGTGCACAGCCATTGTGCACTTGCTTATAAAACTTAAATTTTTACCGATAATTAACTGCTTCGGTCATCGATATTTAACTATTTCATTAGCCCCTCTTTGAAAATTATATTTCTCAGTAATCCAAATTTATCAAGAGAAGAATGGAGTGCATTTCAAGATATGAATCTTTAATCCATATTTCAAATTAGTTGCGACAAGATATTGTCTATACACATAATCTTCAGATTTTCAGAATATTGAAATCATTTATATGCTTTAAAGGTACGCAGCGAATCGTCAAGGAAATTACTTTAACCTCTAGGGAAGAACTGAAATTAGTTCTCATGAAAGTATCTAAACAAATAGAAGATTGATTCAAATATTCAAGTAGAAAGCTTTGGTTAGTCGAAAAAGAAATCATTTGCTCTTTTATTAACTACAAATTCAGTGCAATGTAAATGTTTTATATCTTTGTCCGTAATTTGGATGTTATATGGTTTTATTGCGTTTTTGATTATTTTAGTTAACCTATAAAATTATACTGAGATTAATATTTTAATGTAGGAAGGTGTTGCTTAGCCAATAGATTGGGATCTACCGGTCAATCGAGGCGTGATTTTTAATAGATCTTTACTTATCCCTCCGTTTCAAATGCTTAAAACATTTTATTGTTTCATTTCAATGAAGAAGGAGAACTCTAAAATTGATATTACTTTTTGATGAGTTCTACATATAGGATATCTTATAATTTGTTAATGGTTATTATTATAATTTGTTTATAAAACAATGCAGATTCTTGTAACTATAATATGAAAGGATAGATAAATTATATTATTAGAGTAATAATGCAATTTTTTAAATAAATAAGCAATCATAATTAAGAGAGTTAATATTAAAAATAAAATAATTATTTTCTTAACATTTCAGAAAAATATATTTTTCCTTAATTTAAATCAGTAAATAATTGGATTTTAAAAGTTTATTTTTTGCGTCATTGCAGGTAGTATTTATTATGTTCTTTATTGTGTTTTTTTATGATATGATTATATTATCAATTGAATAATTCTTATTTCCACAGAAGCGTATATACCAGAATCTCATTTTCCTCATATGCATGTTGTTGTTGTTGTTGCTCATGACCACCTGTTTCGGTCGAACCACAAACTGGACAAGTGATGCCAGAAGAAGGACAAAGAATGACACAAGACGAGATCACAAAGTTTCATATGCATGTAGATCGCTAGAACGCTGTGACAAAAATACATCGCAAGAGCGCTATATGAAAAAATCATATGTAGGCAACATATCTTGATCAGGTAAAGACTATCTTGAACATTCAAGAGCATGGTAATAAAAAGCAGTTACAGAGTAATTTATGGATGATTAATTTCTTGAGAAAATTTGTTCCAGAAATGTCTAAAAGTACAGCTCTGTTAAGAGAATTGCTTAAAAGTAAAGTGAGTTGGCAGTGGTGGCCTGTAGATATATAAATGACTAGCAGCATACCCGTTCTTCGTACGGAGTATGTAATATAAAGAAACTTAAAATTCCCAATCATGCGCAAATTCCTACAGTATACTAAATGGCATTTTTAATTAAAATATTCTGCTAAAATATTTAACATAATGCTCCTAAAAGACGTTAAGGAATGCCTGTTCTCGCTATTCAAAATTATCTTCACAGACAGATCTGAAGAATAAAAACATCCTGGCCTCTTTTGTAAGCAAATTTACAAAAAATATGGAATTTATCAATATATGCAAAATAATAGCGTTAAAATTGTATGAGACCCGTACTACTTATATACGCGAATATTAGAAGGTATAACCTGTATTAGTAGATTACATGTATAAATTGAAAATATCAATAAATCCGTAAACTTTAAACCAGAAGGCAGTAATTGATTTCAATATGTGCCGAAATGAAAGTGCTAAAATTATATGGGAACCCGTACTACTTATAATGTCGTAGATTAGAAGATATGTCCTAATGTTAGTAAAAGATTACCCGTATTATAATATGAGTCTTAAAAATCTTTGCCAAAATAAAACAGAATTATTAATAAATTAAAAATATCAATAATCATCGTAATCTTCATACCCGAAGGCCGTACTTGATTCCAATATATGCCAATATATGTCAAAATATATGCCAATATGCCTGTACTATTTATATTCTCAGAGGTTAGAAAATATAGTCGTGCATTTGTAGAAGATTACTCGTACAACGTACAATATATGAGTTTCAACCATTTTTGCGCCAATAAAACAACGGCATAAGAAATTGAAAATATCAGTAATCTCTGACTCAATAATCCTCGAAAACATCCATAATAAATAATGTTTAAATCTGAAGATCGTAATTGATACTAACCAGTCAAAAATATGATGGCAATGAAATTTATTTTATATACATGTCTTCATTATTAAAATCGGAAAATATTTAATGAAATTCTTCTCATAAACACACTGGATTTAAATCTGTTTCTAAGCGACATGTTATGATTTGCTTCAAATAAATTGGTGGTCAAAATATCGTCTGAATAATGCGATCTCTAATGAAGGTTTGGTGGCATTTAAAAAAATCACCAAATTTATCGCCAAGTGGAACTGTAGAACTGACAGTCCCACTTGGCGATAAATTGACGAACCATCATCAAAATTTCCCCTAAAAAAACAGAATTTCATTTATTTAGCGCAATTTTATCAATTTCAAGATATTCTTATGGATTTACAAACATTTTTTTCAATTTGGTGATATTTTAAAAATACGCTAAATGTGTTACTAAGTAAGACGGTTGGACTGACAGACAAATGCTAACGAAACACCAATTCAGTTCTTTCTTCTAGCAAAACAAAATAAATTTCATTTATTTACATCGTTTTTATCAATTTGGAGACATTCCAATCAATTTGGCAACGGTTAAAAAATTTGCCAAGTTAGCGATATCCAGCCAAATTCGTAGCTCTAAATTTGCATATCTGAATAATATATAGTGTTCCAGTTTGTATATAATAAATGAAAACACTAAAATATTATTAGAAGATATACCCGTTCTACTCTTTTTCTGTTTCAACAATTGGATAAATGAATTTATTGAGTAGACAGAATATATGATTTTATTAGCTAAACACAATATATAAGCGTAAAACCTGTTTGCCAAAATAAATTAAAGTCATGTACGCAGTTCGCAATTAATATAATTAAAAGAAAAATCAAACAGGTTTTTTTTCTAAAATATATTTTTATATCCATCTATTTATTATTCAAATCGAAAAAAAAATAATAATCATCAACAAATACATTTAATTTTATTGAGTTGCCGAGCAAGATGATATAAGATAGAATCTTCCTTATAAAATGCAAAATTAAATAACCATTTTGAGTTCTTTATACTTTTCATCGTTGAGTAAAAGCTTGTGAAAAATATAAGCCATGGAGGTAGATTTTTCCATTTAAATTCATGTTTCAATCAATTCATGCTTTCAGATAGTGACTAATTAGCGCAAGAGATCTCCACCAAACTCAGAAATAAAGTTTTATTTCTCTTTGACGTTTTAAACAAACGATTTTCATCCTTTCCGTTTGGATAAACCACGGAGTTAGGGAGTAGAACTCCGAGGAAAAAGTTCCGTTTTTTATTAATATCTCAACAACCCCTGATCTTAGAAACCCGAAACTTAGACAAAATTTATGGAGAGCTATTTCAAGGCTACCCACAAAATTTCATTCAATTCGGTTCAGCCGTTCCCTCGTGATGATGGGACAGACAGACAGATTTTCAATTATATATATATATATAGATTTAGTGACGTTAAGGAATAAAATATATGATGTAGGCAGAATATGACTTTCCCTACCGATTAAAATGAATTTTATTTTTATTTCTTTCATAATTCATTAAATTGATTCAATTCCACAAAATAGCAAGCATAATTATTTGAAATGACACTGAATTTGCAGTTTTAATTCAATTTCCGCTTGTATTTGGTGACTGGACGAATTTTCAAAGGAGACGTGTGAAAAATGCAAAAAACTGAAAAATGTCTCGAGGATGGTTATTCCTAAAGTTTGATCTTATTTTTTCATCATCAAAAATTACATATGAAACAATCACTCAATTGATATATTTAATCATGTGCAGTCATTTTAAAGTTTGACGATTTTTGAGGGTCATTTCGCAAAATGAAACAGGTTATTTTTTTCCCAAATCATACCAAAAACTAATCAGCACCAGGGTAAAGCGCAAATGACATATCTACAAAATTTTGTAAAATTTGGTAAATCAGTTTTCAGCTATCGTAAATACATAAGATTTTGCCGGTCATTTCTTAAAAAAAGTTTGTCCTTTTTTTTTTTTCGAATCGTATCAAAATCTAAACAACATCAGGATAACCCACAAGTGACTTATTTATCAAATGTTGTGAAATTTGGTCAATTAGTTTTTAACTAGATACAATGCACAAACAAACGGTTCCAAACTACTGGAGATGTTACTCGACGACCAGTACCAGGCCGGCCAACGGTAACAACCGCTCGGCAAGACCAATATTCGGTGATAACTGCGCGACGTCAGAGGAACCTTTCTGCCAGACAACTGGGTTTAGCCCTGACAGCCGCCACAGGAGTCACTGTTTCCAGACAAACTGTTTACAGGAGACTCAGACACATTGGTCTCTATGACAGACGACCAACAGTTTGCATCCCCCTGACGTCTTCCCCTCAAAAACGAGCGCGTTTACAGTGAAGTTTGGATCATCGGCAGTGGAGTTGACAACATTGGGGCAGTGTCACGATCAGTGACAAGTCCAGTTTTAGTCTGTAAACTGCAAACTGATTCTCGTCGTCCACGATCTGGAGAGAACGTGGAATGCATTTTCACCAGGGAAACATCACGGAAAGACATAGTTTTCCGTTTGGGGAAGTCATGGTCTGGGCAGGCATCATGATGGACGGCCTCACAGATATCCACATCTTTGACACGGGTCGGTTACTGGCCAAAGATACAGAGACAACGTCCTTGAGCCTATCGTTCGAATATTTCTCGCTGCTGTTGGTCCAGATTACATATTCATGGATGATAACCTCTGATCACCCGCCTGATGGATGATAATTCCCATGGATGATAACGCACGATGATCCTGGCCGTGCGGCCTTGTTCGACCTGTTCCTTCAAACTGAAAATATATTCAGTATATGCAGTGACCTGCCAACTCTCCTGATCTGAATCCACTAGAGCATGTGTGGGACATGCTCGGAAGACATCTTGCAGCTCGCCGCTACCCTCCAAACTCCATTCCGGAATTGAAAACTGCTCTCCGTGAGGTTTGGAACGCTTTGAGCACACAACTTATCCAAACCCTCATCGAAAGTATGGTATATCGTTGTGCAGCATGCGTGGCTACCCGCAGTTCACACACACTGTATTAAACTACAGAATCACATTGTTTTAATCATTCTGTTTCACTAAGGTTAACACTCGTATTGTAACCGTTTTTCTTTCAACCCTTTTCTTTGGATAATAAAAGTCGTTAATATCCTTGTTTTGCATTGTTTTCTTCTTGTGTAACCCTATTACACCCGCATACAGCGTTTCCTTCCATAACGATATAGATTTCCTGAAATTTTCACATAAACAGCAAATATGCTTAACTTTTGGACATGAGTGTATATATATATATATATTATATTTTGCATTTATATATATATATATATATATATATATATATATATATATATATATATATATATATATATATATGTATATGTACACACAAGGTGTCTCAAATATATTGACCTCGGCTTTTACTCCTTAAATATTGAACTTAGGCATATATAATAAATTACAAAGTTGCGGAAACAAATGTACGGAATTTTATGAAATCGATTAAAATTTTCAAGGGAATTAAATTTTAAGAAATACAAAATTTAAATTTTTATACGGCTCCCGTACAAAAACATTTCCAATGAGTAAAATGTGCCCCATACCCTAATAAGGTTATGTACAAAATTTCAGCATTTTATCATAAAAAATCCCAGAGATATGAAAAGACAAAAATGCTGACTTAAACCACTTTTTGATGCATCGACATGGGTTCTTAGAGGGGAAAAATTACGTCGGCAGATCGCGTTTCAGGGGTCATACACAAATTACTAAAGGAAGCAATGATTATATAAATAAATAATAATTTTGCTATTTATTGTTAGAAAAGTATCTACACTGTGCAGAAATAATAACATCTCCTGTGCCACAATTTCTTTTACAAATAAATTAACCAATAAATTTCATGTAGATTTCTTTATATATATCTCTATGGCTTACTGCAATTGTTAAAGTTATATGTGGAATGACATTTTTCAAATTACTTTATTAAAGAAATGGTCCTTAAAGAAACAAAATCCTTATCAGCCCTTATTTTTGCCACCTAAACCATTCAAAGGCCATTCAAAAGTACTTACCAGATTTCATATTACTTATATAATACTAGAAAATTGAGCAGTCAGTTCTTATCCTTTAATTCTTTTTAAAGCTAGATGTAACATTAAAATGTTGAATATTTAATCCTATAAAAATTCAATTATTTGAACTGCCTTTAAGCTTTCTACTGTACGTAGTTTAAATGCACTGTATGTGCCTTGGGATTTTGGATGCCACACGTAAAAGAATCAAGCATCCATTGTATAGAAGGAATTTTTTTCATGTATCGTAAAAATATTTTACCATTTTTTAATGTTAACATTTGTTATGTTAGCCAGTTTAAGATAACATAGTATGGAGAAAGTAAAAATCCCCAATAAGATATTTAAATAATCAGTAGTTTAAGTCATAAAAATAAAATATACCATTGATATGACTGTCGGATTCAAGGACAGTAGATAGAAAAGTATTCAGCTGAGGACAGGAGTCCACCGTTCTAGTGAAGAGAAAAGGTATATTAATAAATTAATAGAATTTTCATCGATAGACTATTTATATGACGATAAAATAAAATGTTAACTTTTTTGTATCTATGAGATGCAACCAAGTTACCTTTATATTGTTTGGTCTAATGAATATTAAAATTGTCGTTAAAATACCAGATTAACACTATTTTTTGAAATCTATAAAGCACTGTTTACACATATGCGTATACCTCATATAGGACATCTGTCGTTAGTAATGGCGTTTTGAATTATCTTTCGCAAAGGTCCAGCATTAGTGTGTTGCACTGTGGCATTCCGAATCCCATAAAAATTTCTAAAGGGTAGTATTATCCTGATGGAACCGCATCTCGTACTCGTCACGCCACGGTTAGCCGGGAAGAAATCCATTTTCGAAAAATATGTATTTAAAGTGCCATAATGCATTCTAGTATTTCGTCGCGTCTTTAGTAGGGCTGCAAGAGAGTTTCAACAAGCAATGCGGAGCGGACCATGCATTTCCACTGAGTCCTTACTCCCCCCCCTCCCCGTGTATTGGAAACTATATAATTTAAGTTCATATTGGTAATCAGTATATCCCAACTAGCGAAATAAAGCTACTTTAGTCTCAAAAAAATTTTTGCTGTTGCTCTGTTAATTTTCCTGAACTACAAATAAATTATAGAAAAAAAAACGTGTTTTTTAGTGTGTTCCCCTACATAATAATGGGGCATGGAAAAATAGAAAATAAATTTTAATGACACGCAAAATTGAACGAAATTAAGGGTGTCCGTAGATTCAGTTCAAAACAGTACTATATAAATATTATCATTATAGAAAAGTGACATTATGCAAACTATAAAAAGTTGTTATAGTGTTGATAACTGTGCATAACCTAACGAAACCGGGTTTTCTACTTACTCCTCCCCCGGGAAAGAATTTGAAAGGTTTCGAATAATCTTTTGAGATCCTCCAGAATCTCCTCCGTTGACCCAGAAGGTCAACGGCGTCTATGCTCACTTACAATATCGACCACCGGACCGAGTTTAGACTAGCTTTTACTTTCGTAATGTCGTTTCAGACCTTTCATAAGCCATTCCAATAATCTAAATGTCTGAATCTTTGCACACTTATAGTATCTACCATCATACGTAATGTAATGTAGTTGGATTTTTGACCCCCTAGGTGGCATACGTTATGGATTTTTAAATGTCTTTCCAGACCATCAAACATACAATCTCTGACTAAGAGGGATGAACCTTAACATACTTATTGTATCGCCAACTAGAACTAGACAGGTTTTCTCCGGATAGGGCAAAATGAAGGGGGAGACAGGTAAAGTCCCTCAGTGCCCTCCTCCAGCCCCTACAAGGTATAAAAATGTCTGAAACGCGACAAAACCTAAATATGGCAATTCTCAAGCTAAGCATCATGCATTGTTAGACAAAATAAAAGTTGCAGCATAATGTTAGAGAGTGTCAGCTTCCTTGTCTTTGAATGGCTTAAATACGAGTACTATTTAAAACAGCAATACAATATAAATTTTGTAATTATCTAAAATTGATATTATGCAAAATTGACGAAAGGAAATAAGGGTGTAGACAGATGTTTAGATAATTCTGCGTGTTATTAAATAAGATTTATATAGTATTTTTTTTAATTTAATGTGCCTACACTCTTAATTTTATTCAATTTCGTGTGTGATTTTTTTTCTCCCCGTGCACCTCTGCTGTATAGGGTAGGACATTGAAAAACATGTGTGTACTTTTAAATCATTTTACATAATTTACGTTCAAACCTATGCAGTAACATATAAGTCACGACGCTTTAAAACCAAGAAAACATATCATCTGACGACACTGAACAAGGACAAAAAATTCAAATACAAATACGATGAATAAAACTCAAAGACAGTGAATGAAAATGGTTAAAACATAGTAATGGCGTACATAAATAACGTAAAGTAATTACTTGAAATGTTGAGAGATAGTTATATTTTGCAATATTCTAGTTCAAGCTTTTTTACTCAGGGAACCGATAACTAGCCCGTAAGCTATGTTAACCGAAGCGAAAGAGAGTTAATGAAAAATTATTAATAAATATCGAAAAATTTTGTAATCATATGTAAAGTTATCTTTATCCAACTGCGGTTTGATTCTGTTGAGCTTCTGAAGGCTATGCTTGTCTTGTACTTTAAAAATGAATCTAACATTTTTCTTCAAATTTCAGATTAAGCAGTAACTTCTAATCTGAACCACTACCTCTCAATTCTTTAAATTTCTCATCCAGGCTAGTATCATTAAATTGGTGACATACATTTTAATGATATATTACAGTCTTAATAGTTTACAGAGCATCAATTCAACATATGAATAAATCGATAACAACCACATTTTATGAACTTTGAAAAAATATCCATCTTTATTATGTGCAATATACTCATTTGAATAAATATAAAACAGATACAAATATAGAAGACAAAATGAGTGCAGCAAAAGTCATATACCATCAACATCCGATTTTGTATATTTAATACCATCGTTCCTATTCTAAATTCAAAATAGACGAATTTAGAAGCGAAATTGTGTTGAATCCGATACGACAACTGTACTGCCGGGTTTTAAAGCACGCTTCTACTGCGCAGATTTCAAAATCTCCCTATTAGTATTCTGGTCCACCCTTGCTGAATTTTCGAATGGCGAAGTCATCGGAAGTTAAGGAATTCTAGAGTAGGTTTCTACTGAAAAATAACGAAAAGGACTTCATTGAAAAACGTGAAGATTCATCCGTGTATTTGAGTAGTTCAAAACTATTTAAAGAATATACTGAATATCTGTGTGTGTAAATATGCTGACAAATATTTTGCACAAATAAAAGGAATTGGAACAGAATTGGACATTTTTAGAATAAGTAAATAAATAAGGGATTTTCTTAGTAACCATTTAGAACTGTAATACACTCTGGCATTTAAGGCTACTAACAAAATTTACTATAAAAAGTAAATACTGACAGGTATTGTATTTTAACTGTATTTTTTCACTTACTCGAGTTTATTTATTTATTTATTTTCAAATAGAAAGAAACTCGAAATCCCCGGAAATTGGTTCTTAATATACAATAAGCTTATTTTCGGATGGCGAATGTTATTAAATAAAGCCTTTTCAACAAATGCCTGCTTATCGTAACAGTATTCTTCTAGCACGGCACTTAGAGTCTGGAAACGCGTGCTGAGGCACCCCTACTTACCATATGGAATAAAATTTCCAACAAATATAAATTAAAATGTACTAATACAGCACAAAAGCGTGGACAACGTAAATTTTAACAATAAGTAGGCTCTTTAGAAGGTCGGATAAACAAGACAACAAATCTGCTGCAAAATATGCTGTAAAATAAAAAGTATATATATATATATATATATATATATATATATATATATATATATATATATATATATATATATATATATATATATGCGTGTGCGTTGTGTGTGTGTGTGTGCTCAGAGTTTACTAAACTGTCTATTATATATTCTATAAACACTATAAATTATGTTATTTACATGATAAACTGATTTTTATTCAGTTCGATCAACTGTATGGAAGATTAAATCCC
The DNA here is from genome assembly GCA_951213105.1 of Amaurobius ferox. Lineage (NCBI taxonomy): Eukaryota > Metazoa > Arthropoda > Arachnida > Araneae > Amaurobiidae > Amaurobius > Amaurobius ferox. Next base: position 162,060,529 of record OX578133.1, read on the forward strand.
ACGTAGAAACCAACTGATTAATTCTTTGAACAAATATTTACTGCACTGTTTCCCTCGAGATATAAGCAATTTTCGCTGCGATCTGAGATCTCTTTTATAAAATGTTTCAGCGATTTTAATATTCTGTAAATCTGGAGATTATATTCACTGTGATATTAAGTGCTACCCATTTTAATGCAAGGATTAAAACAGTCTCTAGGTGATGCAGAACTTTAAGTATTCTTATGATAAGCATAAATTAAAGAGATTCACAGCTATTTACCAAAGCAGTATTAATTACTTGTATAGCACCTCATTTCCAGAGGTTTCTCTTTAGTTTCTGCAATAGTACAGTAAATATTTCAGACCACAAATCTAAAAAGCATTTATGCCATTTTTTCAAACAAGAATAAAATAGTATTTTGGCTTTTTACGGATGTATATGTACACAATGATCGCTTTCGAAATTGAAATCACCAGATAAAGTATTTATTATTCTCTCCGTTTCATGTATATGTGTTTAAATATGCTACCAGTTACTATACGGAATAATTACTTATGCTGTACAATATCTTTGGGGGGAAAATCTTTGGGGTGAAAATCTTACATAATTGGACAAGATCCGTAAAGATGCTTTATGTATCAATATTGCTTGAATAATTGTTTTAAAATATGAGAAAATCAATGTTAAACCCATTATACAATGGAGGTGTATAAAGTCACGTAACCTATCACTGCACTTCCACCCGGCTGCAGTACTTAAGCGCCTGATATATCCAGACATATGCGAACTGCGCAATTCTTTTGATTATTATTTGAGGAACTTTGTAGTGTCCCGCTCTGCCAAGTCGTCATTTTCTAATCAGCAGTTGACAAGTGCATATTAAATGTAACGTGACAAAACCCGATTTCGGAAGTCCGTAGCACGGCCTTGAGATAACAAGAGTTGATCATTTTTTCTGTAATATGTTCACGATACTGACAAAACCAAACAAATAAAATTTTCAATCGGTATAGTAGCACTTGAAAGAAAAATTTTAAAATGGCACTTCTTAAGGTTTTCACCCAGACCTTTTTTTCTCCATTGTTATCCGTCCAGGGCATTCAGTATAACTACATAACCGATTTGAATGAATGATGGCTCATTTTGGTAAATACTTTTCTTTTAAGACTTACAGATAAATTTGATTTATAATTTGAAAGATTGAAAACCTTTAATAAAAGGTGTTCGATAGGAAAATGCAATACCTGCTGTATCATTGTTAAATAATTATGTGGATAAATATTTCTATAAAAGTTAATGGAATTTCACACAAAAAAAACACCAATTCGTGGTGAATAAGAACTCTACCAAGTACAAATAAAACTTTAAACTGTTTTTGTATGATTTATATTTTTATCATTTCTAAATTTTAATTGAAAATATATTTGTTTTTTTTTAAGAATTACAATATGTACATTAATATTTTAGTTTCAATTTTTGCACTTAATATTTTCGAAATAATTTAAATGTTGTCGTTTTTATTTAAATTAAAAAAAATAATTATTAGATTTAGAAAACAAATATTTATTTAAATTATTAATTATTTTTTGCTTACATAAAGTACTTAATGCTTTTGCATTATTAAATCTTTTTGTTATAAATAACTTAAATATTTGAATGTTTTGCTTGCAATTTAAATAAATGATTTACACTTTGAAATAAATTTTATAAACTTGAATTCAGGATTTAAAAAATGCAATAATTAAATTTTACTGTAAACTAAACTGAATATTTGAAAAATAGAAGAACATTTTCTTCATTCTTATCTATATAAAGCACAAAAAGATGAAAAAACCCTACATATATAGATATTTTTATATATATTTGCGAATAAAAATGATTTACAGTTGCACACTAAAGAATACTATAATTCACACTTTTTTAATAATAGGCACTACAAATCTAACTAGATATTATATGTAAGTAGGAATAGCAATCTGCAGTGGCATAAATCTAAAATTTTTAACCGTCCCGACCTGAAAATATTAAGATTTGACTCGACCCGAGACCGATAAGTTTTCAAAATACACTACCCCACACAGAAAATGCAACGCCATGGAAGAGCGAATAGAATGTGATGATAAAGGACACACAGAAGGAGAATAAGTGATGTTAATTAAATAAAAATAAGTGATGTTAATTCCACAAAGTATGATACAGTTATGATATATTTTCTAATTCTAGTGCAATAAAAGAATATATCCTCGATTGTACGCCTGTTTGTAGATGAAAAATTGTGTATGCTTGTTTGTCTGTATGTAACAGAAAATCTAAGAGGCATACAGTCCTAAAATTTGGAACAGGGATATTGCGACCGCTGAGATGAAACGCTTCATCGATATTTTAATTTTAATTTAATTTAATTTTTTGTCATTTATTGTTGGTGTGCTATTTTAAGTGATTTTCGTACAAATCAGTCCCTTTGCGAACAAAAATATTATTACAGAATTTTGATCACCATCGAAAAGATCGAAGACGATTCTTTCTAAAAACTTTAAACAGAATTCGTACTAAAAACAGCCGTATTTTCGTGAATTAAATATATATAATTTTTATGTATATACTTTTCGTGTTTTGCAGACGACTCAATACTAAAAATCCAACATAAAGAAAGCTACTCACGATCCAATCTTCAAAAATTAACAGAAGATAAATGACATTTTACACATTGCCTTAAAATATTGTTTTTAAGGTCATCCGTTCATTAATTAGGATTTTTAAAAAGCATCAATGCATCGAAAATATTTCATTTCATCTTTAGAAACATTTCAATTTATCGTTGTTCAGGGTAGGCGTATTGCACGGGAATGCAGTTGCATTAGAGAGACGCATACTAGTCGTTCACCCTTTACAATTCATTCTGAATCCCATGTGTTGACGACCGCGTGTGTTATTTGAAGGCATCGTGGTTCGAGTTTTTATTATTATTACTTTATATTACCTATATAGATTGTTACTGCATTTGATTCTTTTTTATTCGTGCTATTTTGATGATTGTGTACTTTTCAAGATTGTTTACAGCTCAGAGAGTTCTATTTTATTTAAACTTGGCGATTTATACTTATACTATTGAACCAATATTTTGTTTAATATTTTCATGTATACAATTCATCATATTTCATATTACAATTTTGTTGATGTTACATAATTTATAATTTTTTTTAATGAAATTGCAACGTTGCTCGAAATTTAAAGCAAATCCCTGCCTTAAATCTCTGGCAACATTGGGTGCATTTACTAGTAACAAATACATTAATAAATATAATTTCATTTTAAATCAAACTCTTGAATAAATCAAAACATTTCCAGTCCTTCATAACTCAAATACTGGGATAATTCCCCTTGAGACGTGAATGTTTCCAATTTTTTATCATTCGATAAAATCAGAATCTGAGCACGAATTTGAAACAGTTGATAAAGAAAAACATTGTTTTTTTCCAGGCTACTGGAACTTGTAGACTTGCAAATCCCGTAAGGCGAACAACTGTTTATTTCTAAAAGCAGGACTTATTTCATTTTTTTCCTCTAGAGATGGACGCAATTTCCGCTTAAGTTCAAACTCTGTTTTGTGTGACATACCAAAGATTGAGATATTTTGTAATTTAGGAGAGCTAATTTCTCAAAACTAGAATTTTTCTGTAGTTACGAATGACGTTTAGAAAATTTAAAAAAATATATATGTCCTTAAACACTTTACTTAACAAATCAATATAATCGTAATTTTTGAGAGAGAGGGCATGAGATTAGTACAATTGAATTCATTTATAATTCGACTGGGATACAAATCTATACATTGTGAAATATATCCTTCAGATATTTTTATTACTAGATGTACTGCGTACAGAATATACGTGGTGTTTAAATAAAAGTGAACAGAAGACGTTTTTTTAACCGTTGGTTGTAATCATGGAGTTCTATTTACAAAAATGTTTAAAACAGATGGAGAATTATGTCATAGTAATTTAAATTATGTGCACTATTTTGTAAAAATTAAAGAATGCTTAATTTTGTACGCTTCTCTTTCGAAACAGATATATTACAAAAATGCTGCTCATACTTTATTTAGTCAACCGAAAAAAAAATGTGGATCTCAAAAGTGCAAATTTATGATAAATTAAATTGCCAAACTTCCTGAATTCACTTCATCGTGGTTTATCGATACTCTCATATTCACCGAAATTTATGAATCCAGGTTTTTTTTATAAATTGATTCACTCAAATCATTCTGTATATCTAACTGCTCAGTAGATCTTTAGTTTATCTAATTGAAGCCAAAGGTGATTTGTGGATAGCAGCTGATTTCCCAATGAAAACGGAGCAATCCAATTATGATCTTCATTTTACAAGAAACATTTTCCTCACCCTTCAATACAGTTGGCATTATTTATCATAGAGGACAGATAGTTATATTTCAAAATACAAATATATGAATCGTCCTTTTTTTAATGATACGCATATATATGAATATATTTACTTGTGTGTTTACTTGTATATTTACTTGTAATATACTTACTTGAGTATTTAAAATCGAAAGAGAAAAATTGTTACGTGAAATGTATGCTATTATCTATGCAATGAGTTAATTGTAAATAGCTTTCAGTATATTTAAACACAAAAAGAGAAATAATTGATTGGTTCCTTCTGAGTCTCCGTATGTAATATAAATTTCACCGTTCTTGATATGTAAAAATGAAGACACCTACGTCGGATCGGTCTTCTTTAATGTCTAAATCCTTTAACAAATGAGTTTCTTTCCTTACTAAGGAAGTAAAGGAACAGAGAAAAAACCAGAAAAGTAGAATATTCCTTAAAATTGATCCTGATTGAATAAAATAAGACACATCTGAAATTTTATACTACATATTTTCCTGAAAGGCAATTACCGTAACAAATTATTAAATAAAATTAAAGTCTGTAATTCATAATGCCGATCGTGATAAATGTATATACATATTTGTATTTTTACATTAAAATCATCATTTGTTTTGCATTTTATATTTAACTCTTATGTATGGTTTTTCTATGTTATTGAATATTTTGTGCTACAATTTTTTCTATAAAATTAGACAAATGAAATTCTAGAAATAATAAATATATATTTTGTTTAGAAAGGAATATTCTGTGATTTGTTTAAACATGCATATTTATTTACTGCAAAAATATAAAAAATCAACAACAATCATAACAAATCACCACCTATATATTTTTAACACGAAGGTGGAATATGTGTTTAATTTTGTGTTTTAAATTACACCCAACATGTTATTATATATTTTATTTCTGATATTAATCTGTTTAATTTTTTTATTTGGCCTCTTCTGTTTAAAATTTCTACTTAGCTTCTTCTTCTATTTATATTTAAATTATTGTTTCCTTTTACAGTATTCGAAAATTTTAATATTCTGATTATTTCAGAAATTAGTACCAATTACTACGTTTACTTGTGTATTTAAATTAACTGCAATACATGAATTATCATATTTATATTTTCGCTAAAAGTAGTCCTGACATTGAAAATAATTATTTCCAATCAGAAATCGGGTGAGTTCAGACATAGAAAATTTTTAGTTCCAGCTGATATCGAAATTTTTGAACTCTTATTACTTCATTATTATAATGAAAACTCCATCTGTAGTCGAAATGTTGTATTTACCAATCTCTGGTTTTTTAAAATAAAGTCTACAACGAAAGGGTTGCAAACCGACCAAGTTGGCAATGATTTATTTGATTCTAAAAGTAACAGCAGAATAAGTGACAGCAAAATTGATGATTCAAAAATGATAAATATAAAACAAAATAATGTAATTAACATTTTTGTTCATATGTGTTTTATCTGTTTTCTCTCAAAATGAAATATGATCTAGGTAAGCGGCTCATGAAAATAAATTTGAACTCAAACGGCGAAAAGGGAATGGTTAATTAATATGTTTTATGCTTATATGACAATATTTTCGCTTTAGTCTTGAAATACTATGTAAGAAGCAATCCAGACCGGGGGTTCGCCATAAGGCTTAGATCATCTATTTTCCGGTCGCGAAAGTGATGACTCCCAGCAAAAAGGGAGGACAGCGGACTACTAAACTCCCCCGATCCCGACAACCAACGGGTGCGCCAACACTGACAACAGACCCTCATACATCTGAGTGAGACCAGGCACTACATATCCCCACGGGGAAGACCGACGAAAGTGGCGAAATCCCCACCCAGGAAGCCAGAGACCCGCCCGTACGAGGACCAGACTGTCAATACGCGCCATCCCATCACCACCCGCAGAGCTTTATTATACAAAAAATAAAATAAATAGATGTCTGTGTATAGGTGTATGAAACTACCCCCCCCCCCCACACACACACCCAATGCATAAACATAAATTAATAGCATAATCTATCCAGTTTTCTACTTACTAGACCGCTTTCATTAACGGGCGCCATCTGTACAACGTTAAATTATATATCCCCGAAAAATGCGATAAAAGCGGCTGGATTTGAACTCAGTTATTGATCAATAAGCTGTGTTGGACACAGTGCGCTCAAATTTTATCCAATCACACAATGAACTCGGTCTGTAAAACACTTATCTGTACCCCATAGCCAAATATTGATACATTCTTCTGAGTTTTGAAGAAATTATCTAAAAAAATGTTTAGAAGAGTTTCTGATGAACTGCTACAAAATAACGAAAAGTTTTCCTCCAGACATTACAGAAAACAGCACTTGCAGCCACTCTTTATATACTTTAGTTCATTAAATGTCAGTAAAAAATTACACGGCGTCTTTTAATTAAGGAAGGAAAAATGGTGCAGAATTCCAGTTTAATATATTTTCAGTTTGTTGAAAATATATAAATATAATTACACTGGTGATCAGAATTATCTTTACATACATAAAAATATTACCTATAAATGTCAAAAACCTGCATTCGGTTTTAAGTTATTCAATATTTTCTAAAATCTAATTGGCACTCATTATTTCAATTTTAATTGTTTTATGATTAATTTTGTATCGTATGTACTCATATTCAATTCTTCAGTTCGCATTAAAATATTATGATGAAATTAGAAAAAAATTGAACGGGTTCTGAATAGGCGTCTACTACGTATACATAATTAATGAAATACATATAAATACTGTAACAACGTATCAATAATGATATACGTATAAATAATAACCTATATCAATAAAATTGAAAACCTGTCTGTCTGTCTCATAATCAGGGTTCCTAAGAAACCATGGTTCCCGTGAAACGAAAAAAGTTAGAAATCGTTGGTTTAAAACTTGAAAGTAAATTAAAACTCTATTCCTGAGTTTTGTGGGAGATTTTTGAGCGAATTAGTCACTTTTTAAAAACATGAACTATTTGAAAACATGAATGTTTGAAACAAGAAAGTAAATGGAAAATCTATAAACATGGTTTATTTTTCACAAGCTTTTAGACAACAATGAAATGTATTAAGAAACCAAATGGTTATTATTTAATTTTCAGTATTTCATGAGAAAGATTCTGTTTTCTAGCATGTTGCTCAGAAATGCAATTAAATTATGTTTGTTAATTTTTATTATAATTCTTTCTATTTGAATAAAAGGTCAAGGATTTGAATAAAGGTCAATTGAAAGGTCAATCATGCATATAGCATTGATTATGAAACCCTTTCCAACTTCAATGTAATTTTATATAAACATATCTAAAATGAGATACATTCCTCGGTAATATTTTAAAAATTATCATAATACTACAATAATTTATTATATATGAAAACTTCATCGAAAACAAATGAACTTTATTCAAATGAAGTCATTGAAATATAAATCACCTCTATATAAAATCAGCATTTCATTCATAAAAATTTTTCAGACCCTTCATTCATCACAATAATATACTAATTCATTTTATTTAAAAACTTAAAACCATGTAGGTACAAGTAATTTAACTCGATGTTTAAAACTTCATCGAAAATATCGTCTGGGTTCTCTGCGTAAAATCAATGAAAGTTTCATTTATATCAGCTATATTGCAGACACCATGAGCTAAATAATTTTGCGTTAAAGAAATGCAGCAATTGTTATACAACTCAATCTATATCTTTTGGTGTTTACATTTACCATAAGTGAAAATTAGGCTTCGTTGTAGAAATAATCAAAGTATGATAATCATTTAAACTCAAATATGTTGTAATTGCGTTGCTTCAGTATGTAGTAGATGCACAGAATTTAAGCAAAAATAAAGCGGTTTTAGGACGGATACAACACTAAATATGAATTAAAAAGGACTTTAAAAATCACGATTTTGAGACAAGATGGATGCCATTTTTTATTTTGGAGTGGGTCACGTGGTCTCTTCATATAATGGCCACGCGATCCCTTCATATAAATGGTGTAATTATTATTTTAATTTTTATTTAAAAATTACTGAATATATATTGTTGAAATTTTTTTTTACATATTTTATGGGATAATTTGAATATTTCCTAAAACTTTCGAAGCAATTTGTGAATTTTAAATTCGCTTAAAAAATGTTTGAAAAATTAGTTCCCATAGGGTTCAATGTATTTCATGTTTTCAACCCTGGTTCACTCCTAAACTAATTGGGTGATATTATTCATTTATATTCCCATAGGTCCCACAGACTGTCTGAACAACATACTAAAATTTCATTTTAATAAAGCCATTTTTACGGCATTTATCGTGGTAACGGACAGACAGACAGACAGACAGACATGCAGGCAGACAGATACATAGACAGAATGAACAAAGTCATAAACACTTTTCAACTATGTTGTAAAGTGTTAATAAATGGATATATTTTATACATGAATGGTTTGAAATTTCTTTTAATTATATTAATTGCGAACTGCGTACATCACTTTCATTTATTTTGGCAAAAAGTTTTTAAACTTATATATTGTGTTTAGCCAATACACTCATAAATTGTGTTTAGCCAATACACACATAAATTGTGTTTAGAATATAAACTCATTTAGGCAATTGCTGAAACAGGAGAATAGAATGGGTATATCCTCTAATACAATTTTAGTGAGGGTTTTCTGTATATATGTACAAACGGAATTGGGATGCTTTATTCTTCAGATCTGCAAATTCAGATCTACGAATTGGCGAGATATCGCTAACTTAGCAACTTTCCTTAAACATTGCCAAATTGACGGAAATGTCCATAAATTGATGAAAACGACTCTAAATAATTGAAATTAATTTTGTTTTTATAAGAGAGAGTACTGCAATAATGTTTCGGTAGCATTTGTCTATCAGTCCAACCGTCCTACTTAGCAACACACTTAGCAAATTTTTAAAATGGTCCAAAATTGATAAAAATGTTCGTATATCCATAAAAATATCTTGAAATTGATAAAATTGCGCTTAATAAATGAAATTAATTGTGTTTTGTTAGGGGACTGTATTGATATTCGTTAATTTGTCAAGTGGAACTGTCAATTCTTGAGTCCCATTTGGCGATAAATTTGCCGCCAAATTGTGCCGCCAAATAAATGTGTCGCCAAATTGACGAAAATGTTGCCAATCCTTCCATAAAGACTTCATTATTGAGACGATATTTTTTCCAACAATTTATTTGAAGCAAATGATATCATGTCGCTTAGAAACGAATTTAAGTCCAATGTATTTATGCGGCATACGATTTTTATTAACACTTTACAACAAAGTTGAAAAGTGTTTATGACTTTGTTCATTCTGTCTGTCTGTCCGTCCGTTAGCACGATAACTGCCGTAAAAATGACTTTATCAAAATGAAATTTTAGTATGTTGTTCAGACGGTCTGTGGGACCTATGGGAATATAAATAAATAATATCACCCAATTAGTTTTTTATTGAACCCTGGTTGAAAAAATGAAATACATTGAACCCTATGGGACGTAATTTTTCAAACATTTTTTCAAGCAAATTTAAAATTCACAAATTGCTTCGAAATTTTTAGAAATTATTCACATTATCCCATAAAATATATAAAAAAATTTCAGTAAAATATATTAAGTAGTTTTTTAGTTAAAATTATTTAATTTAGGGGAAAATACAAATTCAATTAAATTCTGACTTTTCGGATATTCTCCAGAAAGAAAAAAGACATATTATTATATAATAAATATCTTTCCAAGAGTTTAATTATTTTGTATATAAGAGAGGCTACACATTTTAAAATAAATTTGGGAGATAGCAATTTTTCAAATTTTTTTAATTTTATATAACTCTTCATGATATACTTATTTGATGGCATTTTTAATGCACTTTCCTACGTCCTAGAGAGTTAAAATTTGGTACACAGCTTACATTTGTGGAACATTTTATTTTACAAAAATTTGGTGGATCTTTAAATATAGATCATACATTGTTTTCGGAATGGCCTGCAAATAATCCCAGTTCACTTCTATAAATCATTTTTGTAATATTGTTAATAATTCTGATGTGGGCAGCACATGCCTTTCCCTGCAGACTCATATTCACGTTCTCTTTATTTCTTCAATAATAATTTGAGTTTATCTGCCCAAAATAACAGCCACAAGTATTTTAAATGACATTGAATTTGCACGTTAAACTTAAATTTGGTTCTCATTTGATAGCTGGACTTATTGCCAAAGGTGGCGTAGCGAAAACGCGAAAAAACTAGAATATCTCAGGAACGGCTAGTCCTAGAGTTAGTCTTATTCTTTTTGTTGTCAAAAACCTCGTATAAAATAGGAATTTAATTGATATAATTGAGCACACGTAGTCTTTTATTTTTATATTTAACGATTTTTGGGCCATTTCACAAAAATAGCCCGTTCCTGTTTCCTGAATCGTACTAGAATAACCTATAAATGATTTATATACCAAATTTTGTTAAATTTGGTATATAAATCACTTGCAGGTTATTGAAATATTATACACCAAATTTTGTTAAATTTGTTCCATTAGTTTTAGCTAGAGTGGAAAAAGGCAATTTCTGCCAGCCATTTCGCAAAGAAGGCCGATTCTTTTATTACGAATCGTACTATAATCTAATGAACATCAGGATTTCCCACAAAAAACATACCTACCAAATTTTATGAAATCCGGTCTATTAGTTTTTCAATAGAGTGGATGGAATATCCGCACTGACACACAGAAACATACACAGATACACCCCTACACACACAGACGTCTTCCAAGAAATCGTTTTTTCGTGTTCTAGAAGTCCCAAAACGTGTAGATCCTTCGAAATTTCGAGTTCCGAACTTCGGCATGATTCCAATACTTTGAATATTTATACACACTCACATATATTTTCTGTGTATCTAAATTCCGTGCCTATGCAATTACAATAGTTGTGATTTTAAATGATCCCTAAACTTTTATTATTTCTTCAACGAAGCCTAATTTTAACTTATGCGGAATGTAAATATCTCAAGCGATTGTAATGTGAGTAACATAAGAATTACTGAATTTTTTTCACACAAAATTATTTAACTCTGGAGTCTGGAATAAAAATTATATGAATGAAATATTCATTGATTTTGCATAGAGAATCAGATGATTTATATTTCGATACCGTTTTAAATATTTAAGTATAATAAATTACTGTAGTACTGTGATAATGTAAAAGATATCACAACTGAATGTATCACCTTTTAGAAATTTTTAAATGAAATTGCATTTCAGTTGGAAAGTGTTTCATAATCAATGCTTATGCATGATTGATCTTTCTTGTTAAATATTTTCCGATTCGCATACTAAAGATGTGTATATAAAATAAATTTCATTGACATTGCGTTTTTGACTGGAAAACATTAATTACGATCTTCAAGTTTAAACATTATTATTATTGATATTTTCGGGGATTATTGATTCAGGGATTATTTATATTTTCAAGTTACGATGCCATTGTTTTAATATAACAAAAACTGTTGAAACTCATATATTGTATGTTGTACGAGTAATCTTCTACAAATGCACGGGTATATCTTCTAATCTACGGCAATATATATATATATTACAGGTATATTGGCATATATTTGATATATATTGCCATTTATTGGCATACATATATATATATATATGTATATATAAGGATATATACTATTATATATTGGTATGAATTACGACCTTCCTTCTGGTATAAAGATTATGTGGATTTCTGATATTTTAAATTTATTACGCCATCTCTTTTATTTTGGCAAATATTCTTTAGACTCATATTGTAATACGGGTAATCTTTTACCAACACACAGGCATATTTTCTAATCTTCGAAAATATAAGTAGTTCGCTTTCATATTGGGATACATTGGAATCAATTACTGCCTTCAGGTTTAAAGATTGCGGGCTTATTAATATTTTCAATTTATACATATAATCTATACTAATGCAGGTTATATCTTCTAATCTTCCGTATATAAATAGTACGGGTCCCATACAGTTTTAACGCTTTTATTTTGCATATGTTGACTCAATTTTATATTTTTTGTAACTTTACTTACGAAAGGGGCCATGATGTTTTATTCTTCACATCTGTCCGTGAAAATAATTTTGTAGAACAGATAGTCTTTAACTTATTTTTAGGAGCACCAAATTAAATATGCTAACAGAACATTGTGATTAACAATGTCATTTAATATGCATAGGAATTTGCACATGATTGTGAATTTTAAGCCTCTTTATATTATATGCTTCGTACGCAGAACGGGTATGCTTCTAGTTGATGAGTTCAAATACATTATTTCAGCAATTAAACAATTTAAAATGGCTTCCATCTGAAAATTGCACGAATTAAATTGCACGCCTTCGCCGCCAAAGCAATAAATAGGAGAATCACAATTGACCGTACAACCACTCACAATTCAACACATCGCTCACTCATGTAAACGCGAAACTCTGACCACCCTTATACAGTCGATAAAGTGATTTTTTTCGTGCAACCCTCCCTCTCGGTCCATCTCAAAATATCCAACTCCCCAGCGACAATATGAATCTTTTATCTTTTTGGACTTCCAATTGGTCCGAGCCTTCCGAAAGCTTGCGGGATTCGCTCAAAAAATCAAAGATATGCGTCTAATGAAAAAAATATATATAATTTTTCAAAGGATGGGTGTATACAATTTTTTCTGGAGTAGTCTGTGATGTATTCCACATGTCATTAAAAATGGATGATGGATGGCAAGTCCATTTTTGTATATCTTAATATAAAAATAGAAAAAGTTTAAAATACTCTAAAAGTACAATATATCGTTGTATATCGTTTTAAAAAAATCATTAAACTGTGCCTATTCATATAATGGATTCTGTTCAAAGTTTGTTAGAAAGAGAATTTTTTGATCTTTTGGATTGTGTCAAGATGTAAACTTTGACAACATTTTAGGTCGCTAAGGAATCGCTTTCTGCGGAAATCAGCCAAAAGAATTGCCAATTGGACGAAAACATAAAATCAGTAAAAACTAATTCAAATTGAAAAAAAATGACGCCAAGATGCACCTATTTATGTCCTGAAGTTATTTGTATACCAAATTCCATGGACGTTAGATAGAGGGACGCTTAGATTTCCCTCTACAGATTGCACAGACAGACCCACAGGCACCTTCCTTTATTAGGTAAAATGTATCACACCTCAAAAATTCCTTTAATTACGTTGAACAGTTTTTGTGCATCTAAAGAAAATTTTGAATATGCATTAGTCAACTATCTGTTTTAATTGCGATTTTTTACCTAAGAAATTAGCATTCCGATTTTGCTACATCTAGCAACGCAAGATTTGATGTATTAAAAGTTATTTAGCAAAATAATTTTTTGATGGAATTTAAATGTCATCATGAAAGTCAACTTTAATCCTTTACATAGTTAACTGTCATGACACCGCAATGCATGGAAAGCGAAATGCAGTATCCTTATTTTAGCAGCATGGTCTCATATCTTGTACAAGCTTTTGTTTAAAAAACTTTACAAACGCCCCCCCCCTCTGAAAATAATTTGTAAAACCACACGTAAACTCATAGTTTAAATCTAAATTTGATCCTAGACTTGAAATTATAAAGCAAAATATAACGTTTATTGATCAAAGATAAATAGTTTGTGACTAAACATTCCCTACTGTAGCAATGCAAATTGATTAGACAGTGACTCTGCACTTTGAGCTTTTCTCATAATGTTACTTTCACATTCAAAATAATTTATCAATTTAATGAAAACAAGTTATGCTTCTAGTACTCAGCTTTAATACGTAACAGAAATATGTAGAAATATTTATCTAAGCACTGGAATGAGATAAATACAAAATAAATGCATTGCAATACAAAGAAATAATAAATTCTTTCAAAATATTCTTATTATAATCTATTTAAATACACGCTTTGTAGAGAACAAATAAACGTATAACTATTCCGAATTTATATTTTCATAGAATTCATATTGAAATGAAATATTTTGGGCCAGTAATAGCTTTCTTATAAATAAAAACAGTAGATTATGTTGACAAAATGATTTGCTCAGAGATTTATCTTCAGGCATTTTAACAATGAAACCATTTTTCGATATGTATTTGTGCATCTGAAAAACCTTATTAGGTTTTCGGTTATCAAAAGCAAATCGTTAATCCTTTGACGATGTTTTCTCTTGAAATATACAATGCGATGAATAACAGTTGAAGGGCAATACGCGTGTAATGGATTTCGCCCTATTTTGAAATTGAAGTTTCTGTTCTGTTATTTTAATGTTCAAAATGTTCGTCGATTTGTTTATTTTGCAATGAAATTAGTACACAGGAAAATGAATTGAAAAACATTTAATGTGCTTACAAAGAAACAGTTGCAAAGCTCATAAGTTCCGTGTTGAACACTAAGAAATTTAAAAGTAAAGAATATTAAGGATCATACTAGAAAAGGAAATATTTAACTTGAATAACGTCTATGGTCTCAGGGTATCTGGCTGAAATCAGAACGCTGCGAAAATTGTAAACAGTGTCAATGCTTATATATCCGAACCTATTAGACAAAAATGGAAACAATTTGTACTTCTTTGTCAGAAATAGGGTAATATTTAAAAATATACAAAATAATTTTAGTAATTCAATATTTTAAGCTATATTTTTAAAAAATAAGTGAACAGTTTTTTTCTTGAGAGTTTTTGATTCACTTTGCTTGCTTTCTCTCGAAATAACTTCTACACTATAAAATAGGCAAAAGCAATAAAAGGCAAAAATGTTCAATATAAAATCAATCCGATTTCTAGTTCAAAAATGTATTCTAACAAATCTCTTAAAGTATCCGAGCAATCGAATTGTGAAACTGAATAAGATTAAAAATTTTCGTGAGGAAACTTGTGTTAACATTATAAATAGCCCCTTTAAATGACAAAATTAGACACCATTTTCCATATTTGAGGAAATTAAATTCGAAGTCGGATACCTAAATACCCTTGCTCAAAGACAACGTCACTTAACGCCAAACTTTAACGTATTTGGATAATGCCACAAAGACAGCTACATTCCCCAAATATATTTATAGCACTTTTTGAGAATTATATTACATTTGTAAAATAAAAATTTAAATCAAATTATTCAATAAAGATTCTTGTATTATTTTGATCGTAAATGAAATAATTATATTACTTTCTTTTTACATTTTTATCATGAAACCAGTAAAAGCAAAAAACAAAATTTTCAAAGGTGAGCATCGGGCTAATTGCCCCATGGGTAAATTTTCACACCGCTAATTCCTCAGCTGACTGGGGAAGTTCACTGTCATACCTACTATGATAAAATGTCGTCAACATTGCTATTCGTTGGACATGTCTGAAGAGCGGCTGTCATTTCGCTTTCGACGTTGACATCAAAAAATCAATTTTCGACACCGTGAGTACATATTTTAAATCTTACTATATTTATTCTGTACTCTTTAAGGTGGACATTGATGTATTATTTGTCATAGAACGTCTCAGCTTATGTATATATTCATTCATTATTTATTGTGTTTATTTTGAATATTGAATCTCTCTCTCTCTCCATGGCTAGCTCAGATATAAAATAATTAGTCTAAAACGGCATGAATGGAGATATTATCGCATTTCACGAAGGGCTGTCACGTGTCTATCGTGTGTCACACGTCAGGGGTCAACACCCCTATACATCTGTGCCCATTTTTAGAGACAGATGTTAGAAAGAATATTAGCCAAAATATAGTCTAAAACGGGAAACAATAATTTTAAAGGACTCGCCTGTGAAATAAAATCTAGACGGAAAAAAACATACGAAAAAGAACGAAGAGCCAAAAAAAAAAAAAGAAATGTAAGTAAACTTATTTTCACTAATCCAAGATTCACCGAAGCATAGAACGACAAAAAATGGATAAGATACTAATTATATAGAAAATGATGAACATTATTACTGCCTAACCTGTGCAGAAAAATATTCCCATAGATATTCGAAAGAAATATGGATCATGTGCTAAGAGTATGAAAGTAGGACCATAAATTATAAACCAAGTGTAAGCACAGCTGTGACAGTGATAATTCAATAAAGTACTAATTAATGTAACTATAGTAGCTGAGCTGGACATAACTTTGAAGTCAATAATTAAATTGCACTTTACCGTTCCTTAATTATAATTTTTATTTTCATGTCGTACATAAATATATCACTTTTTTATTTTATTTGTAATGTAATAAATCTTGTTTTTATGACTTCTGCAAGTTTTTAAATTTATACACGAAGCAAATTGAACTGTTTTTGTTACCCGTAAGTTCTGTACACAACAACACAAATGTCTAATGTTTGAAAAATGACACAAATTTAACCCCCAAAAATGTTTTTTTAAAGATCGTCATTCTTTGCATTTACATGAATCTCTTTTAATAAACTGGTTTAGCCAAAACAAAAATCTTCCTATTTAGAAAAGATTTTACTGAAATCTAGCAGTACACCCGTTCTTCGTACGGAGTGTATAATATAAAGAAATTTTAAATTTAAAATCGAGTGCAAATTCCTATAGTATACTAAATGACATTGTCAATCAAAATATTCTGTTAAAATATTTAATTTAATGCTCCTAAAAAGAAGTTTAAGAATCTCTGTTCTCGCTATACAAAATAATCTTCAGGGGCAGATCTGAAGAATAAAACATCCTTTCAACTTTTGTAAACAAATTTACAAAAAATATGAAATTGAATCAATATATGGGAAATAAAAGGGTTACAATTAATTTCATGGGACCCATACTACATACATTCGGGAATAACAGAAGATATACCCTGAATTTGTAAATTACACGTATAAATTAAAAATACCAAAAAATCAGTAAATTGTAAACCTGAAGGCAGTAATTTATTTCAATACATGCCAAAATTAAATCGCTAAAACTGTACGAGAAGATATACCCGTACAACTTATACTGTCGCAGGTTAGAAAATATATCCGTGTGTTAGTAAAAGAGTACCCGTATTACAATATGAGTCTCAAAATATATTCCAAAATAGAATAGATGCCGTAATAAATTTAAAATATCAATAATCCCCGTTCTTTATACCAGAATGCCGTAATAGATTCCAATATATGCCAATATATTACAAGATCTATGCCAATATGCCTGCACTACATATATTCTTGTAGATTAGAAGATATACCCATGCATTTGTAGAAGATTACCCTTAAAACGTACAATATATAAATTTCACATAATTTTTTCCAAAATAAAACAATGACATAATAACCTGAAAATATCAATAATCCCCGAAAATATAAATAAAAATAACGTTTAAACCTGAAGACTGTAATTGATATTATCCAGTCAAAAATGCAATATCAAGAAAATGTATTTTATACTAGCAGTATACCCGTTCTTCGCAATGAATATTTAATATAAAGAAATTAAAACTTCAATTATGTTTACATTCCTATAATAATATAAATGACATTGTTATTCTAAACATTTTATTAAAATATTTAATTTAATTCTCCCAAAAAGATGTATAAGAATTTCTATTCTCGCTATACAAAATTATCTTCACAGGCAGATCTGAAGAAAAGAAAAACATCTTGGTCCCGTTTCTGAATACATTTACAAAAACTATTATATAATTCCCACAAAGCGACGGAGATTATCAGGAAATTTAACTTACTTTTGCAAAATATTGAATTTTCATAAATTAGGAGTCATTTTCGTTAATTTGACGGTATTTTAAAATAATGCCAAATTTGTCAGAAAGTGGGATATTTAGACTGAGACAAACGCTACCGAAACATCATTATAATACTGTCATTCGTGTCATTTTTATCAAGTTGGCAACAGTTTTAGGAATTTGTCGATATTTTCGTTAATTTGGCTATATTTGAGCATTTAGCTACATTTTAAAAGGTCGTCAAATGTGTTTTCTCGTATAGGATGGACTGACAGTCAAAAACTACCGAAACGTCATTACAATACTATTCCTTTTCAAAACAAAATCAATTTAATTAATTTGGCATGATTTTTAGCAATTTGGTGAATTTTTTTTACCAATTTTGAGACATTTTTATTAATTTGGAAACATGTTTAATTATTCGACATTTTCATCAATTTCGCATTATTAAAAACAAGAAAGATCAATCATGCATAAAGCATTGATTATGAAACACTTTCCAGCTGCAATTCAGTTTTATTTAAACATCTCTAAAATACGATACATTCCACGGTAATATTTTTATAATTATCAGAATACTAAATTAATTTATTATATTTGTAAACTTAAAACTTCATCGAAAAAAATGAACTTTATTCAAATGACGTCATTGGTATATAAATTGCCTACTTCAAACATATCTGAAATGCGTTACATTAAGCGGTAATATCTTTAAATTATCACAAAACTACAATAATTTATTATATTTGAAAACTTCTTCGAAAACAAATGAACTTTATTCAAATGACGTCATCGAAATATAAATCGCCTGGCTCTATAAAAGCAGAATTTCATTCATAACCTTTTTCCGTTCCTTTCATTCATCACAATACTACAATAATTTATTTTATTTAAAAACTTAAAACCATGGAGGTACAAGTAATTTAACTCTATGCTTAAAATTTCATCGAAAGAATAGTCTTCTTCTCTATGTAAAATCAATGAATTCATATCAGCTATATTAGCAGACTCTAGAGCTAATTAATTTTGCGTTAAAGAAATGCAGCAATTTTGTACAACTCATCCTACATCTTTCGGTGTTTACATTCTCCATAAGTGAAAATCAGGCTTCGTTATTAAAATAAGCAAAGTTTGATGATGATTTAAACTCAAATATATTATAATTGCGTTGTTTCAGAATGTATGTACAGAATTTAAGCAAAATTGAAGCGGTTTTAGGACGGATACAGCACTAAATGTAAATTAAAAAGAACTTTAAAAGTCGCGATTTTGACACAGGATGCATGTCATATTTTATTTTGAAGTGGATCACGTGATCTTTTCCTATAATCATCAACTGATCTCTTTATATAAAGGATATAATTATTATTTTACATTTCATTTAAAAAATTACTGAATATATTTTGCTGAAAATTTTTATATATATTTTATGGGATAGTTTGAATATTTTCTAAAAAACTTTCGAAGCAATTTGTGAATTTTAAATTCGCTTAAATATGTTTGAAGAATTAGGTCCCATAGGGTTCAATGTATTTCATTTTTTCAACCCGGGTTCAATCCAAAACTAATTGGATGACATTATTCATTTATATTTCCGTAGGTCCCACAGACCGTCTAAACACCATACTAAAATTTCATTTTCATTGTCATTTTTACAGCAGTTCCGCGCTAACGATCAGACAGATAAACAGACAGACAGAATGAACAAAGTCATAAATACTTTTCAACTAAGTTGTAAAGTGTTAAAAGGCCAAATCTCTGGCCAAACCATACAGAGACGGACGGATGTCATCATTTATATTTTCGTAAATTAGAAGGTTATACTCATGTATTAGAAGATATTTTCGTACTACAATATATGGATTTAAAAATGTTTTCCCAAAATAAAACAAATTGTATAAAAATTTGAAAATATCAATAATCTAAACTCGTTAAACCCAAATGCTGTAATGATATGATCCAATCCAAAATACGGTTCTAATAAAAATATATTTATATATTGTATATTTCTATATTATTTAGTTCGAAAAATATTTTCTACTGCAATAATTTATTGGGTTTAATTCTGTTTCTGAGCCACATGATATATATATATATATATATATATATATATATATATATATATATATATATATATATATATATATCAAATATAAACTCACTGGGCTTAATTCCTTCGTCTAGCAAGATTATATCATTTTTTTTCCAATAATTTTGCGAAACAAAGTCGTTTGCATAATGCTATCTCAATGGAAGGTTTAATAGTGAGTTTTTTCTTAATATCTCGATAACCCACTGGTGTTAAAAACTCGAAACATAGACTACATTTTAAATGCGGGTGTTCCAAGTCTATCCCGAAAATTTCATCCAATTGAGTGCAGTCGTTTTCCAGTTGTGATGAGCTAAATACACACGCAAATATATCCACACATAAACGCACAGATAGATTTTCAAATTTATTTATATAGATTATTATCAGTATACCCGTTCTTTGTACGAAAAATATAATATATGGAAACTTAACATAAACAATTATGTATAAATTCCTGTAGCATTCTAAATGACTTTGTTATTCAAAATATTCTATTAAAATATTTAATTTAATCCTTCTGAAAAAATGTGCAAGACTCTCTGAGCTCAATATACAAAATTATCCGCACACGCAGATGTAGATGCGAAGAATGAATAATCCTGGTCTATAGTTTGTAAACAAATTTTAAAAAAATGTTTTTTAATTCTCACAAAACGACAAAGATTATCTAGAAAACCGTACTTAATTATGCAAAATATTGAATTTTCATCGATTCGGTGCCATTTTGATGAATTCAGCATCATTTTGTGAATTTGGCGACATTTTCGTCAATTCGACATTTTAAAATATCGCCGAGTGGGACTGTAGAAATAACAGTCCCACTTGGCGACAAATTGACGAAACATCATAACAATACTATCTCTTAACAAAACACAATTTAATTTATTTAGCGCAATTTTATCAATTTCAAGATATTTTTATGGATTTACAAACATTTTTATCAATTTGGCGCCATTTTAAAAATTCGATAAATGTGTTACAAAGTAAGACGGTTGAATTGACAGACAGATGCTACCGAAACATCATTTCAGTACTCACTTCTAACAAAACAAAATTAATTTCATTAATTTAGTCTCGTTTTTATCAATTTGGCAGTATTTCTGTCAATTTAGCAACGTTTAAGTAAAGATGCAAAGTTAGTGATATCCCGTGAAATTCGTTGGTCTTAATTTGCAGATCTGAAGAATAAAACATCCTGAGCCCGTTTGTATATACTAGATGAAAACACTAAAATTGTATTAGAAGATATACCCCTTTCTACTATCTTCTGTTTCAACAATGGGAAAACAGAATCGGAACAACAGAAATTTGAAACATGAACTATATTTTAAGTGGGACTATGTCAAGCTTACTCACAAAATTTCATAAAATTCGGTTCAGCCGTTCTCCTATGTTGATGAGACAAACAGACAGCTTTTCAATTTTATTTATATAGATACATATCTTTATTATTGAAATCGGAAAAAAATTAATAAAAATCGTCTGCCGCAGAAACGCATTGGATTTAAATCTATTGCTAAGAGACATGATATCATTTTTTTCAAATAAATTGGTAGAAAAAATATCGTCAGCATACTGCTATCTCTATGGAAGGGTTTACTTGTGCGTTTTTAATTAATATCTAGAAAATCCCTGTCGCAGAAACGCGAAATATGGACTAAATTTTAAGTGGGGATATTCCAAGTGTGTCCCAATAACTTCAACAAATTCAGTGCAGCCGTTCTCCCGTAATGATGAGACAGCCAGACAGACATATGTTCAATTTTATTTATATGGATGGCCGCAAAGGTAGACCTCCTATTTTTTTAAAATACTACCCACAGGGAAAAGTTATAGGTAAGAATCTTGCGTTTAAATGAAACAAACTTTTAAATTAGTAGCATATGTCTAAAAGCAATTGCAGAAGCACGAAATGCGAGGGCAACTATACTGAAATATCCTGTAGTATTTAATGCAAACTTTTATGCTAAAACTGATCTTAAATAAAAAATTATATATATGATAAGCAAAATCTCATATAAATTTTTATTTGCGAAACAATATTGATATAGCCTTTGTTGTCTTTTACACATCTTCATTAAATGTGTTTTTGTGATATATCTTGTCTATTTAAACAACTTATTAAGAGTGTATGTTTCTGTTACCCATAAGTTCTGTCAGTAAAAACACAAATGTCCGAAGTTTAACCCAATAAAATGTTATTTTGAAGACTGTGTTTTTTTCGTTAATTTTATTCAAATACATCTATTTCTGTAATTATCCGGTTCAATCAAATTTGATGAGCTATTTCGAAAATATTTTATTGAAAATGACCGAAATAATTTATAATAGAGAATTTAATATATGAATTTTAGATCGAACTTCTATTGTTCTACTTGATCAATCCTTGCAATATAGTATTTAATACAAACTTCTATGTTAAAATATTCTAAAATTAAAAAAAAAACCGGGATAAGATAAGCATGATATATATTTTCATTTACGAAAAGACATTGAGATATTCTTTGTCTTTTCTGACGTCGTCTTTAAATTTATTCTTGTGAAGCGTCTTTTCCATAAAAACCACTTACTGAAAGTGACTGTTTTTGTTACCCGTAAGTTCTGTCAACAAAGACACAAATGTCTGACGTTTGATAAATGACACAAGTTTGACCCAAGAAAACGTTCTTTTGAAGACCGTGTCTTCTATTTTCTATTGATTCAAATAAATCTCTTTCTGTAATAAGCCGGTTTAAACAAAACAAAACTATCCCTATTTAGAAACTATTTTACGTAAAATGGACGTAAAAAAGATGTTATATTTAAAAATTTAATATCAATTATTAAACAAGCTTCTGTTGTTGTATATAATCAATACTTGCAGCTTGGTATTTAAAGCAAACGTTTATGCTAAATATGTTCTAAAAAAAAACAGACACAAGATAATCTAATCATGATATATATTTTCATTTACGAAAGGACAGATATATTATTTCTCTTTTTAACGTGGTCTTTAAATTTGTTTTTTGTGATTTGTCTTATCTATAAAAACCACTTACTGCGAGTGAATGTTTTTGTTACTCGTAAGTTCTGTGAACAAGGACACAAATGTCTGACATTTGATAAATGACACAAATTCGACCCAATAAAAAGCTCTTTTGATGACCGTGTCTTCTTCATTCTATTAATTCAAGCAAATATCTTTCAGAAATAACTTGGGTTAACCAAAGCAAAACGATTCGTATTTAGAAAAGCTTTTATTGAAAATGGACATAAAGAGGTTAACTCCTGATTTACATAATCTGGAAATTAAAATGACTCGTTAATTTTAGCATAAGGTAGTTATTACAGAAGTCTAGAACGTACAATTTTGGAAGAAATAAATATTTTTATTAAGAGAAAAAGAGCTAAATAATGTAGAATTGTATGGCATAAATACTTTGAATATTAAAAATCTTTTAAATAATACTTCGGGAAATTAAACTCTAAATTATTGGTTTCCTAATACTTACCGTGTAAATCAGAGCTTTAGAACCTTGTTTTTACAAAAATTATATTATTTAAAGTTTATTTAAATTGATATTACTCAAGAAAGATTTGATCTAGAAATATGATATTGGAGACATTATTTGTTTATAATATTTCTTTCGATTTTCATTTTTTCTTATTAGTATATCAAAATGTCCCGAAAAATAGATAAAGAAAATTATTTTATAATACCGTTTTTGAATATATATATATATATATATATATATATATATATATATATATATATTCAAAAACGGTATTATAAAATAATTTTCTTTATCTATATAAAGAAAATTATTTTATAATACCGTTTTTGAATATATATATATATATATATATGTATATATATATATATATATATGTATATATATATATATATATGTATATATATATATATATATGTATATATATATATATATGTATATATATATATATATGTATATATATATATGTATATATATATGTATATATATATATGTATATATATGTATATATATATATGTATATATATATGTATATATATATATGTATATATATATGTATATATATATGTATATATATATGTATATATATATGTATATATATATGTATATATATATGTATATATATATGTATATATATATATATATACATATATATGTATATATATATGTATGTATATATATATATATATATATGTATATATATATGTATATATATATGTATATACATATATATATACACATATATATATATGTATATATATATATGTGTATGTATATATGTGTATGTATATATGTGTATGTATATATGTGTATGTATGTGTGTATGTATATGTATGTGTGTATGTATATATGTATATATATATGTATATATGTATATATATGTGTATATATATATATATGTATATATGTGTATATATATATATATGTATATATGTGTATATATATATATGTATATATGTGTATATATATATACAGTAGGTGCCGCTTAATGTGATCGCGGATAATGTTATCATTCGTTTAATGTTATCAGAATCGCGAAGTCCCGAACGCTTGTATATTAACACATGTTAAAAAAATCGGTTTTTGTAATCAGCGCCTTCGTTTATTGTTATCACTTTATCACTTCACTTTCGTCGTTCTTGTACCATTTTCGAATTTTTTTTTTCATTCTCTCAACAAAAAATCCAAACTCTATATACGTAAAAGTAAAGGGAGAATCCCCAAACAGGGGCCCTTTGTGCAGAAATCGCACGTGCAGGAATCCCGGCGCTTGGCGCCAGCTCTGCAGGTGGTGATTTCTCTCCCCCTTTTCCCCCTTTGAGAATGGTGTGGGCGTAGGAAAAGCGTTGAGTTCTTTTCTTATCAGTAAGCAAAGTTCTTGGACTGTTGTAAGTTGTAGAATTTGTTCTCTCTGTAAAGTTGCATTTCAAACTTTATTGCAGATGGTCAAGCATTTTAGCAATGGAAAAAAAACGCAATGATTTAACTGTTAAGGACAAAATTGACATTTTGAAACGTTTTGATAATTTACCCAAGATGAGTCAAAGAAATGCTGCTGCTGCACTAAAAATCTCTCAGC